>JAFEMH010001487.1:0-467087 GCA_022495995.1 Adenophora triphylla var. japonica | reverse complement strand
GATCGCCTGGGCTTGACTCTGGAAAGAGTCGGACACCGTGGGAAAGACTGTGCAAGGCCCTGAGTACCACGAGGGGCCTCAGAGTAGCCTCGAGAGTGCCTCTGGGCAGCGCGGGAGCGTCTTTGAGCGCTCTGAGAGGCTTCTGAGCACCTCGAGGGGCTCTAAGGCCTAAGGATCCGAAGGGGCCGGAATGCCTCGAAAGGTCTTAGAAGGGGAGCCAAGGCTTAGGGAGGAAGAGAGAAGTGGGAGGTGTGTAAAATGAGGAGGGGGAGCCTCTATTTATAGTAAAAATTTCGAGCAAAGAGGTCCGTACAATGACCTTCTTGGTTATCCAGAATTTTGGATTTCCTCGATTTGAGGGAATCTCGCAATGATGGAGAATATTCTCGAATGATGATGTCCCCCCATGCAATAAGGTCCGCACGACCATCTTCGCATGCAAAGAGGTCCGTACGGACCAACTCGCATGGAAGTCATCATTTCTTCCGGATTTGAGGGAATATTGTGGACTTTAAGGGATTTGTAATCATTGAAACAAAGAGGTCCGTACGGACCTTAATTGCTTTCCGATTTCCTCGAAAATTCCCAAAAGGTCCTTTTGTCCCTTTATCCTGTAAAGGCTCCTCCCTTGGTTTGTTGGGGGTTCGAGAGGGTTTTGAGAGGGTTTTGAGGAGAGAGGTCCCCGAGGACTGCGTGGATGAGTCTACGGTGTTTCCCGTGTGTTTGAAAGGAGTGATCCAGATTGGGGTACTTACACTTACGCCTGAGGACTATAATGTCAGTAGCCAATCATATATTCCCGTCTTGTAATGAAAAGTCCGACCTTTCGGAGTATCCTCTCATTGCCACTTTAACAACCGATAAGTTAACAAACAACTTAAAAGACGTTAATAATTCAATTGATAAAGAAGCGTACACATTAAAACGAACAATACATTAGGAGAAGTTCTCGAGCGTGTAGTTGACCAAGAGGACAACCGGCCCAAGCCGCCGAAGAGGTTATGACCAAAGTGAACTCCGGGGGTCGCTGCAAGAGCCTAAAGAAACACAAGGGCGCTTTTTGCCGATGCGTAAAAGGAAGCCCTCGATAAGCCTCCTCCGGGAGTATGTTGACGTGTTCGCCGGTCATATCAGGACATGCCAGACTCGATCCTCAATCGTGGAGCACAATTCCCTCGATCCCGAATCCAAGCCTCGTCAAATGTAAGCCGCGCAAGATCAAGCCGAGTGGTCCTTGCAAGTTAAAGAAGAAATTGAGAAAATGCTCCGAGTTGGTTTCATCAGTAGTGATTGAGTACCCGACTTGGCTCTCCAACATCGTGGACGGCTCACCAAGGCCAACGGAAAGGTCGATGCTGCGTGGATTTCCGGGATCTCAACAAGGCCAGCCCTAAAGATGATTTCCCACTACCTAACATCGACATGCCGGTCGACACCACGGCAAATTTCGAAGTAAAGTCCTTCGTGGACGGGTTTGCACGGATACAACCGTATCAAGATGTCCGAGGAGGATCGTGCCAAGATCGCCTTCACCACGCCACGGGGACATACTGTTATACCTGGCCATGCTGCTCGGCCTAAAGTTAACGTCGGGTTGCTACTTTACTGCCGGGCCGCAATGTAGCCCTCTTCCATGACATGATTCACAAAGAAATCGAAGTATATGTCGACGACATGATCATCCACTCCAAGGGATCAGACATGCAAAGACATGACAGATTCCGAGGAAGTTCTTCAACAGACTCGTAAAACACTCCATGAGGTTGAACCCGCAAAGTGCACCTTCGGCGTCAAGCGCGGCAAGGTATCGGGTACATGGTTACAGTAAAGAGGTATCGAAGCTTCGATCCTGTGAAAATCAAGGCCATCATCGACATGAAGCCGCCTCAAACCCCGATGTAAGTGAAAAGCTTCATGGGAAGACTTCAAGACATCGGGCCGCTTCATCAACCAGCTTGACATCTTCTCGCGAGCCCATGTTCAAACCGATGAAAAGAATGCCGACATCAAATGGGACTCCGAGTGCCAAACAAATTTTCGAGAAGATCAAGACCTACTTGGTTAATCCCCCACTCCGTGCTCCGCCACATGAAGACAAGCCACTACTCTCCCGTATCCGACAAGAATGTGAGACACATCTATCGGAGCAATGCCGGCACAAGAACGTAAAGATTCCAAGGTTGAGCATGCAATCTACTTCGTGAAGCCGAAAGCTTCAAGGAAGTGAACTCGCCTACTCAAGACGTAGAAAACCCGTACCGCCTTGGTATGGGTAGTCGGGAAACTGAAACACTACATGCAAGCCGCATTCTGCTCCCGGTCTCCAAAGTGGACCCCGTCCGATATCTCTTTGACAAGCCATCCCCTGTCAATGCGGCTAGCCAAGTGGTCATTCTTCCCGGCCGAAGTTCGACATCAAGTACATGGTCGAAAATCAACAAAGGGCAGAGTAATGGCAGTATCAACTTGCCGACTTCCCGAGCAAAGTGAACCTAAGGGTCCCGATCCGCAATTTCCGACGACGGAATCTTTTCACTTGACAAGCAAACCGCCGGCAACTCTTCTTCGATGGGGCAGCCAACAAGAAGGGGAATGGCATTGGAATGCTCCTTGTCGATCCCAAGGACGAGCATACTCCCATAGCCATCAAGTCGAATTTTGAAGCAACCAACAATGCAAATAGAATACGAAGCCTCGTGCAACAGGTTTGGAAGCCGCCTCGAGCGCAACATCTTAGAGCCGGATGTATATGGAGACTCGCATTGATCATCAATCAAGTATCCAACAAATGGAAGACGGTAGATTCTCGCCTTCGAAGTACCACGCGTACATGGAGGAGCTCATTGCTCGCTCAAGGACATCTCTTTTCACTATTTGCCAAGAGACAGAACCGCTCGCGTACGCCCGGCAACCCTCGCCTCTTGTCGAAATTCCCGAAGGGAAAGCAAGAAACCCTCGTAATAGGCAGACGGAAACACCCGCCTATTGCCGTGAGATCGAAAAGAAAAAGAAACGATCGACGAACCCCGGTATAATCAAATTTACCAAGCACCTCCAAAGCGGAGAAGCTTCCTTCACAAATGAAGATGGAAAATACAAAGAAGGGATCAAAGCCAAAACATGATGGCATTAAAACGCCCGGCATCCCATTTCGTCATTCTCGGGGGTATGTTGTACAAGAAGCGCCACCAAGGACCACTCCTTCCTGTGTAAACAAAGAAAAAGCTGCCGAGCTAATGAACGAAGTTCACAACGGAACCTCGCGGTCCGCACATGAACGCCCCGCAGCATTGACACAGCATCATTCTCCGTATGGGATACTATCGATATCAATGGAAACAGATCGCATCCAGCTTCGTCCGAAGCCGCGACAAATGTCAACGGTTTTCCAACCTCAATCACATCCCTCCTCATGAACTCTACCGCATGACTACGCCACGGCCTTTCGCCACATGGGGAATCGACGTCATCGGCAAGATCACTCCTCCAGGAGCAATGGTCACGAGTTCATTTTAGTCGCAGCCGACTACTTCACCAAATGGGTAGAAGCCGATCGTACAAGGTACCGAATTCTAGGAAGGTGGCCGAGTTCATCCGAGAGAACATCATGTGCCGATACGGAGTGCCCAATGAGATCATCTCCGACAATGGGACTCACTTCGAAGGAAATTGTGACCAACTACCGACCGACCCGTAGTCACACGTCATAGGTCTTCCTTACACCACAAACCAATGGTGCAAGAGAGGCAACCAACAAGACTCTCGCCATGATAATCGAAAGATGACCACCGCAGGTCGGGACCGGCCCGAAAAGCTACATCTAGCCCTCTCGGGGATACCGAACATCGCCGAACCGCCACATTGTGGGAGACTCCATTCGCACTTACATATGGAATGGAAGCAATGTTACCCGTGGAATTGGAAATTCCATCCCTCCGAGTCCTCTTGAAAAACGGGATCAATGAAGTCGAATGGCTACAGAGCCCTCACGACGAACTTGCTCTACTCGACGAGATCAGATTGAAAGCCATAGAACACACTCGAGCCTACCAGTGAGCGTAATGGCACGAGCATTCGACAAGAAAGTCAAGATCCGAGACATCGAGAAGGTGACTTGGTGCTAAAGGAAAAGCCTCCTACGCGTACCAATCCCCTGAAAGTGGGAGCCTACCTGGATTGGACCGTTCATGGTACAAAGAATCTTCTCCGGAGGAGCCAAAGCTAGCAGACCTGGACGGAAACCCTTTCGTTAACCCCTTGAACGGAAGCAAGCTCCGCAGATACTTCGTTTGAGGAAGAGCACGAGTCAACTCACCTTCCCCATACACCGTCCCCTCGCAAATTAAAGTGCTAAAAGAGTAATACCCAACCGGATACATTCCCGCTAATGATCCAGGTAAAAAACAGGGTCGCACTTCTTTTGTCTTTGTTTTTCTCAAATTCACCTAAAGTATCGAACTACGGTGACCTGAGCCCCTTAGTCCAATTGTAAAAGGGGAACGTAGGCAGCCATCATTGGTTCGGTCTAAAAACAAAAAAAAATACAATAAGCATCAATTGCTTGTGTTTCAAAAAACTCTTTTCATTTAACCTACAAATTCATAACGGTTAAAACATTCTTTGATGAGTTCAAGCACGGTCAACTCTTGACTCGCTACACGCTAGCAAAACTACAATAAAACATTAATCAATTAATGTGCCTGCAATGACAATGGATGGATACTCTGGACAGCAAGGTCAACCTAGTTTCCTGTACTAGGTCCTTCATCCTTCTTCCCCTTCCCTTTTCCCCGGCGAGTGTTCTTCACCTTCACAGGAAATATTCCGTAGGCCTTCTACTCTCGGCTCGTGGACTCTTCCCGACGCCTCCGTCAATCCCGTGGCCGTCAATACAGCCCTTTCTCTAGCTCGTCTCGAGCCGCCTCGCTTCGAGCCATCATCGCAAAGGCTTTGATTGGCCTCCCGACAAGACTTGCCACATAATCGCCCATGGCATCGCTGCACGATTCCTGTGGTTAGCCCTCGCCTCTCCTCCTCCTCAATGTCGAAGCCGTCTGTGTGATCAAGACTCCAACAACTACCACTCCGTCTCCACAAGATAGCCATCTGTGTCTCCCCATACACTCTTCGTACTCCCAGATATCAAGCGACGTATCAAAGGCCCTCTCTCCGTGAAAGAGAACCCCGGGCAGAAAGGACGTGTATTGCCACCACCGGTGACCAAGAATAGCGTCGAAGGATCCTCCATCCGCAGAGATCCCACCTCAAAGGTAGCAAGATAACTCGTATCGGGCCAGCTGGCACCTCGCTCCACTGCATCGCCGCGTAACCAATGATGGAATATAGAAAGACGTCTCGAGACAGCCCCGCACTCGACGATCACCGCACCCTCCCGAGCGGTCCTACAAGTCTCAGAATCTCCAATGGGGAACCCACCATCGCAAGTGACGCGTGCCAAGTTCGGCCATCCGTAGCTCCACTCACCTCGATTACCCCTATCACCAGAGGACGTCGCGAGAAAGACCAAGCGTCACAGACATTGGCACCTCGTGCATCATCTCGCAGCCTCTCCTCAACCACATGGTCGCATAGCGGGACTCCCTCCCCACATGTATCGAGCACGGCCGCCATCCCGCCTATGCCTGTGAACGTCTCGCCCAAGACCAATGGCACGATGCTCTCCTCCACTCCGCACCGCTCACCAGTCCAAGACACCGTGATGGCACACACCTGCAGACGTGAATGTGAACAGTAGCAATCACACATTGCAGCAAACGCTGCCCCACGCAAAGACGCTCCTCGCCTCCGGCAAATCTTTCTGGCAAGCCCCGAAATGTCAACGTAGTCCAGAATCCTCAGTATCGACAAGATCCCGTATGCTTCTCCAAACGAGATACCCAACAAGGACACTAGCTTCTCAACGGTGGCCATGCCACCAAAGATATGGAAGAACTAGTTGTTCCGCCTCGTGTCCTCCTGCACGGCCCTAAATCTTCAAACGTAGGAGTGACTTCGTTGTACGAAAAGCCGTACACATTCCTCCTTACGTCCTGCAACCGAGACGCGGCTTCAAAAGATCCCAATCCGGCATGAGCTCCTTCAAAGCCCAAACAGATTTAATCCCGTAATGCCTTCGAAAACCTTTTTGTTCCCGCCTCGTGTGGTTCCGTACCCACGATCGAAAGTTGTCCAAATATCGCTCTTTGTGCATCCGAGACGATAACTTGGGAAAAGGAGCCATGTCGAAGGTGAAGAAAACCTTAAAGAAATGGAAAAGAACTCAAATGTAATGAGCAAAAGCAATGCGTTAGCTTCTTACAAATTGCAAAGCCGAAACCGCAATTTAAAGAATCTGAAATTCATTTCTAGTCCTACGGACTTCTCTCGCAGCTTGACTTGTCAACTCTCAGCCTACCGCCTTAAAAGTTGGAAACATTTCCAAACCATGCCCTCGTTCACTCTTATGAAATCTCGCGTGCCTCGCCCCCGATTTCATTTAACCAATGTCAATATCCCTTCCGCCCCGGCTCGTGCAACAAGCAAATAATTAAAAATTAGTGCATACATGCTTAATTTTTGACCCGTTCAATTTTTAATGTATTTCTCCTTTTTATTTATTTTTGATTAACCTATTTGCTTATTTGCCGAAAATAATCGAAGGTGACGCGTAATAAATATGCTAAGTATGTGTTCCGCCTCACCTAGCGCCTTTTGCAAATACATTTCAAATCAAAATTTGTTCCCGATTAAATACATGCATTTTGTCTAAACAAAATAGTAAAGAAAGAAAGCAAGAAAAGGGGACTACTCGAGTCCTCGCTCGTCATCCGTACACTCGACGTACCGCTCCGCCGCCGCCGGATCTGCCGCAAACAGAACTCGCCGAACTCCTCCAGCTGGGAATAGGCAAAGGGCCTCCTCGAGTACGCGAACCTGAGGACTCCCCTCTCGCGCCCGAGTGCGCAAGAAGGAGCTCCAAATCTCAGCCGCTTCCGCCCGCGAACCGGCCAAACCCCGTGTGAAGTCCTCCCCACCACCCGTGGGAGCAGCGAACCCTCGGCCTAGACGGCCCCCGATCGCGGACGTCCACGCTCCTCCGGAACCGCACCGCATGAACTCCACGAGCCTCCCGGCGTGGCGGACCACTCCGTCCACCGGCCTTACGGCCTCATTGTACGTACGGCCAGATACCTCGCAACCAGAAAATCATCGAAAGCGAATGTAAAGTACAGATGCATCATGTGCGTAATGCTACTATCAAATGCGTAAAATCAAAAAGGTGCTCACCGAAGCATTGGGGTCCGCCCCGTATCGTGGTCTCGGCTCCGCCGGAGCGGATCACAAGTCGCCGCGCAACCGGCCCAGCCTCGTACGCTAGCCTAGCTCGCGGGACAGAAAATGTCGAGGACCTCTGTGAACCTCGCCCTCCCTATGCTGCACTCCGCGGGCTCCTCACCCTCATCTCAAGAAAACATCATAAGCGGCCCCCGCTATGATGTACTGCTGAAGTACACACCCCGAAGGTATCCCTCCACTCATCCATCTACATCTCCTGGATGCTGCATGTACAAAGGAGGATCCACCGGCACCAAAGGAAGGGACCCCGCCTATGCCGACGAGTCACCCTCTCCCCAGATACATGGCGTCGCAGTGAAGTCCCACCAGAGCTTCCGCCGTGCGTAGTCTGGCTCGGCATCTGCACCGCGACATGATCAAACCCGCCCACCTGTGTCACTTGGATCCTCTCGAGAACCTGTGTTCAGCGCGCAGATATCTCCTCGTACGACACTCGAGTGCAACCTCGAAGAGACCGCCCTCTTCGCCTTCTTCTCGCCAAACCAAAGAAGGCAGGAACAGGGACGGTGACGGCCTTGACGTCCCAAGCTCCGGATCGAACACCTCGTAGCACTGCACTCCGCTAAGAGAATGGAAAGTTATGTCGCCTACAAAGCGTATACATACGAGTACATAAAAGAGGCAAGGAAGAGAAAAAGCACGTAAACTTACATCCAAGACAGCGTGAAGGGCCTAAATGTGTGCTCCTCTCCCCGCGAGAACCTCGTCCAAAGAGTGGTAGAGCTCGGCACCCAGCCTCCCCCCACGCAAACCCCTCACGGCATCCAGAGTCCGTCAACCCGAGCAGAGGGAAGTGACAAGACGTGTCGGAAGTCGGGAACAAAGTCAGCTGACCGCAAACCAAAGGAACCTCGAGCTGACAGCTCCGCGGTCATCCTCAAGGACCCAGCCAGATAATCGGCGAGAACGCCCGCCCTCAAGTGACGCTCCATCGGCTTGTACCGAATGCCTAAGCCCCCGGCATCGGTAATATCGAAACCCAGAGCAGCCTCTGCATAACCGCTCCGGGTGTAACCATCAACCCACACCCGCCGCGTTGCCATAAGTCGGCAACCCATGATAGCGGCAAAATCCGTGGGAGTCACCGTCGCCTCCCCATCTGAAATGGAAAGTGTGGGTCGTATCCCACCGCACTCGCCGCGACATACATGGGACTCGCCTCGGCGTACACCGTCGCAGCCTACAAAGACTGATAAACCCAACAACCCGAGTCAATCACTGCTGTCGTGGACTCCTCTCTCCCTCTCACAGCCACGTTCGGAATAAGGCCCCACAATGCCTGCACCGCCTCAAAGGCACCCCGACTCTTCTGGTTGTGGGTATCAACCATCCCTGTCCCCTGCAGACAAACAAGACAGAAGCAACGTCAACAAAATGCAAACAACGCATGTCAAAAGGATGCAATGCAGATACGGTTCTCATTCATTTCCTACGTATATTCAAAATCTTTCGAAAACTCCGTCGAATCCGGAACTTTCAAAATCTTTCGAAAACTCCGTCGAATCCGGAATCTTTCGAAAACTCCGTCGAATCCGGAACTTTCAAAATCTTTCGAAAACTCCGTCGAATCCGGAACTTTCAAATTCTTTCGAATTTTTTCGAAAATTTCGCTCCGTCCCGAATTAAAGCTACTTTAATTTTGGAAAATGCATTTAGACATGGAATTTTGCAACCAAAATTTTTATGTCATCTACCCATAATGTCAATTGAACTACGTCCTAGTCAATTTCGACAACGATTCATAGCAAAGTCAAAAGCCCCAAATTGGGCACCAAAATCCCTAAGTAAATTCCTAGCAAATTTCTAACATTTAAAGAATGCACATTCTTGAAATTAATGGAATTTGTAGGGAACTTACGTGTCTTTCGATCCCTCCCTTGGAGTTGTGGCGGTCCCTCGCCGGATAAAACTCCGCCGGATTCAATGGAAGAGTGGTGGTTCGAATGGTCCGAACCAATCGAGTTCTATCGTTGTCGATCCTTCCATGGCGAGCCATTGGTCCTCCTTCACCCTCCATAGCGATTTTCCCTCACAAATTCGAGCAAACCTTGCAATTTGGGTTGGATTTCTCTCTCTTTTCTCTCTCTCGGCAACAATGGAAGAAATGGCCATTTTCTTCCCTGACCTCGCATTTAAAAAGTTTTCGGAAAATGCACGAAAAGTCCCGACCGGACTCTTACTACACTGTAATAATTTTTGCCCTTTTGCCCCTCGGCTTTTGGCAATTCCAATTTTACCACTTTTGGCCCCCCGAAAGTGTAAAATTTCCAAGACATTTCTAACGCCCCTATCCCTCGAGGATAAATCAAAGTTAGTTCTCACTAACGCGTTCGTCTCACGTTAAAATTCTCTGGGCTAAGTCCTCACTAACGTTCGTCTCCGCACGTTAAATTCTCCTGATTAGTCCTCACTAACGTTCGTCTCCGACGTTAAATTCGCTAGTCCTCACCAATGCTTCAGCCTCCAGACGTTAAATTCTCAGTTAGTTCTCACTTAACGTTTCGTCAGACGTTAAATTCTCGCTAGTTCTCACTAACGTTTCGTCTCTGCACGTTAAATTCGATTAGTTTCACTAACGCTCGCCTCTGCACGAGCAATTCTCGCTAGTTCTCACTAACGCCGCCTCCGTGACGTTAAATTCCCGCTTAGTCCTCACTAACGCTCGCCTCGCACGTTAAATTCCCAGCTAGTCCTCACTAACGCCGTCTCCGCACGTTAAATTCCGCTTAGTTCTCACTAACGCCGTCTCGCACGTTAAATTCCTGATAGTTCTCACTAACGCTCGCCTTCTCCGCACGTTAAATTCCCGATTAATCCTCACTAACGTTCTCGTCTCCCGACGTTAAATTCAGTCAGTTGACGTTTGACATTCAAACGTTCAACCATGTCTCCCGGACATTTCAGTTCCGACCTCGTCTCCGACGTTAAAATTTAAATGGTCCTCACCGATTAAACTCTACCAGCGACCTCCGTGGTCCGATGTCTCATATCCCGACCCTCGTGGTCCGATTTCAATTCTCAATCGCGACCTTTCACGGTCCGATTTCAAGCCTCACCGCGACCTTTCACGGTCCGATTTCAATCTCACCGCGACTTTTCACGGTCCGAGCAATCCTGACCAATCCGTGACCTTTCACGGTCCGATCTCAATCCTCAATCGCGACTCTTCGCGGTCCGATTTCACCCTCAATCGCGACCTTTCACGGGTCCCGATCTCAATCTCAATCGCGACCTTCGCGGTCCGATTTCAATCCCCAATCGCGACCTTTCACTGCCCGATCTCAATCTCAATCGTGACCTTTCACGGTCCGATTTCAATCCTCAAATTCGCGACCTTTCACGGTCCGATTTCAATCTCATCGCGACTTTTCACGGTCGATTTCAATCTCATTGTCTGTACCTTTTCACGGCCTGGTCTCATTTCAATCTCAATCGCGACTTTCACGGTCCTGATCTCCTCAATCGCGACCTTTTCACGAGTTCAGATCCGAGCCCAAATAAGATCAATCCGGCCTCGCGGTCCGAGTCTCCACTCTCTTATCGAGACCTTCGCTAGTCATCTCCGGCACAAGCAATAAGCCCGAACCCCAAGGTACGAATGCCTTGCAAATGATCATCTCCGCGCAATGACAATAAGCCCGAACCCCAAGGTACGAACGCCTTGCAAATGGTCATCTCCGGCAACGGCAATAAGCCCGAACCCCAAGGTACGAACGCCTTAAATGGTCATCTTCTCCGGCGACGGCAATAAGCCCCGAACCCCAAAGTGCGAACGCCCTGCAAACAATCATGGTCTCCGGCAAAGAATAAGCCTAAACCCCAAGGTACGAACGCCCCTTCAAAACAATCATCTCGGCAAGCAGCCAATAAGCCCGAACCCCAAGGTACCGAACGCTGCAGCAAACAATCATCTTTCAGCAGACAAAGAATAAGCCCGAACCCCAAGGTACGAACGCTCACCAAATGGTCATCTCTCCGGCAACAGCAATAATCCCGAACCCCAAGGTACGAACGCCTTGAAACAATCCCTCTTCGACCATCCAAGTAAGCCAGAACGCTCATCCCCAGCAAGATAAAACTGGCAACAGCGATAAGCCCAACACCCAAGCATGAACACCTCGTCAGCGGTCGCAACTCCGGTTTGAGGCGCCACACGCCCTCGAAGGTTTCGAAAGTCCTGTGTTCGAGACGCCTCCCAACAGCTTCCATTCGTGTACAGTGTACCTCGCGAATGGTCTCATCCAGGTTTAGACGCCTCCTAACAGTCTTCGCTCGAGGTCAAGGTCCCCACGCGCGGCCACTCGCCTCTTTTCGAACTACGATCGGCTTGATTCCCGCTGGGATACGTAGGAATCCTTTTCGCTAAGGGTCCAAACACCGACCGCCTGTGTCTCCTTCAAAGTAAGGCATCCCGATTTGGATCCTTATCTTTTTCAACGACCCCACCTCCTTCGGAGGAGACGTCGCGAGGGGCTAACCGTAAGTACCCAAATCCGGATCGTCCAAATCCGTCGAAATTTAACCAAAATCCGTTAAGCGGCCCGCTCCAGGTTAATCGGAACTCGTTAAACTCCGTTGCTGTGCCAACGAGACGCCCCGGATCGCCTGCATCCCGGACAAGCCGAACCGTGCACTTTAACACGTGACATCTCACGTAAAAGTATGGCTTTCCTGAAAACGCATTTTCCGGCACTTTTCGGGCGTTTGACATTTCCGGACCGTTATTTTAAAAACGGACAAAACCGGGACCGAGGGACAAAATCCCACATGGCCAGGTGACTCAGAGGGCACGTGGCAGCCATGCCACCGCCCACACATCACCCTTCAATCAATTTGGAGGGAAAAGACCAAAATGCCCCCGGTTTGCAAGCCAAGTCCGCCGGACTCCACCGTGCACTTTTCCCGAAATTGCCAAGCAAGTCCCCAATTTCCAAAATTCCCAAAACCCCGAAATTCACCCAAGTCCCACGGACTCCTACTGCAATTTTCACCCTATAAATAGAAGTTGTCGTCAAAGGCAAAGGAGGATGGATTTCATACCAAAAATCACCACCCCACGGTCCAAACCGGTTTTCACCCTTCCCGAGCTCCCGTTTGTCTCGATTCGCGTGAAACCTTCGTATTTCGATCAAATACGCACTCCTACAACTTCGAAACAACCTTTCGAATCACTTTCCGTGTCCCGTACACACCTTCCGAGCCAAAGGAGTCGACCCTAGCCATAGGTATAACTCTCTCTCTCTGAATCTTCCGTTCCGTCTCGGTTTACGCGCCGCCGCTATAACCGTTTCGAACGTCGTTATCAAAATGTAGACGCCTGTCTAACGGGGTCCGATACGTTTTAGCCCCTCGATCCTCTTCTCTTTCCGTAAGAGAAGTAATCACGGTTAAAACGGCGTTCCGACCCCTGCCTGCTTACTTTCATGTCATTTACAATTCCGAGCCGTTTGGCCTCATTGATCGTCATTTACAATTCCGAGCCGTTTGGCCTCGTTGATCGTCATTTACAATTCTGAGCCGTTTGGCCTCGTCGATCGTCATTTACGAATCCGGATCGTTTGATTCCGTTGACACCGCTTTAAATACTGTCATTTACAAGTCCGATCCGTTTGGATTGTGATAGTATTTACTTTTCAAAAGTCCGAGTCGCAACCCGATTCGTTGATCGCATATCATTTAATACGCATTTTTCCCGCAAAAATCGTTAACAATGTAATGCCCGGTTCAAAACCGGATTTCGTCCGTCGAACTCTCTTTCAAAACGCGCGAAGTGACGTTCGGCCTCCGAATGTTCATCTTCAAACTCAAAGTCAAAGCCGCCATTTGATACTTAAAATCATTTAATACGCTTTTTCCCGTAAAAATCGTTAACAATGACTCGTATGGCTCAAAATCGACGTTTGCCACGCAAACGCTCATTTCAAACTCAAAGTCGACGTTTGCCACGCAAACGCTCATTTCAAACTCAAAGTCGACGTTTGCCACGCAAACGCTCATTTCAACTCAAAACCGACGTTTGTCATTCAAACGTTCGTCTTTTCAAAAGTCACCTAATCAACGTTTGTCATTCAAACCAAGATTAAGCTTGTCATTCAAGCCCCCATTTCAAAACACACACACACACACCCACGATTTCGAGAAAGGTAGAAAGACTCGTCATGCGAGGCGTTTCGGGCGATCTCGTAATACTCTACCCGAAACGTAACCTGACCTCCGAACCTAACAATCTCTGGTACTAAAAAAAAGCTTTTTACTCGTTTTTGCTACCAATAAAAATGATCCCCTGTTTTCAAAGCCTTTTCCTAAGTTTTTGCTACCAATAAAAACGACACCATTTTCAAAAGCCGTTTCTCAACGTTTGGGCTCAGAATACAAAAACCGCGTGGCGACTCCTCATTCTGCTCCTTCCCGTGAAGCGAGGTCTCAGACACCAACCCCCCGCGAAAGACAACCGCCTTTTCCGCCGCCCCGCGCGCGAAAAAGATCGGGTAATTTCAACTATGGTCTAACAAAACCACGTACCGGTATCTCTTTAAAAAAGAAAGTTTTTTCCGAGTGGGTTAGCCTTCCGCCGCGGATCCGTTTCTCATGCTTACCCTATTTTTCTTGCATTGCATTGCATGCATCATTGGTTCTTGGGAATAGTGCATTGTCTAAATGCTGAACAGGAAGCTTACTGGAAGCTGAAAAGGTGCCAAAAAGGCCGGGGAAATAGCCTGCAGATGAAAGAAATTGGAACCTGGAAAATTGCTTGATGTAGCCGTATGGCTTAATCCTCCCTAGATCCTAGCCGGGCGGCTTCATTAGCAATTCCACCAGGACACAAATTGAGGTTAATCTGGCAGCCTTGGCAGCTTGGGGCTATTCAGTTTCAAGACTGACTGGGGCTACCAGAAAATTTACGTGCTTATTTGCTGCATTTCCCCCGTCCCGAAAAATCATTCCTTTAAAACACATTTTTGAAAATTTCTGTTTTAACTCAAAAAGGAATATTTTTAGGAGGCCGCACACTACGCGCACCTTATATATCCTATACACTTTGCACGGACGTCCCTTTAACCCGGGGTGGTTGTTCAGTTGCAGTCACGGACAGTATTATGATGCTCCCGGGCGCGGACGGAATCACCCCAAACTCCCCATGGCAGCCAGTGTCGACCAATGCACAGTCCATGTCACACATTTCAAAACCATGACTTTTTTGGTTGGTTTTTGGTCTAGTCCGTGTCATATAGCCCAGTTGCATGCCCCCGTAAAGGTCAAACCTTAGCCCATGTTGGAAGTCGAGATCCTTCGAGCAAGCAAAACTCTGCCGAAATTCCGCCAAGGAAAAATTGGCAGAATCTTAACTCTGGCATTGACTTTGACTTTGACCCGCACGGGATATGTAAGAGTCTAGCCCGAGTCCGTGCCAAACTCCCAAGATCTTTCGCGCAAGCGGAGCTCTGCCGAAATTCCGACAAGGAAAAATTGGCAAGATCTTGACCCGGCATTGACTTTGACTTTGACTTACGCAACGTATGCAACGAAGTTCAATGTGACACTGAGTCATTCGGCTTTTACCGCCCGAACCACGCCTATTATCTTCTTGGACAATGCCAAAAAGTCAAAACGTCAATCGCACGAGCGAAACTCTGCCGAAATTCTGTTAAGGCTGAAAGACGAGACTTTCCCGTCATTGCCTTGACTATAATCCGCATCGCGCGTGCGTTGAAAGTTCCTATGACCCGCTAGACCCATTAGAAGCGTTCTTCTCTCTCGGTCGGTGGGATCCGCGTGCCCTATAGGACCCTCGCCCGGGGCTGTCCACCCTGGGAGGTCGAAATACAGGTGGAATACGAGGGGCTTATAAACGTAGTGACGGAACCCACTAATCCAGGATCTAGAGTAGTTGGGAAAAAGAAGGGCAAACCCCCTTTTCCAACCAAATATGAATTAATAAAAGACATTGTTTTAAGTAAACTTGAACAATTAACGGAATCATAATTGCATGGTCCTATCTCTGGAATCCCTAATCGCGACCTCCTCGGTCCGATCTCCCATTTTCCCTCTTGACCTCTCGTGGTCAAATCCCCAATCGCGACCTCCTTGGTCCGATCTCCGATTTTCCCTCTCGACCTCTCGCGGTCAAATCCCTAATCGCGACCTCCTCGGTCCGATCTCCGATTTTCCCTCTCGACCTCTCGCGGTCAAATCCCTAATCGCGACCTCCTCGGTCCGATCTCCGATTTTCCCTCTCGACTTTTCGCGGTCAAATCCCTAATCGCGACCTCCTCGGTCCGATCTCCGATTTTCCCTCTCGACTTTTCGCGGTCAAATCCCTAATCGCGACCTCCTCGATCCGATCTCCGATTTTCCCTCTCGACTTTTCGCGGTCAAATCCCTAATCGCAACCTCCTCGGTCTGATCTCGGATTTTCCATCTCGACCTTTCGAGGTCAAATCCCTAATCGCGACCTCCTCGGTCCGATCTCCGATTTTTCATATCGACCTTTCGCGGTCAAATCTCTAGTTGCGACCTCCTCGGTCCGATCTCCGATTTTCGATCTCGGCCTTTCAAGGTCCAATCTTTCCCGATCATTTAGGCTTAGGAGAAAATGTGTTTTGAGCAAAATTTAATAAGTGCATGTTACTTGAGCCTTCAGCCTAAACACTTACCTCCAAGTCTAAACCTTACCTACCCCCGAGTCTAAACCTTGCCTATCTCTTTCCCGCAGCGAGAAAGAAGTGGGTGAGAATATCGGGTCAACGGCTTGTCAGTGCAGAATCCTCAGATAGCTCGCCAGAATCGTCAGTTTTGTCAGCTCAGAGAGTCAGAATGGAAGATTTGACAGAAAACAGTGAGGGTACAGGAAATCCAATGATTAGGAAGGAAGAGTTAGTCCTGGCTTTGAAAAATGCCCATAAGGTTCATGAAGAGCAGCTGTCACTGCTCATCGGTGCTCTCCGCCGCCATGGAGTTCAGGTAACAGTTGAGACAAATGGTTCTCTGGTCATGGTCAAAGATGAGACTTCAGAAACAGTGACTTCAGTCCCTTCATCTTATAACCAATACCCTCCAACCTACAGCCAATACCTTCCTCCATCCACATACGATCCCTTGCCAAGGAATACTCCTCTTCAGTCCTTTCCAACACCCCAGGCCATCAGGGCCCCGTCGCCCTCAGCTCCTCAGAACGGATTGGGCTTCACCCCACTTGTCCCTCAGTTTCAGCGGTACTTGTCAGTTTATGCTACGTCTTCACATAATCAGTTTGTGCCATGTGGCTATGTTCTGAGACCTCTATACTCACCTGAATGCAATCATGAGTTGCCAAAAGAAAATTCGGATGATTCAAGTTTTCAGCTGTCACCTACCGGACTTAGTGAATTCACCTGTTAGTTTCACCAGTCTGCAGCTGTGGTTCCTTCTACTGATAAGAGCTTTGTTGCGAGTTCCAGTGACTCGAATGTTCCCGTTGATCCCCATGTGGCAATATTGATGGAGCAAGTGAAACAAATGCAAGGAAAGCTTGACCTCATGATGAGTATCAGTACTTCCTTGACCCAAGACATCGAACTAGGCAAAGAAATGATTCCACCAAACATAACCCAATGCCACCAGCACCTAGCAGCGACTGTACCCAGCTCAGCACCAGTTCCTCACAAAGGAAAGAGTGTCATAGCCTCCTTCAGCCAAATCCAAAAATGGAACCAACTGAACAATGGAAATCCGAGTCTTGGGAATAACAGTGCCTCCCGAAAGCTCCGCTCCCTTCATTATGATGATGTAGAGATGCCTTTAAGCAAGATACTGGAAGAGCTAATGAAAGAAAAGCTGATAAAGCCACTGGAGAATTGGAAGCCCAAGAACCCCAACGTCCGGTTGGATGAGTCTAAGCATTGTCTTTTCCACCAATACCCCGGGCACGACACTGATGATTGCTGCTATTTGAGGTATGAGATCCAGAAGTTGATAGAAGATGGGAAGCTCGAGAACCTCCATGGGCCAAAAACAGAAAGCTATGGTAAGAGATCGATTCAGGAAGTGCTAGGTCAGAAACGTCATGTTGATGATTTCGGGATGCCCATGAGCAAAGTTTTTGACGAGTTGATGAGACAAGGCATTCTCAAACCTCTCGAGAATTATAAGCCGAGAAACCCACGTAACCTTGACAGGACCAAGTTCTGTGAATACCACAATCATCATGGTCACACAATAGACAAGTGCCAGAATCTGAAGAAAGAAATCCAAGGGTTGATCTACGAAGGAAAGCTCAAGTTCCCTGGCAGTCCAACCAGCGAGGAGTAGCTAGACTAGGGTCTATCTATCCTTAAGCAAGACTAAGAAATAAAATAGTCTCTCAGTCAACTTTCGTAGGTTCTAGTGTTTTCCTCTTTCAATCAAGTCCTCCTCGAACATTGTAATAATTTTCAATCTTCTATAAAAGAGTCTTCTTCTTTTCTTGCTAGACTTAAGATATTATTTGCACACCTACAATACATTTAATGAAATGGTTTTATTTTATATGATCACTTGCATTGCTCAACAAATAATCTCTCAAAATAATTAACGTTTTGATTAATCAGTGTGAGAAAGTCAATCAATACCTGCCCCATACACTTTCCTTACCTCACAAAGGCCTCCATCAAGCCATACACTTTCCCAATCATGTCCCCACCTTCATCTTGACCAAGTCAACGACGGCGGCATCGTCAAGGGACAACAAAAGGCCACTCAGCTTTGAAAGATTGACCCCATGTCGACAGCAACCTAGGAGCTTGCCTTAGACCTCAAGGGTATCAAGAAAGTTCAAGCAGGGGCTCGCCTTGGCCCTCATGTGCTTTAAAAAAAAAAAAAGAAAAAAAGGGGTGCAATTAAAAGTAATACCCAGCTAGGTTAAAAACCGTGTAAAGGGTTATCTAGGCAAAAAAGCAAGGTTGCACGTAAAAATAAAAAGAAAAATATAGTGCAAAAAGAGTAATATCCAGCTAGGCTAAAAACCCTGAATGGGACAGTCTAGGCAAAAAACAGGGTTGCACATAAAAAAAATGAGGCCAAGGACCCAGCACTGCCAATCAGAAGCTTGACAGGTGAGGCAAAGTTAAAGCTGAAAGAATGAAAGTTGTCAATGAAAAATGGGGTGGTCAAAGCTAAGGCAGAAACATTTCATAAGCCTTTAGGCATATGCCAATTATTTCTCCCCCACTAAAAGACGAAAATCAAGAAGCAATTGAAGCAGCCGTCCAAAAATGACTTGGTCAAGGAATCATCCCGAGGCCCATGCCTCATCATCCAACCTCCTCATCCGAGCCTTTCCACTAAAGGAACCACAAATCCCATTTCCCAAAGCCAGACACAGTTCAGCCGAAGCCGAACTACGGCGACCTGAGCTCCTCACAATGAGGGGAACGTAGGCAACCATAAATGGTCCGGTCATAAGAATATTCAAATTCCAGAAAAATTCGGTCTCATCAATGACCTCTCCCATAGACACAGTCAAATCCCAGAAAATCCGATATCATCAATGACCTCCCTATACACGAACCTTTCTTTCACACCTAGCCAACCTTGATCCACGACATCGGTTGACTTTCTCCTCATGGTTAATCAAAATTTTTGTTCATATCGAGATTAGTGGTTGAATGACCCGAACATTAATAAAGGGTTTTAAGCAATCTTATGATCATTGTAAATAAAACAAGTTTTCAGATGTCTTGACAAGTCTTCTTTTTCTACATCTTAGGAAAAATAGTGCTAAACACTTATTTTCTATCAGTAGGGGCTTCCATACACTTTTACCAACCTTTCTGCGCTTATACTCTCTCAAAAGAGTCAAACCCAAAGTGAGTTTTTGTGCCTACATCGAATAAGGCCATCAAAATAACACAAAATCGGGATCTATTCCCACCTTTCGAAAAAAATATGCCCCTGCGTGTATAAATTTCTAAAAATCTTTTCTTTCACATCTTCTTAAGGTTGACTGATTGACTAAAGAAAATAAAAAAAGAAGAAAAAAAAGATAGGTTCCCCTCTTCTGCTACAGTTCGCATTAGGGCTGCCTTGAAACTCTTCAAGGTTGGGGCTTTGCCAAGCCATTTCCTTTAAACTGGGGCTTCTTTAGTCACTTTTGAGGTCCGCATCAGGTTCCTCACTATGTCACAAAACGGATTCAGTCTTGGTCAGATCAGACTCAGGATCACTTTCGCAGTACCAATCAGATTGGGATTTTTGCTAGGTCATAAGATTGGGGCTTCACCAAGTCACCTCTTCGAAATCTAGACTTCGCCTACTCATTTCATTCAATCGGGGCTTTTCCAATAAAAGGATCGTTTTCATTGATTTAATAGAACCTGGGGTTTTGCAGAATTTTTCTTTAGACCGGGGCTTTGATAAGTCGCATCCACCCCTAGAAGAGAGGTTTGGTCGCTTCGACGTATGCTTTAGCCTTTGGTTCTAAAAATCCTGTCGGCATCAGCCTCAAGTGTCAGAGTTTGAGAAGGGAACTTCAGTCAAGACCCGAGGTTTAAACCCAATCGAAGCCCAAGAAGGAATTCTGGTCCACGTTGACAACATCTCGGCAACAACAACAGTTCAGTCCGCACCGAAGGGATACAACCCCACCTTCTCAAAGTCAGCATAAAAGTCATCCTCCAAACACATTTCATATGTACATCCTGGCCCAGTCCCTACCATGTTTCCATAAAAAAAAATCACCACTAGGCTCAAGTAACGTGCCAATTGCTAATGATAACATTTTCTCCCAAAAGCGCCTCCGTTACTTCCGTTATAACAGAATAACGCCAGGCGACGGTCTCTTAATTGTCAAAAAAAAATCCAACTTTAGCTACCTCTATCTCCTCGATAGTGAAGTACACTAAAGTTTCCCCAACTTTAGCTACCTCTATCTCCTCAATAGTGAAGTACGCTCAAGTTTCCCCAACTTTAGCTACCTCTATCTCCTCGATAGTGAAGTGCGCTCAAGTTTCTCCAACTTTAGCTACCTCTATCTCCTCGATAGTGAATACGCTCAAGTTTCTCCAACTTTAGCTACCTCTATCTCCTCGATAGTGAAGTACGCTCAAGTTTCTCCAACTTTAGCTACCTCTATCTTTGATTCGAAAGGGATTGTGAAGTACGCTCAAGTTTTTTCAACTTCAGCCACCTCTATCTCTAATTCGAAAGAGATTGTGAAATACGCTCAAGTTTTTCCAACTTAAGCTACCTCTATCTCTGATTCGAAAGAGATTGTGAAGTACGCTCAAGTTTTTCCAACTTAAGCTACCTCTATCTCTGGTTCGAAAGAGATGTTGAAGTATGCTTCAAGTTTCTCCAAACTTAAGCTATCTCTATCTCCCTGATAGTGACGTAAGCTTTAGTCTAAATCAGGTGACAACCTCCATTAATTGTCAAATCCGATGACAACCTCCATTAATTGTCAATCAGGTGACTCCTCCACTAATCGTCAAAATCTCAAGAATCCTAGACACTGTTCCTAACTATCTAATGAGACTTGAACTACGACCAAGGCTTGATTCCTCCGAGATACGTAGGTAGCCTTTCATAAAGGTCCATCCATCTAACCGCAGTGGTCAACCCTTTCATCGCTCCTCAGTGGTGAAGTAGTCTTTCATAAAGGTCCAGCAATCTGACCGTAGTAGTCACCCCTTTCATTCATCACTCCTCAGTGGTGAAGTAGCCTTTCATAAAGGTCCAGCCATCTGACCACATTGGTCACCCTGTTCCTCCATCACTCCTCAGTGGTGAAGTAGCCCTCATAGAGGTCCAGATATCCGACCACATTAGCCACCTCTTATGTCATCTAGCATGTCCCCAGTAGGATCAATCATTTGACCTCCTAGGTCACTTTCCTTCCATCTTCATAGCAAGGGACTAGTTTATTTTTGCCATTCCCCGTTAAGGATCAGGCATACGACCTCTTTGGTCACTCAATTCCAATCCTTGACACCAATTCCATTCCAATTCCAAAGGTTTTGCAAAAAACAGTTCAGGCTACTTATGTCACGCGACAAAACTAGCCATAGGGCCTGCTAAGTCGTGCGACACAACTGTCCCAACATCAGACATCAGCTGCCACCAGGGTAATCCCCGACTTATCATTTGCTGCAAATATCAGCCAACTTCTTTGCAAACAACATGGGAGAGGGTTCATTCACCCCATGTACACCCATGTATCCATCCACCTGGTACATATACAAGCCAGAAATCCATTCAAGCCATCTACCATACCATCATCATTTCATGGACTCGTGCAACAAAACAGCCAACAATGTACATACAAAATATGAAATGACCAAGTCTGATCTTGTAAAAAAGATGTGCATAGCAAAATAGCATGATTTAGGGTGTATGTTTTCCCCAAAAGGGTACAATAACCAAAAAGTCATAATGATCTAGGGGGAAGGGGCTACTCTGAATCATCTCCATCATCCTTTGAACCATCTCCATCATCCTTCGAACCATCTTCATCATTCCATGAATCATCATCTTCATCCTCGCCGTCGTCCTCAGCCTCCTCAGGCTCATCATCAGGGTCATCAGAGGGTGCCTCGTAGGCTACAGTCCCCATGCTATAATAGTCATCAGGCTCGGGGATAACAACAGAGGCAAGCTCGTAGTCCGCGACGGTCTCGGCCTCGCCATCATCACTATCATCATCATCGTCACTCTCGATGGGTCGGTGAAGAGGCACATTTGCATTCTTTATCCGAAGCTTCGGTCCGCTAATGCCCCCGCTGGTGCCCATGTCATCAAAGCGGCCCTTCTTCTTTCTCGGTTGGTCAGGTGGGGAGATATGGATCGAATCCTGTGATCGGCATTGGTTCTTCCAAAAACTCACACCTTTCTGGAGCTTGCCAATCATGCCCACAGTACAGTAAAAGCCCTAGTCAAATGCCTGTAAGCCTGGGCTTACACCTGTTACAAGCAAACATAAAGGGATGCAAGCAATCCAAAAGACGCAAGGGACAGTACTTACGGATCTAGAACTTTGCGGGAGTAGCAGACTCATCCTCGTCTGTGACATGTCAATATGAGCTCGCCGCATACGGCCGCCACCCTGGTAATCAATGAAAGTCGGGGGCAAAGGAGGTCTAGCCACATGACCAGTCGAGGGTCCCGCACCCTGAGCATCATAGCCAACTCTGACCTGTGGGGACTGAAGCTTCCTAGCCACATACAAGGTGTAATCTCCATCCCGTGCAAAGAGATGTGCCGCCACGCCTACAATCAAAGCATCTACATTCGCCAGCTGGTGAGGCAGCCACATCCTAGCTGGAGGATCATCAGGGATCCGAGCATGCATATGGGGTCCATGCTGTCTGTACACCCTCTCTGCTAAGTATAAGGCATCTCCGGTCAAACCCACCAAAAGCTTGCGACACCCGGTCAAGTGAATCACAAAGTCTAGGTCCTCATCCTGATACCTCTCATCCCAGGGGAATAAAGCAAGGTTGTAGGGAGCCCCCCTCAGAAGTGGCATCGTGTCAGCATACGAGGAAGTCATCCTACCCCTCGACACAGATTCTCGAGTCTGCTGTCTGGCATTTTTAGTCCAGCGTCTGAGCGTAGGATATGTATCAGCGGGAAACTCATCCCTGACCCTCCAAGAATAGCATCCGAAAACCTCATATGCCCAGGCCTGCATGAGACAAATCAGACAAAGTCAGAAATCAAGGATAATGGCTATGAATACAGATGTGTGTGCAAAGATAAGTAAGGGTAAAGAGTTACCTCAAAGGCCATCTGACAACAATCAAAAGACTTAGCCTCTCCCCGGCTTATGTCATCTAAAGCCAAATACAGCACAGCTAACCCGGCTTCTCCCCAAGACAAGTTACCAACAGCTCCCCAATCCCTCAAAAGCTCCAAGAGGGCAGTCAAAGCAGTGGATACCCCATTGGGAAAAAGCATATCAGAAAAGCCTGCCCAGATAAAGGCCCTAGCCAGCCTCTCAGCCCTAAGCTGGCTATCCTCAAAATCATCAAAGATGGGAAGGTATGCCCGACTCTGAGCCTCAATAGCTCCATGAATCTCCCCCAACTCATATCCATTGCCTTTCCTATCCCGGAGAGCAAACCCAACCAGCTCCATCATCTCACCATTACCCAGGGGCTCGGGCTCAGCAACAGGCTCAACAGTAAAGATAGGCTGACCAGTGAATGGCAACCCTGTGATGACTGCGAAGTCATAAGGGGTGACTGTGGCCTCACCCCAAGTAAAGTGAAAGGTGTGGGTGGTCTCCCACCAGAACTCCCGGAAAGCCTTCATAAGCTCTACACTCCTCTTGGTGCCACCAATGGCCTCCGCCATCTCAAAAAACTGTCTAAGCCCAGCAGCGTATACCAAGCCTTCGCGAATGCACCTCAGCCACTGAGCCAGGCAAGCTCCTCTAAAGTTGCCCAATCACCTCGTACGACCCCCGCGTGCGTAGCCCCTGCAGGTAAACACAGCACAGGTATCAGAATTATTTCAGTCAATTACATATCATCATACTTTGAATGCAAATCATTGTTCTCTCTGGGTCCATCCCAAATGTTCAAAATACTTGGGTGCATCCCAATCTTTTCACAAAATATTTAGGTCCATCCCAATCTTTTCACAAAATGCTTGGGTCTGTCCCAATTTTTTCTACAAAATACTTGGGTCTGTCCTAACCTTTTCACAAAAGCTGTTATCTTTGGGTCCATCCCATGTTTTCTTTACAAAAATTAGATTCAATTCAGCAGTACAAGCATTGCAATTTCATTTTTTCTAAAAAGAACAGTCATCCCAAGCATGCAATTTTTGAAATAAATTCAAAATCAAAGGAATAACGAGTTTTTGCAAGAATCTTACCTCAGTTCTTCTACCGACTGAGGTATGTTTATCCTCCTGCGGGTAGAAATGTCCCCGCTGGGCTCGAGGAACAAATGGCCTGTGATTCCTTTTGCTTTTCTTCTGTCACTCAGCCAACTCTGCTTGTTGCACCGCCTTCTTCGTAAGGTATAAACGGGGAGGCATCGTGGTAGACGATTTCAACGTTGATTGGAGTTTGAAGCAAAAAAAAACCCTAGCTTTTCTCTTCTTTCTCCGCCCTTTCTCTCGGTGCCTTTTGGGTATTATGTTTCAAAATAGCGAACTGGCTCGTATTTATTTTAAACCTAACCGCTTGGCCTGTTCAGCCGTGCGACGCAACTAGCCCATATGGCTTATTTTTACAATTTTGCCCCTGTAGGCCCAATGTCACAAACTCCTGCCCCCGTAGGCCTGTTTTACCCTTTGTGTCCCTGGCATTTCCAATTATATTTCTTAAATAAATCAAATATTTCTAGTGCCCTGTGGCCTATTTTACAAATTTACCCCTGTGGTTTGTTTTATTATTTTGCCCCTAGCATTTTCAATCCCATCCCTCAAATAATTAGGAAAAATCATAGGGTCCTTCCCGCTCCTTTATAAATAAACCCATGGGGTCCTTCCCATTCTCCATTCAAAAATCCCCGTTATTCCCGAATGAAGGAATAATATCTCGCGATCTCCGTTATTCCCGAATGAAGGAATAACATTTCACTATCTTTTTCGATCTCCGTTATTCCCGAAGGAAGGAATAACATTTCGACCCCTCTCGCGATCTCCGTTATTCCCGAATGAAGGAATAACATTTCGCTATCTCTTTCGATCTCCGTTATTCCAGAAAGAAGGAATAACATTTCGACCTCTCTCACGATCTCTGTTATTCCCGAATGAAGGAATAACATTTCGCTATCTCTTTCGATCTCCGTTATTCCAGAATGAAGGAATAACATTTTGACCTCTCTCGCGATCTTCTTTATTCCCAAATGAAGGAATAACATTTCGCTATCTCTTTCGATCTTCGTTATTCCAGAACGAAGGAATAACATTTTGACCTCTCTCGCGATCTCCATTATTCCCAAATGAAAGAATAACATCTCGACCTCTCTCGCGATCTCCGTTATTCCCAAATGAAGGAATAACATTTCACTATCTCTTTCGATCTCCGTTATTCCAGAACGAAGGAATAACATTTTGACCTCTCTCGCGATCTCCGTTATTCCCAAATGAAGGAATAACATTTCGACCTCTCTCGCGATCTCCGTTATTCCCGAATGAAGGAATAACATTTCGCTATCTCTTTCGATCTCCGTTATTCCAGAAAGAAGGAATAACATTTCAATCTCTCTCGCAATCTCCGTTATTCCCGAATGAAGGAATAACATTTCGCTATCTCTTTCGATCTCTGATATTCAAGAAAGAAGGAATAACATTTCGATCTCTCTCGCGATCTCCGTTATTCCCGAATGAAGGAATAACATTTCGCTATCTCTTTCGATCTCCGTTATTCCAGAATGAAGGAATAACATTTCGACCTCTCTCGCGATCTTCGTTATTCCCGAATGAAGGAATAACATTTCGCTATCTCTTTCGATCTCCGTTATTCCAAAATGAAGGAATAACATTTCGACCTCTTTCGCGATCTCCGTTATTCCCAAATGAAGGAATAACATTTCGCTATCTCTTTTCGATCTCCGTTATTCCTAAATGAAGGAATAACATTTCGACCCAGTAAAAGTTTGAACTACGATCTGGCTTGATTCCTCCGGGATACGTAGGTAGCCTACCTTTAGGTTCAGCCAATTCGTCACATATGACACCCCTTTCCCAGAGGATCTTTTTTCGAACTACGATCATGGCTTGATTCCTCTGGGATACGTAGGTAGCCTTCCAAAAGTTCAGCCACTCGACCACCTTGGTCACCCAATCCATCTCGGCAGTTCGCCAGATTGGATCCTTGTTTATCGACAATCCCACTAGCCCTGCAAGTGACGTTGCCGAAGTGCTTCTGTAAGTACCCAAATCTGGCTCATGCCTTCCGGTTAAATTTCCCGGCGATTCCCCGAACTTTCATAAAGTTTGGGGGCATTTCGGGAACTTTCCCAAGCTTTCCAAGTAAGGAAGGACCTGCTAGGAATTAAAATTCCATGCAGGACCTCGCTGGAAAAGGACATTCTAGAATCTGCCACTTTGCAGGCTTCTAGAAGGAAAATGGATAAGGCTTGTAAGGTCGTGCGACACAACTTGCCATGACAAATTCCAATCTGCCACCTTGCATGTTTCTAGAAGAAAAACGGTTATGGCTTGTTCAGCCGTGCGACACAACAAGCCACTTGATGGAGGCAAATTCCCTCTTGTAATAAAAACCGAGCAAGTGTACTCACTACCGGTGTAGCAGTATGCAAATGCAGGGGTCGAATCCACAGAGACTCGTTGGTTAACAAATAAAGTAAAAGCAATGAATTTAGTAACCACAGTTTATGGATTGGATTTAGAACTAAAAAGCATAAAATAAATAACAAAAACTAACTAAACGATAAAACAGATTATGAGCAGAGATTCGTAGATTGGATTTCACTTCACCATCATTCTATGCAGAATTTTACTTATAAAACATTAACTCAACTTCTAGGGTTCATTCACTTTGGCTAGGATCGACACGGTTAGGTGGCCGGATTACAATCCTAAATACTCTTTCAATATTGTAGTGTCTATTACGGTTCCACAATATGCCAAGAATACGTTAAGAACACAAGAATTAAAGAACCTAATGTTGATCCGATTCTATTACGGCACAGACCAAATTATTCAATTAATAGTGGTCTATGTATATATCGCCCAAATTAATGGCTCAATAAATATCCAATTATTCAAAGATGAGTTCGTATCTTAACATACATCTCGAATCCAAGAACAAGAAATTAAAATCTATTAATGAACTAGAAGGAATCAAATAGAAAGAATTAAAATATTCATGCATAGAAATCCGGTAAAGGTTCGACCAATCTACAAATCTAATAAATTTAGCTACTCATAATTTACAAAGATAAAAAACCTGGATTGATGAATAATTCTTCTCTTCAATTGTTCCAAGAAAAGAAAATAAAAACTCTAATTCTAATAATAATCTGATATGATATAATATGAATACATATGATGTCCCCCTCTACGTGGCTGCTGTATTATAAATAAAGAATAGGGCAAGACTAGTGCATGGCTGAGGAAAGACAATAATGCCCCTGATTAATACGTGAATATCCATGCTGAAATAGACGTAGCGCGGCCGCCCTCTAATTCTAGCGCGGACGCCCAAGTTGACAGGAAGTTTTGGCCGTGTAATTTCCCTTCAGCGCGGCCGCCCATGGTGCCTGGCGCGACCGCGCTCATTGACAGTGAGTTTTGGCCGAGCTTCTTGGCCTTGATTTGTAATAATTGATATTCGTTTCGTCTCCGCAATTGCCATGTCCATTTTGACCACTATAATGACTTCTTTTGCGCTTCGCTCTTTGAGATTTTATTTTTCATTTAATCCCATGAATTTTTATAAATCAAATTCGTCCAAAAATTCCATATTTCCAGTTCAGTCCCTGAATTTTCCAATATTTCTCATTTAATCCAAAAGCTTCCAAATGTCAGTTTTTGTCCCAGATTTCAGCATTGTTGCACTTCAGCCCCTGTACTTTCAAAACACTAACAAACCATATCAATTATACATAAAACTCGGGAATCAAACGCAAAGAAAGTCTAAAAGTGCATCATTTGGATGGGTAAATACACATCCATCAAACACCCACAAACTAACCTTTTGCTCGTCCCGAGTAAAACAAAACTAAAAGAATAAAAATAAAACTACTCTAAATACTAATAATAAAACACTAAAACAAAATAATATTTTTGGGATGTTCTATCACAGCTGAGTCATTGGCCATGCAAGTCTCAGATTCTTACCAACACACATAATCAACAAGTGTCACCACAGTAATGGGATTACAATCACATTGAAGCATAAAACTCACAATTTTCCATCGCGACCTGAATGATGAATGAATTATGGGAGGTCACTGCCAACAACCTAAGATTGTTTATGGATTCACTAAGCGATGCTCTAAATCAATATGTCATAAACAGTACAACTCAAAAAGGACACTCATATGCATATTTACACGATTGTCAACCCGGTTACTCGATATTGAAAGAATAATATGACTTAAAAGTTAAGGTGCGAAAGATCGCAGGGCTAGGTTCATGGTTACAAATGAAGGTAAGGACATACGAAAAATAAGAAAGTGAAACTAGAAAGTCTTCTTTTAACAATACATCCTCACTTTGATTATAATTCCTCCGCTCACTCTTATTACTTCCCAATGTGCCAACCCACAAACTAAAACTTTTTCATACATTGACATGGAGTTGAGCACATTCCATTATTTTCTTTGGTCACCTTGAAACACAATTCCACTTTTGATATTAGAGAGGGCTCGACTTCATTTTTTATTTATTTATTTATTTATTTATTTATTTTTTACTTTGCACATATGTATCACAAAGAATGTGCATTTACTATTTTGCTCAAGCCCCTCTTTTTATTACATAACATGACCCGCTTCTTTATTTTCGTGACCAATTTCCACTCAATCCTTTGATTTTCATGACATCCCCCAAAATATTCCCATTCTTTCCCTAGTTTCACTTTCTTGAAAGGGTGAGAAAATAGTGTAAACGTTAACAAGGGTTGGATAATGAGGGTACAAATGAAGACGAATGGTGGTCTAAGATAACCTCCCACTTTGTGAGAGATTCCATTCTTTTTTTAAGCTCAAACGGGGTTCTAGCGGAAAATTTTATTTAAGTGACGAGAAAGTTTAAGGCTCACAAAAAGGGATTCAAAAAAAATAGCCATATATATCAAGTAACCTATTGACGTGTTATTGACAATCATGCAAACATGTTCTAGGGACCCCGAGAATACACAAAGTGATCCCATAAAGGGCACCTAAGTTGATGACAATGACCAAGAATATGATACGGAAGTGAGAGGTGGTGCAATCATAATTTAAATGTTTCAATGCAATCCCAATCACCACACTCATAATAGCACATGTAATTTTAAAATTAAAGCACACTCTAATCATCATAGACTTTAGCCAACATCCCAACTATGAAAAGAACAAAATTTTTAAATTTTTCTATTTTTTTGGAGGGTGACACTATATACAGTACACTCCCCTATAAACCCACAAACTCGGAGAGTTGCCCACCCCCAAACTCAAAACATGCTATGTCCTCATAGCAAAGAGAACAAAAGCGTGCCTTGGGCTCAACGGAAGACATGACACGACTAAACAGTAATTAAGACAAAAATAAAACATACCTCATTGGGTTGCCTCCCAAGCAGCGCATTTGGTTAAAGTCGTTAGCCCGACTATGATCCCAAGCTTACTTGGCCTTTGCTTTGCGGCCTTTGGACCATCTCTTCTCCTCACGGGCACAAACTCCCTTCTCTTTCCAAATCAGCTCTCCATTGTCAACAAGTAGGGGTGAAGCCACATTTATTTTTGAAACTTTACGCTTGTGCTTACCCCTCTTTCTTTTCTTTTTATTGGGGTTTCCACCCCCAAACTCAACCTTTTCTGCAACCTGCAAAACACCATTCTCACAACCAAGATCAAGAGAGTTATCATGCACAAAAATATTTAAAAATATAGAATGAGATAAATCACTATAGATCTCCTCACTAACTCTCCAATTTGAAGGCCCTTGTGGTAGATGTGATGGAATCGACTCTTTATGGGAGTCGTGTGGGGAGTGATACGACCCGTTACTCCTAGAGTATTGGTCGGCTTTAATGTTACTAGCCAAGAGGCACACGTCCGCATTATCCCCACTTTTCTCACATCCATTGGCATCATCTTTAAAAATTGGAAAATCGGTTATGGCTCCTACAAAACCATCTTTGGGGGAGGGTTTCTCATCAGTTTTAAGCATACAAAACTTACATTCCTCCCCCATACCTTTCAAGGACACCACCCCTTGACACACATCAATGGTGGCCTTAGTGTCAAACATAAATGGCCTCCAAGCAGAATGGGAGTTTTCAGTTGCTCCTCACTAGATCCCTCCATACATATCACATAAAAGTCAATGGGGATAATGATTTTATCAATTTTAACCAACACCCCTTCAATAACCCCTAAGGGTCTTTTGATTGAGAGATCCGCCAATTGCAAGTCTCTCTTGGGTGGTTTCAACTCACATACCCCCAAACTTCTAAAAACATGAAAGGGCATCACATTGACACTTGCCCCAAGATCCAATAAACCTTTAAAATTTTGACCCCCTAGAGAAATTGGGATAGTGAAGCACCCGGGGTCTTTTTAAACATGTTTAATCTTTTCAAACTCCACACTTCTCTGGGGTGTGGTTTTCACAACATTGGGGGGAGGGGTTTCTAAATTTAATGCAGAAAATACACATTGAACCTCCCCAATCTCATCCTCTTTCTCACTAACATTATCAATATTATCACATTCAAAATTATCAAGGGAAGAAAGAAATATCTCCTCAATTTCCTCACTTTCATCCCACACTGTTGTGATTGACTTTGCTTGCTCAGGTGGGTTCTTCTCTTTCATCAACTCTTGGGCAACCTTCACAAGTTGCTCTACTTGTGTGCCCATCTTTTCAAACGCAGCTTCTGTATTTCTGTTGCTTTGCTGCATCTCCATCCTTAACTGCTGAACTGCCATCTCCCAAGGTGCACTACCATGTTGTCCAGGTGGTGGCACATGAAGAGGTTTTACTTGCTGATTCGGATGGCCGCCCCATGGATTGTAGTTACCATATTGGTTGCCTTGGGGTGGTGGCCTTTATCCATATCCATTGAAAGCATGTGCCTGTTCAGGATGATAAGAGAAATTTGCTGCACTTGGACACATATTAGTCACATGAGATGATAAACCACAATTTGTACAATAATTAGTAATAACATTGGCACCAGCAGAAGTGCCACAAGCAGTCAATTTATCAAATTTATTATTTAAAAGTGCAATCTGCTTTGAAATATTATCACTAGCATTCAATTCAAGTACCCCCCTTGTTTTACCCCTCGAACTCTTTTGTTGAGAGTTAGCACTCAACATCTCGTATAACGCTTTAGTCTCATCCGGGGTCTTGGCTCCTATTGAGCCTCCAGCAGCATTGTCAACCATTGATTGACCATTGTCATTCAAGCCATCATAGAAGGCTTGGTTCAGTGAGGGTAGTGTAAAATTGTGTTGGGGACATTGCATTAACAATGTATTAAATCTTTCCCATGCCTCATGAAAGGGCTCCCCCACATCTTGGGAAAATGTCATCAGTTTCTGTCTAAAACCAGCCAACAGATGATGTGGGTAATATCTTTTAAGGAACACATCTTGCAATTCTACCCAAGTACTAATGCTGCTCGGTGCAAGCATCAGCAACCATGTTTTAGCCACTCCCTTAAGAGTGTAAGGAAAACACTTTAATCTAATTTGCTCCTCAGTCACTCCCTGTCTTAACAAGAATTGAGCAACAACAATAATATACTCTTTAAGGAACGTAAGTGCATCCTCACCAGGCAATCCGTGAAAGCTTGGCAACATGGCAAAGTATTGTCCTTTGACCTCTAGATTTTTGGCTGCATCGGACAGCACTATGCAAGAGGTAGATGTGTCTACCCTAGGTCTCAGGAAATCATTCATAGTTTGTGCCGGTGGTACTGCCATCTCGGCTTTCTCTTCCTCTACCTCGGTAGTGGAGGGTTCTGATTCGATGTCCGAATCCGAGAAAAATGGATTAAAGAGGGGATCGCCCTCAAATGCTTTCTCAAGAAGCTTAGTGTCTTTAGCTTTATTAAGTCTATTTATGTTGTCGTTCAATGGCACCAATGTAGGCTTCAAAGAACGACGACCTTGCATTCACTACCTAACCTACTTGTTTACTTGCAACAAGTCCCCGGCAACGGCGCCAAAAACTTGATGGAGGAAAACTCCCTCTTGTAATAAAAACCGAGCAAGTGTACTCACTACCGGTGTAGCAGTATGCAAATGCAAGGGTCGAATCCACAGAGACTCGTTGGTAAACAAATAAAGTAAAAGCAATGAATTTAGTAACCACAGTTTATGGATTGGATTTAGAACTAAAAAGCATAAAATAAATAACAAAAACTAACTAAACGATAAAACAGATTATGAGCAGAGATTCGTAGATTGGATTTCACTTCACCATCATTCTATGCAGAATTTTACTTATAAAACATTAACTCAACTTCTAGGGTTCATTCACTTTGGCTAGGATCGACACGGTTAGGTGGCCGGATTACAATCCTAAATACTCTTTCAATATTGTAGTGTCTATTACGGTTCCACAATATGCCAAGAATACGTTAAGAACACAAGAATTAAAGAACCTAATGTTGATCCGATTCTATTACGACACAGACCAAATTATTCAATTAATAGTGGTCTATGTATAAATCGCCCAAATTAATGGCTCAATAAATACCCAATTATTCAAAGATGAGTTCGTATCTTAACATACGTCTCGAATCCAAGAACAAGAAATTAAAATCTATTAATGAACTAGAAGGAATCAAATAGAAAGAATTAAAATATTAATGTATAGAAATCCGATAAAGGTTCGACCAATCTACAAATCTAATAAATTTAGCTACTCATAATTTACAAAGATAAAAAACCTGGATTGATGAATAATTCTTCTCTTCAATTGTTCCAAGAAAAGAAAATAAAAACTCTAATTCTAATAATAATCTGATATGATATAATATGAATATATGATGTCCCCCTCTACGTGGCTGTTGTATTATAAATAAAGAATAGGGCAAGACTAGTGCATGGCTGTGGAAAGACAATAATGCCCCTGATTAATACGTGAATATCCATGCTGAAATCGACGTAGCGCGGCCGCCCTCTAATTCTAGCGCGGACGCCCAAGTTGACAGGAAGTTTTGGCCGTGTATTTTCCCTTCAGCGCGGCCGCCCATGGTGCCTGGCGCGACCGCGCTCATTGACAGTGAGTTTTGGCCGAGCTTCTTGGCCTTGATTTGTAATAATTGATATTCGTTTCGTCTCCGCAATTGCCAAGTCCATTTTGACCACTATAATGACTTCTTTTGCGCTTCGCTCTTTGAGATTTTATTTTTCATTTAATTCCATGAATTTTTATAAATCAAATTCGTCCAAAAATTCCATATTTCCAGTTCAGTCCCTGAATTTTCCAATATTTCCCATTTAATCCAAAAGCTTCCAAATGTCAGTTTTTGTCCCAGATTTCAGCAATGTTGCACTTCAGCCCCTGTACTTTCAAAACACTAACAAACCATATCCAATATACATAAAACTCGGGAATCAAACGCAAAGAAAGTTAAAAAGTGCATCATTTGGATGGGTAAATACACATCCATCACCACTCCCATGCAGCTATAAATAGAGGCCTACACCTCTCATTTTAAGGACCCTTTTTTCCACTCCTTGGCGTCACTCTGCCAAAATACTCCCAGACACTAGTCTATCTCCTCATACACCCCCTAAAACACACACTAAGTCACACAATACACTCACCATTCAATCAATCCAATACCCATTTCATATACCCACATAGAACCAACGATTCTCATTGAATCAAGGCTTGATATCAACTCAAGAGGCTGATGTTTGAAGGCTCCTATATCTAACTTGATATAGGGGTCGTGGATCTTCAAGGGTAACGCTCTCTATCTCTCTCTTTTAAACATGTGCAGTTTAATCAACTAAATAGCCTTAAATGTGATGTAATAGTTGAGATCTAATCATTGCATATCTATTTTAAGTCTCAGATCTCATAGATCAATTGTTATTTTGCATATCATCAAATGTAATTGAATCATTTTAATATAGTTTTTCATAAACACTAGAGAAGAGTGTGGATCCCACATATCCATGCCCTCTCAAAGCGTTCATTATTGACATGCATGCTCTCTGAGATCCATTTGTGATGCAACTTGGCTATATTATTGCCTTGCTGTGTCTGTAAATCTCAGTTGTAAGAGTTTCTGCAAATGGCTAATTGTGTCACGCGACACAACTTGCCATGCAAGTCCTGTGTCACGCGACATAACAAGCCAGTATGCAGAGACTTCATCTTTTCAGCTGTAATCTGATTTTTTTTTTACCTTTTCCAAGTTATAATCTAATATCAATATGCACTTTAAATATTGTTCCCCCCCCACACATGGGATTCACAGAGGATCCATCCCAAGGATGAACAATAAGACCTCAAATGGCTTGTTCTAGGGTGGATCTCTCACATGATGATGTGAAAATGTCATCTTTTCATATAAAAATGTCATCTTTTTACATTAAAAATGTCCTCTTTAGCTTAAAATGCATTCCCCATGTCCCTCATGGTTGGATCTCTCTCCAAGGATTGCCTAGTGACCTTCTTAAGGCATAAAAAGGCATAGGACGGCATAAAGATCCAATCTTTATACCCCTCCCCTAGTCCCCTTTGGTACTTGGAGCATCTCTTGGAGCGAAATGGTGTAAAGGTCCTATCTTTACATCATTTCCTCCACTTAAAGATGCCATAGATGGATTCTCCTTTAGAAAAGGATGAACTTGAGCTACATATCTCCGATCATCACTTGAGACGAGCATAAATGTCCCAAAAGAGCTCAAATCGTCTCAAGATTTAGGATTGATGGGCAAAGGTAATTCCTTTCTAAAGAGTCTCATCCTTGGACTATAAAAACGGTGTCCCTCTTCCGATCACATGTGACCCAAGGTCTCATCATGATGATCATAAGTCCAAGATGAGAACGTGACCAAAGTCCCTAACACATCAAAAATCCAAGGAATCCCGAGCGATAACCAGCTCATGGTTTATACGCCCGGAAGACCACTTGGTACATTCCCTCCTTTTCAAAACACTCATCCCACAAACGAAAACACTAAGGCAATCATGAAAAGCGGATCTTGGAAGACTTGCTCCGGCAAGGCTCTTTGGGTGAACGACGATCCGTTCTTCCCAAAGGGTAACTTAACCTCCGGATCCAAATCTTTTTTTTCAAAGTTTTGAGGAAATCAAAATGGCGTGGCGACTCCGTTTTGCAATTTAAACCGGACGTTTCCAAACTAATGTGAGGCGGTGATCCCCTTACACGAGAAAGTGGTTCCAAAAATAAATAAAAAATAAAAGAGAGCCGCTATCTTGGGCACCACGTATCACAGTAGCAGAGGCGACATTGTCATATCTTCGTTGAAGAGTTCCTACTTATGGATTAATTGTGAATTATATGCTCTAAAACAAAATATGCGATTGCAAGGATCTGCCATGCAAGGAAATGAGAATAATTTAAGTTTGGAGGATTTTTCACAATGGATTCTTAGAATAGGAGATGGTCAAGAAAAGGCAAGAACAAGAGGAGACGCAGACGAAGCAGAATGGGTAAAAATACCAAAAGAAATACTTTTAGATCCCACTGAAAAACCAATTGAGGATATATTCAATTCCACTTATCCAGATTTTAGATGTAGGAAATTTGACATTGATTACTTGACAAACAGAGCCATTTTAACTCCAAGGAATGAGGTCGTGGACGAAATAAACTCATACATCATGGATTTGGTGGATTCTAAGATGAAAGAATACCTTAGTTACGACACAATTGACATGTCAGCTGAAAGCACTTCCAATCATGAAATGTTATATCCTGTTAAATTCCTTAATAGCTTAAAGTTCACTAGTATACCTAATTATACGCTGTGGCTTAAGATTGGAATACCTATTATGTTACTTCGAAATGTCAGCCCAAGTCAAGGTCTTTGCAATGGCACGAGACTTATTGTGAAGCAACTAGGTAAAAGAGTTATTGAAGCTACCATCATTTCTGGATCAAATATTGGGGATAAAGTGTTAATTCCTACGATTATATTAACGTCCACAGAAGGAAAACTTCCTTTTGTCTTAAGAAGGAGACAATTTCCTGTTAGAGTTTGTTATGCAATGACAATAAACAAGAGTCAAGGGCAAACATTGGGAAATGTTGGTTTGTATTTGCCCCAACCAGTGTTTAGTCATGGACAATTGTATGTCGCTGTTTCTAGGGTGAAGACACCAGACGGACTGAAAATTCTATGCTTAGAAACAGATGACGAATACAAAGGTTGGACTAAGAATGTTGTGTACAAAGAAATTTTTGATAAATTATGTTATTAATAATTTTCAGTTAGCAAATGTCTTTTTAACAATGCAATTTATCTGTCTAAAACATTGTTGGCAATACAAATAATTTATAATAATTATTTAAGTATTCTGAACCTTTTTCAATTCATACGTATGAAACATGTAATGTTATTGTATGAAAAGCAAGTTACTTTTACTGCCGAATGAGGGTTATTTTTTTATGTTTCATCACACTTTTTTCTCTGTATCTCCTATTGTCTTCGTCCCTGCCATCGTCATTTGCCAAGAATTTTCTTACCATGACATGCCAAGGATAGTGTAAGACCCGTATAAGGTGACTTTATGTGTTACTTTTTATGTCTATTTAACTTTACAATTTGCTTTAGATATTCATTATATTCTAAATTTTGTATTTTAATTTTGAACTTAGTTCGGTTATGTTTCTTACTTAATTTTAATCTTTTCATTTGAATTTTGTTCATTCACATACGGATACTCTAGGACAGATAAAAAAAAGGAATCAGTAAAAGACTAATTGCCAATAAAAGAAAAGGAAATTTACGCCCATTCAAGCATATAACCATGAAACATAATATTTTAAAGGGACTATGCCCGATAAGTTCTAAAAAAGTTTCATAATGCCCGATAAGTTTCTTCCCCATGTTGTATTATGGTGTTGTATTATATTTCGAAAATACAACATCAATTAAGGCCATAATACTGCATTCCGACGGCCGCCGGTGACCGGAGTCCGAAGCCCATGGACAGGCGACCAGATTCCGACCTCCGGGGACCGGATTCCGGCGATCGACGATCGGATTTCGGCCAAAATTGCCGGATTTCGGTGAAAATTGACCGGATTCCGGCTAAAATTGACCGAAATTCGGCATGCGGGGATAGCAGACGGCGGCGGCGAAGCTGGGCTGTGGCGGAGGCGGTGGTGCGGATGCAGTATTATAATTTTAAACTACTGCATAACTAAATGTTGTATTATACATAATACAACATGAGAACTTATGGGGCATTTTAATACAATGAGAAACTTAGTGGGAAGTGATTTGTTTCAAAAGGAACTTATGGGGCAAATTCCCTATTTTAAACATGTTCGCATTACATTAAAGATAAAAACAGAAAAGCATTAAATATTTGCTAGGAATATATGGACCTCTAATAAGAACACCCAAAATATCAAACTGCAAACAAGCTTGATAACCTCCATGAACCCCCACCCTTAACAACATACTCTAACCTTCAGAAACAAAAAGATAATCACCACATCCATTCCCTCCAACCACTGAAACTTTTGAAAAAAAAAAAAAAAGGAAACAACCTCCTACTCACATACATCTAAAAACCATTGGAATAACCATTTGACAGATTGTAACTTGGAATGACCGGCTCTGCATCAACTATGGGGTCTCCATCCACCAGAGGACTCACAGCCACCACTGGTTCCGCAATCAGCCGACTAACTTCTACAAAACTGACAACCCGATCATCAATTCCATTCACTAAAATTTTTTCACTCTTGAAGAAAAAGTATAAAATCATCTCATTGCCCCCTCCCCTTAATTCCATCATGCAAAATTCATCATAATAACCCAGTAACAAGTCGAAAATGGTAGACCTTCCAAACCCTACACTCAGTATGGCAACATCAGGATGCAGAAAATGGACATAAGTATTGAACTTCATAGTCATATCTTCAGCACTCACATACTCATCAGATATGAACATGAAAGATAATGTCCCATTTCCCCCTTCATCATCAACAAGTTGATCAGGGAAATTATCAGCCACATTAAAAATCTCCAACCGCTCAAACATCTGATTAGGGGATCTACGCAGCACAAACCTAACTTTATTAGCCCTCCTATCCACTACCACATATTTAGGAACCTCACTATAAATGTCAGGAGTGCGGAAGACAATAGTGTTTGAACTTAGAAGATGAATCTGTGGATTAACAGCTAGATTCATCTGAGGAGCAGGAACAGGGGCCATTTGCGAAGATTAGAGAGCTTGAAAAAATTATTTTTTTCCGTTTAATAACAATAATAAGAACATACTAGGTACTTATAACCGCTGAAGGATGAGAATGAGTTCATAAATCAACCAAAAAGACACCATTTATTCAATAGACATGACTGTTGACTGTTAACTAACAAATTTAAACGTCTCCATATTCTATAATTAACACACAGAAAAACCTAATTTTAAACTACAACCTAAGTCATCAAATCAAATCATAAACTATTTCTACACAATGAATAACATAATGGAAAGGTAGTAATGATACCTGTTCAATTCCAGCAGTTGTGCTTGAATCGCCGTGATGTCTAGACAAATTAAATTCCGCTTTCCAATTTATCGTCTGCAAAAAAGAAAAAAATGCTAAAAATGAAGAAAAACAAACCTCCACAAGAGATTGATTAAAAACAGCCATCATTACACTATGAGGAGAATTAATTCTACGCAATTACAAACTGACAATGTAGAGTAGAGGTAAGGTCTAGGCAGCGCATTCGATGTCAACTGAGAAGACAATATCAGCTAACTCATCGCTTGCGGAGGCGCCACCTAACAATCTACTTATTTTCAATTAACCCCCACATAATTTACCCATAATTCATAATACCCCCCTCTCAAATATAAATAACAATATGGTATTTAACTATGTACAAATGAGAAAAGAACCCTTCTTTAAATATATTTTACACAAAAGTCACCGAAAATGTAATCCCCGTGCGAAGCACGGGCTTAATCCTAGTACTTGACATTGTTGCTTGAATTTAAAGATGATTTTTCATGGACTTACAAGGAGATGTCTGGACTTGACCCCAAGGTAGCTATTCATCATCTAACTATCAAACATGGAGCCCGACCAGTAAAACAAGCACGACGAACATTCTCTCCTGAATTGACAGCCAAAATAGAAGAGGGAATCGATAAGTTGATTGAGGCCAGATTTATTAGATAAGTCAAGTGCCCTACGTGGATTGCAAGCATTGTCCCGGTGAAGAAGAAGAGTGGGCAGATACACTTTTGTGTAGACTTTCGTTATTTAAATTTTGCTCGCCCTAAGGATGACTTCCTCTTACCCATCATCGACCTCATGGTGGATGCCACTACAGGACATGAATTTTTATCATTCATGGATGGTTGCGCGGGATACAATCAGATACGAATGTCACCAGAAGATGAGGAAAAGAATGCATTTCGCACACCAAAAGGGATCTACTGTTATAAAGTGATGCCCTTCGGGTTGAAGAACACCGGAGCTACTTATCAACAATGAAAGTTTAGTGTAGCTAGGAAATTAGTTCAACGGAACAGATTACAGATGTGAGTACAGATGTGAGTTAAAACTGTTCACAAATCAACCAATAAGCAGCAGAATAAAATAAAGAACACAAATAATTAAATGTTTACTGGTTCTGTCCCAGCAAACAAGACTTTAAGCCCAAAAAGGTTTTCACTATTAAAGATCTGTTTTACAGAAGAAAACAAGAATAAGTGAAACAAAAAGATTAAAATACTAAAGCAAGTTCTAAAAACTTCTAAAACAAGAACAATCTTTCTTTCCCAAGGAGAACCTATTATAAATAAAAGTATAACAAAGAAATTGAATGAAATCTAGATGTGAGTTAAGATGTAAGTTACAACTGAACTCACAATCTAAAAAGTTGTCTTGAATCCTTGAAGAACAAAATACTTTCTCTTCCAAATAATTCTCAATCCATGTCTTCTCAATGTACCGAGGTCTTGTATTTATATGCACCTTTGAGAAGTTTTTCAATCAGTCAAACTCTTCCTTATTTGATGCAATCCAACTCATACAAGGAAACATAAATTGACACTCACAAGGAAAGAGATTTGTTAGTAATATTAGTCCTATTCTAAATATAATACAATATATTTACATAACTAAAAGATTTTTACATATATTACTAACAATATTAAGATGAACCCCACCAAGTGCGCCTTTGGTGTTTCGTCGGGGAAGTTCTTCGGGTTCATTGTAAAACACTGTGGGATTGAAGTCGTTACGTCTAATATTGAAGCAATACAAAACATTCCAGAGCCGCGAAATTTGAAAGAACTTCGAAGCTTGTAAGGATCTCTTTCGTATATTCGGTGGTTCATATCTAATTTGTCTGGAAGGTTTCAGCCTGCCAAAACGCTTTGGATAGCATAAAGAAGTACTTACTAAATCCTCCTGTCTTAGGGGCACCAATCCCCGAAAAACCTTTGGTGTTGTACATTGCTGCACAAGAAGAATATTTGGGAGCTATGCAAGCTCAGCACACTGAAGAACATAAAGAGAGAGCATTGTATTACTTAAGTCGAAGGCTAACATAAATGGAGGTAAGGTACAAACCAATCGAGAAGACATGTCTTGCATTAGCATTTGCTTCTCAAAAGCTGAGCCATTACTTTCTTTCTTATACTATACACTTTATTGCTAAAGACGAGCCTCTCAAGTATGTTATGGCTAAAACAGTTTTGTCGGGACGTTTAGCAAGGTGGTCAATCTTTTTCAATGATTTTGAGATCACATATATACCTCAAAAAGCAATTAAAGGACAAGCGCTAGCAGATTTCCTTCCAAACCACCCAATACCTGATGATTGGGAAATTTTTGACGAACTCTCTGATGAAGAAGTATTCTACATAGATACATTCTCACCTTAGATGATGTTCTTAGATGGAGCAGCTCGATCAGATGGCGCAGGAGCGGGTGTTGTGTTTGTAGCTCTTCAAATAAAAATTTTGCCATATTACTTTGCGTTGAAAGAAAAATGCTCAAATAATGTGTCCGAGAACCAAGCATTGATCATCGGCCTCCAAATGGTATCTGAATTGGAGGTTGCTAGCTTAGAAGTCTATGGTCATTCACTGTTGGTGGTCAATCAAGTCAAGAAAGAGTATGAGGTCAAGAAAGAAAACTTAGTACCATACGTCTAGTATGCTGCTCACTTGATGACAACATTTGAAAGCATAACTTTAGAGCACATCCCAATAAGCGAGAACCGTATTGCGGATGCCCTGGCAAACCTAGCTACAACTTTAGTACTATTGAATGATGAACCGGTTAAAGTGCAGTATGTCAACGATGGGTCCTGCCAACATATTGAGTGTGACCTTGAAGAAGTGGACATTGTTTCAGTACAAATTACTATGAGCGAAGATTGGAGAATCCCTATCATCGATTTCCTGGAGCATGGAAGGTTGCCAAGTGAACCACGTCGCAAAAAGGACATTCGTTGATGAGCACCAAGATTCATTACTACATGGGGACTCTATTTCATCGGTCATTTGAGGGAGTCTTCCTTCGATGCCTATGGGATGAAGAGGCAGTCCAAGCAATGGAAGAGGCACACTCCAGAATATGCAGAGCTCAGCAGTCCGGGCCAAAACTCCACTTCCCCATAAAGAGGATGGGATACTACTGGCCAATGATGGTTAAAGACTGCATTGAGGGCTTTTACGAAGTAGCTATTGGGGAAGCTGTCCTGCGGATCTTTGCGAAGCACGGCGGCGTTTGAGCCAATGCCTTCGAGGAGGTTTGTAGATATTCCTTCTTCGAGGGCTGAGCCAGAGCCACAGCCTGAGGTGCCAGTTTGGGAGCGGCACAACTTTGATTCGGGGACGTCTTCGGGGGCCCAGAGGCCGCAGAGCCTTTATTAGTTCTTCCCTTCATCAGGTGCGCAGGGTGAGGGTTCGTCCTTGCATCCCTTCTTTGATCCTTTTACCAGGTTTGACCCTTCGGAATACTTTGAGCATTCGATTGAGGAGGGGGTCGAGTATTCCGAAGACGAGGAGGTGACCGCTGGGTTTTCTGAGATGCCGAAGTTCTCATTTGACGAGGCTGATGATGATGAGTCAAAGTAGGGCTCCTTTTGTTTGTTTCTTTTTTTTATATTGTATTTGTAGAGCAACAGACAGTTTGTATCTGTAATAAAACACTTGTATTTGACATAGCAAAGTATTTTATTTGAGATGTAATGACGTATTTGTGATTCCAGTGACCGACCTAGGAATTGTTGCTAGCTTATTTTATTTTTTGTGCATGTCGCATGAGCTGGGAATGCATTTTTGGTTAGTGGAGGCTGAGGCAGCTTTGGCAGGTTTTATGAGCAGTTGGGGGCTGAAACAATTTTGACAGTTTCATGAGCGACGGCGAGAGTGATTCCTCCTGGGACGTGTTTGTTTTGTGCGTGATAGCCACTTTTTCATGGTCAGCTTCCTTGGGATGCGTCACAGTGCTTTGTTGGATGTTGGATGTGGTAGACCATTGCAGAGCCGGTGAGGACATCGTTCCCTTAGTTTCGGGGGAGACTTTCCACGACATAGATCGCTTGGCGATAGGGGACCGGTTCATGCGTGGGTGAAGCCCCTGCTTTGGTCACTTTGTGGTTGCAAGAGAGGCTTCAAGAAATGCCTGTGCTTCTGACATCTTTTAGTCTGTGGATGTTTGCTCAACGACCTCTTGTCTTGGATATGGATCAGTCCGCTTGGGAGAGGTGGATGGCTCGACTTGGCACGCATCAGATCCTCTGGTGGGTTCCTCATTGGGGAATTGAGACTAGGAGGGCCTTTCAGGAAGGTTCCTATGTTGTCAGGGTTTCGGGGTTATCTTGGTCTTCCTTCTACATCCCGTCGCTTGTTTCTCAACAGTTTAGGATGAGGCAGGAGCCTTTACTGGGCTGGAGTGAGATTGCTACTATAATGGTAGCTCCTTTCTCCATGGCGGACCTATCCGCTTTCCTTCTCTTTCTGGAGATCTGGAAGTTTGCTGCTTTTCCTCTTGGGGTACCTCTTAGGGAGAGTGTTGTCCTGACTACTAAGTACTTGGACTGGCTCAGCCGATTCTGGGGAGCAGGCGCGAGGTGATTTCAGGGCAAGGTTACCATTTCAGGTGCGACCTTAGGATTGCAGAAGCTTGGGTTAACCCTCAGGGTGTCACGGGAGATGCTTTAGTTGACTATGAGACTAGAGTTGACCGATTGACGGTGAGAGGTCCCCTTTTGCAGACTCGTCGGGAGGAGATCCGAGCCGAGGCACAGGCGAACGATGCTCTGAGAGCGACTGGATTGCTTGACACAACTGGAAGGACTCCTGATCTGGGAAGGAGGGAGATAGAAGTAGTTCACGTGGAACAAAAGAAGACTCGTTGGGGACGAGGGAAGAATTGAGAAGGGACAAGCGCGAGTGACACAAAATGACCTTCTGAAACTCCAAGTATCCATTCATTGTCATTTGCAGACACATTAATTGTTAAATGTTTTAAGTTGTCTTTTAGCATGTTGTGAGTTTGAGAGTAGACCGTGCTTGAACTCATTAAGAAGTGTTTTAACTGTGATGATTTGTGATTTACTTTTAAAGCTTTGTTGAGACGCAAAATCTCTTGCTTGCTTCTTGTCTGAGCCTTGATGGCGTCCAATTTTTGGATTTTTGTGTATGCTTTAGACCGAACCAATGAAGGCTGCCTATGTTTCCCCTGAACTGAGGGACTCAGGTCTCCGTAGTTCGACCTTCTTTTGTGAGAGAAGGGGAGATGGAAAAGGGGTAGGATGGTGCAACCCTGATTTTTGCCTAGACTGCCCTGTTTGGGGTTTTCAATCAAGCTGGGTATGTTCTTCATCACCTTTATATTTTTTTTGAATCAATCAGTCAACCAAAAATGTGAAAGAAATGACTTGTAATGTACACTCGCAAGGGCATATATATTATTTTTTGAAAAGGTGGGAACTGGTCTCTTTTTGTGTGAAATGCCTTATTTGATGTAGGCACAAAAAACATGCTTTTGGGTTTGACTCTTTTGAGAGAGTATGAGAACTGCAAAGCTTGTAAAAGTGTATGGAAGCCCTCACGACGTAAAATCGATGTTTAGCTCTATTTTTCCTATTTTGTAGAAAAAGAAGACTTGTCGAGACATCTGAAAACTTGATTTGTTCATAATGATCACATGTTTGCTTAAAACCCTTTTTTGATGTTCGGGTTATTCAATAATTAAACTTGATGTACTTGATTAATCATGAGGAGAAAGTCAACTGGTATCAAGGATCGAGTTGGATCAGGCGTGAAAAAAGGCTTGTGTATAGGAGAGGTCATTGGTGAGACTAGGTTTGTGGATTTGTATGTGTTTATGAACGGATGGTGTCTGCGATCCAGGCTTGCTGCTCTATTTGTCGTTTCTCGAGAGCCTTAAAAGCTTGCCAAACTTCTTCCATTGTTTGGAAGTTTCTTAGTGGCGGGGTTTCGTTTCTCTCACTGTAATCTGTCGATCCTGCCATGGGGGAGTAGCGGACTGTTCGGACCGCTGAATCGGAAAGGTTGTCGGATCTTGCGACTTCAACACTGAAAAGATGGCTCCCGGGTACTCTCAACCATTCTCGGTTTGCAATGTTGGGTGACGGGTAATGTTTAGACTTGGGAAGGCCTTTTTTTGGATAAAGGGGGAAAGCTCATGTGACATGCAGTTTCCTCTTCTTTTTTTTATTTATTTTTTATGTTTTTTTTTGTTGTTTTAATTTACTTAAAACATGTTTTCTCATAATCCTAAGTTGGTTGGAAAAGATTGCTCTTCTTTTTCGCAACTATGCTACATCCTGGGTCAGTGGAGACCATCAGTGCGACTATAAGCCCCTCGTTTTGCACATGTATTTCGACATCCCGTGGTGGACAGCCCCGGGCGAGGGTCCTATAGGGCAAGCAATTTCCACCGGCTAAAAAGAAAAATTGAACCTAAGGACCGAGCCTGTCATGTTTGTTTTAATGCATCAGCCATGTGAATAGTGAGCCTAGCCGGCACCTGAGTCAAGATTGAGTCGAGAGTTCGGCATGCCCTTTCTTTAACTTGCTTACGCAAGGGATCTGTGACGTTAGGTTTTGTCTAGGTCATATAGTCATGGCATGACGTATCAAAGGCTTGACGACATGGTGTCATGTGGGCGTGAATGTATATCCAGGACGAAGCATTGTCTAGGTGTAGCTTTGGAAATCAAGATCAGGTCAAGATTTTAGCATGACCTTTCATCACTTTGCTTGCGCAAGGGATCTTGAGTTCCGAGCTTTGACTCAGAAAATGGTCGGCATGGGATATGTATCCAGGCTTTATGACACGGACTGGATAAAAACCAACCGAGTCTGGACAGAGAGTGATGCAAGCGTGCATGGTTGACACTGGCTAGGATGGGATGTTTGGAATGATCCCGTGCGTGTCCGAAAGGTGTCAGGAAGACCAATCGAAATGCAACTGAGACCACTCCGGGTTTGGGGTTGTAGTGTGCAGTGTACAGGATAAGAGTGCGCGTAGTGTGCGATCACTAAAATTCTTTTTCTGAGTAAAATAAATTTTTGCAGAATTTTTAAGAGTATGTACACAGATGTATTATGATGCATTTTTTTTTTGTGTATTTTTTTTGTAAATAAAAAGTAAAGCACATACACACACAATAGTTAAAGAAAGGGGTAAAATGAAAGTTTGACCCTCATAATTGTTTTAAATATCTTTTTTTTTGTTTAAAAAGTTTTTAAAACAAAACGTCCAGATCAGAGTCGCCAACTGAAATTACCCGGATCCGGCTGCGCGGGCCCCGACATCTCGTAATTTATGCTCGTAGTCGGGAGGAGGTGTCACGACCCTAAACTTAGGCACCATTTTGGGCACACGTGGAGCACGTGGGGGTGGGGTGCATTGCATCTCATGGTAGACATTATTTTATCATTGCACTGTTATGTGGTTATTTTTATATTTTTGGCCAACTTATGTGATTTAGGTTGGGAATAAAGTAAATTTAATTATATAATGTCTAATTGGACCAAATGAGAATTATGTGTTAAAGTTATAACATTTGAAAATTTAAATGAAATGTTATAAAAAGTTGTCGAGGAGCTTGATTGTAAATATAAAGTATAAGGTGGTTGTTTGTAGTTATTGGATTTTAGAAGGAGCTAAAGTGTAGATATTTTATATAAATATCAAAACATCACCCAGAAACTTCATTGTTCTTACTCAGTCTCTTCTCCCCTACGTTTCATCCCATAAACCTAGGGTTATCTTCAGAAAATCCTAGAAATTCAACTGTTGATCCGTTTCCAATTCCGACTTCATATTTGTGATCAAGGAGTTGATTAGAACAAGTATAGCCGATCAAATCTTCTTTTTATTTCGATAAATTTTGGTAAGTTATTATGTTTTATTTCTATAATTGTTCATACCAAGCTAGATGGTGTATTATGATGTTATAACTGAGTCTGGTATGTTTGGATATTTTATGTGGCCTTGAAATGAAGGGAATAATTGGTTTGGAAATGAGTAGAGAAAAAGGTTGATTGTGAGGACCCCAACCCGGGACCTACACGTGTCCCGAGCTGAAGCGTCCTCAAACTAAGCCAAATCTCCTAAACTTTAAAAACTTTGATTTAACTTCCAAACAGAAACACAACCATTTATAAATAACTCTACTCCTTTCCACATTGGAGGAAGAGTTGACTAACCTTAAAAGTAATAAACGGTTTTAGTTACAAAAAGATATCGAATATAATATAGAATTACAGTTTATGAATACAAACCCTTTAAAATAATTGTGCCAACAATCACTTTCTACACCAACCTACACATAACCCGACAATACCCAAAATACCACTTCTACACTCCTTTCCGCCCTTACTTGGTCGGACCACCTGTCTCGAAATCTAAAACAGTAAAGGGAGAGGGGTGAGAATAAATCTCAATGAGCTATTATGAATGCAGCAAGATGCCAACAAAGTGCAACACATAGCATGGTAGCACATAACACATTATGGAAGCGGTAAACACATTACGTTACCTCATTTTACCTTTTCCCGTCTGAACAATAAGTCGTACAACGTGGGAGTAAACCTCCACTCTTTGGTGAATTGCCTCAAAGACATTCACCTCTTATAGGACTCATACCCCAGAGATCCATATAAGAAAAGATACCTATAATAGAGTATCCAAAATAATAATATCGTCCCTCCGTACAACAATCGCAACAGGTCTGTAAAGGCTTCTTCATGCTCAATACAGTCGTTAGCACAGCCCCACTCCGTGGCCGAGAGGAGGGAGGGTCACCGGTATGATGAACCTTCAATCACTTATAGAACAAATCAATAATTGATTGACTTTCATCATACCCACCCGAACATAAACACATTCAAGCACATAATAGATACTTGAATTATAATCCACAAAAAGGGATAATCATATAACGACATGGTAATGTATACTCATGCAAATCAATACTATAGTGCAACAACCATTTAATACACTATGCATAGTGTCATCAATAAATATGAATGATAACAAATAAATCCACAATTGGGATAACCATACAACCACATAGTAAACATATCCATACTTGGAATAACAATGCAATAACTTGCCAAATAATCCACACCGGAATACCATAAAATCAACATGCCATATAATCCACCATTGGAATATAACACCACTATATAACACATAATCCACACTTTGGGATGCCACATAACACTTGCCAATTAGTCCATACTTAGGATATTAAGGTACCCATATAATCAATAATTCCACAACTTGAATCTAATGCCACAAGGTGATACATACCCATTACCAATTAGCTCAATAGTGAAACCTATAGCTTCTACTCTATTGCAACTACTCACCAAAGATATGGAGTAAGTAAGGCCACTATGTATCGTAAACCATTCCTACATTTTCATTATACAATAAGACAAGGCCTCTATGAAGGTTCAAGCTCAAATTACTAAGTGGGAGTCACAATCTATAAGGGACCAAACAAGGTTACTACACAAATTGGTTCGATTTGAATTCGGGTTTCGGGGTCTTGGGCGACGCCCAAACCTCTTGGGCGACCGCCCAAGAGGGTTTTCAAGCAAATGGTGAGTTACGGTGTGATGGGCGGCCGCCCAAGCCCCATGGGCGACCGCCCAAGGCGATTTCCAGCTCAAATTAATTTCTAACTCTTTCTTCTTAACTTCAATTCCTTTTCTTTTCATCCACCCTAATCTTAAGAACACCAAGAGGAAACCCTAGCTTTACCAAGTTCAACATAATCATGTAAACTCAAAATAATGTAACTCTAGATTATTTATCACTACAATTTCCACCCACTTCAAACCCTCTAGATCATCTTTCATGAACATTAATCTCAACCCACTTCCTTTACCAATTTCGAGCTTAACCCTTTTTAATCCCGAATCAACCTATGTTCTTACACTCTTGATCAACAATAACATCCTTCCATAAGATAAATCAATTCCTCAACTTCCAAGAAGATTTCTAAGGCATTAAACAATCACTTCAATAACAATAACAACATCAAATCATTCATGAGCATACAAAGAAGGGAAGTTATAATAACTCACTTTAGGTTTTTAGAATAAAATGTTGATCTTCTTAGCTTGACTTGATCCTCTAGATGATCCAAACCCAAAAATGCTCTTGACTTGAATTTGGTGGAGGAAATGGTTTGGCTTCAAAGCTTGGATGAAGTAGCTTCCATGGAGTTTTCTAATGTTTCTCTAGGAAAATATGGGATGAATGAATGAAGGAGGAAGAAGGGGAGTGAGGAGGATGAAGAAGGGGGGGGCCGGATGGAGGGAGTATGGGGGAGAGGAGAGGGGAACACTTGGGGGAAAGTTAGGAGGAAGTAGAAATGGCCCCCCTCTAACTAAGGCTTTCCACAATTTTAAATTAAACCCCTTTTTATTTTCATTATTTATTCTACACAATTTAACCTTTTCTTACCATTTGTCCAATTTCCATTTTTATTATTTCCCCAAGTTTCTTTATTTAATAACCAATAAATTCTCAAGAGGTTCCAATTTCACTTCTCACCCAATTTATCTTAATTTAAGAATTCTAAAGGCATAATTGAACACATAAAGCTAACATAATTATTAAAAGCATATAATATAATATTTAAAATTAGTGCCTAGGGTTGGGGTCGTTACATTGATATATGGTTTGGTTTCACTTGGAAGGTGATATAGTGTTGTTGTTTGGGTTGGAGGGAGTATGTATGGTTTAGAACTCAATATACTGATGTGGGGAGTAATTTATGGCTCTTTGTTGTAGCTGAAATGAGACTTATTGTTGTTCTGCTGTTACTGATATTGTCCAGCAAGAAACAGTGGAACTGGTGTTGGGCACGACTCATGCCCGTTAGCACGAGTCGTGACCAGGTTGAATCCAGTCGTGCGACACTCGTGACCAGTGGGTTACAGTCGTGAAGGGTAGTCGTGAAAATTGAGACAGCCGTGCGGGGGTTGGGCACGAGTCGTGCCCATTAGCACGACTCGTGCCCATGACATGGTTTTGGTATTGATTTTGTAAGCTTGTGAACCTAAGTAGCTTAGCTTGGATTTAGTCCCTTTGTGACTATAACTCTAGTACAACTTTAGTACTATATAATGAAGTCTTAAATGGTCCAAATTGATATTGGGAAGGGCTTTAAATATTGTCCTGAAAATGGTTGAAAGGCAATTGTGCAACTTAACCAAAGTTGATAAAACTTGGTAAATGGTTATGGAACCTTTATAGAAGGTGTGTAATAGTACGACATGAATATGTAGGGCTTACTTGATATACATTGTGCCCATATGTGATTTCATATTCATGGTTAGTTGTGCACATTGTGTTTAAATTCGTGTTGCACTATTTTATTGGGTTGATCATGAGTATTATACCATGTTATTGGTTTGGCATTATTCAACAGTGTTTACAAGGTAAGTTGCACTGTGGAAATGGTTTGACATGATTAATATTAACATATTATATATTGATATTCCAAGGTGTGGATGTATTGTCAAGTAACTATTTATGTACTTGAATATGGTTATATGAACTGTTGTTATGGGTATAGTGGAATACAATCAAGTATAGATTTGTTCTATAAGTGATTGAATTGTATTATACCTATGACTTGGCCCGTCTGTTGGCCACAGACGTGGGATTAGCCACTGCTGTATCGTGCCAGAAGCCTTACAGATAGCTGAGAATGTTACATTGTATTGTGACATGGCACGTCTGTGGTTACAGATGTGGGATTGGCCACTTGATGTGGGATTGGCCACTTAATGTGGGACTGTATCGTGCCAAAAGCCTTAAAGATAGATGGGAGTTATTACATTATAGTTGGCCACTTCTGTATCATGCCAACCACCTTACAGATAGCCGGGAAGCTTATATGTTTTATATAACTGATTATTCAGGTAGGAAAGGTAACGTAAAGTGTTTACTATTTTCCCAATGTGGTTATGAGGAAACTGATTACGTGTTACATATTATATGACATATTGTTGCATACATAATAACTTTTTGAGATTTATTCTCACCCCTTCTCCCTTTATTGTTTTAGATCCCGCTGAGACAGGAGGACCGGACCGATGAGGACGGGGAGAAGTTGGGACATCTTTTGGATTGTCAGGGTATGTTATGGTTTGGGAGTTGGGGGTTGTGGTTGATGGTATTCTTTTGGGGATTTTTGTATATAAAACTGTTATAAACAGGTGAAATTACCCGGATTTCGCGCGATGCGAAAGGCGGTTGTCTTTCGCGGGAGGGGTTGGTGTCTGAGACCTCGCTTCATGGGAAGGAAAAATGAGGAGTCGCCACGCGGTTTTTGTATTTTGAGCCCAAACGTTGAGAAACGGCTATTGTGAAAAGGTGTCATTTTTATTGGTAGCAAAAACTTAGGAAAAGGCTTTGAAAACGGGGATCATTTTTATTGGCAGCAAAAACGAGTAAAAAGCTTTTTGTACCAGAGATTGTTAGGTTCGGAGGTCAAGTTACGTTTCGGGTAGAGTATTACGAGATCGCCCGAAACGCCTCGCATGACGAGTCTTTCTACCTTTCTCAAAATCGTGTGTGTGTGTGTGTCTTTTGAAATGGGGGCTTGAATGACAAGCTTAATCTTGGTTTGAATGACAAACGTTGATTAGGTGACTTTGTTTGAAAAGACGAGCGTTTGAATGACAAACGTCGGTTTTGAGTTTGAAATGAGCGTTTGCGTGGCAAACGTCGATTTTGAGTTCGAAATGAGCGTTTGCGTGGCAAACGTCGATTTTGAGTTTGAAATGAGCGTTTGCGTGGCAAACGTCGACTTTGAGTTGAAATAAGCATTTGCATGGCAAACGTCGATTTTGAGTTTGAAAAGGAGTTCGAAGGTCGAACTCCGGTTTTTTGAACCGGGCGTGTCATTGTTAACGATTTTTACGAGAAAAATGCGTTTTAAATGATTTTAAGTGTCAAATGGCGGCTTTTAGTTTGAAGATGAGCATTCGGAGGCCGAACGTCATTTCGCGCATTTTGAAAGAGAGTTCGACGGACGAACTCCGGTTTTGAACCGGGCATTACATTGTTAACGATTTTTACGGGAAAAATGCGTTTTAAATGATATGCGATCAACGAATCGGGTTGCGACTCGGACTTTGAAAAGTAAATACTATCACGATCCAAACGGGTCGGACTTTGTAAATGACAGTATTTAAAGTGCGGTATCAACAGAATCAAACGATCCGGATTTGTAAATGACGATCAACGAGGCCAAACGGCTCGAATTTGTAAATGACAGTCAACGAGGCCAAACGGCTCGGATTTGTAAATGACAAAAATTAAAATGACGATTGACGGATCGATCGATCCGGAATTGGTAAATGACAATAAAAGTAAACGAAACGGGGTCGGAACGCCGTTTTAACCCGTGATTACTTCTCTTACGGAAAGAGAAGAGGATCGAGGGGCTAAAACGTATCGGACCCCGTTAGACGGAGGCGTCTACATTTCGATAATGACGTTCGAAACGGTTGTAGCGACTGGCGCGTAAACCGAGACGGAACGAGAGATTTAGAGAGAGGGAGTTATACCTATGGCTAAGGTTGACTCCTTTGGCTCGAGAGGTGTGTACGGGACACGGAAAGTGATTCGAAAGGTTGTTTCGAAGTAGTAAGGTGCGTATTTGATCGAAATACGAAGGTTTCACGTGAATCGAGACGAAACGGGAGCTCGGAAGGGGTGAAAACTGCTTTGAACCGTGAGGTAGTGAAATTTTGGAGTGAATTTGGTCTTTTTCTTGCCTTTGACAGCAACTTCTATTTATAGGGTGAAAATTGCAGTAGGAGTCCGGACGGACTTGGACTGAATCCAGGGGGTTTTTGGGTATTTTGGAAATCTGGGGGACTTGCTGGCAATTTCAGGAAAAGTGCACAGGGAGTCTGGCCGGACTAGGCTTGCAAATCAGGGGTATTTTGGTCTTTTAGCCTTGATTTGTGATTGAAGGGTGACTAGAGGGAGGTGGCATGCGTGCCACGTGCCCTCTCAGTCACCAGCTGAGGTGGAAGTTTTTTCCCGGGTCCCGGTTTTGTCCGTTTTTTAAATAACAGTCCGGAAAATGTCCGAAACGCCCCCGGAAAGTGCCGGAAAATGCGTTTTTCAGGAAAAGCCGTGCTTTTACGTGAGATGACACGTGTTAAGTACGGTTCGGCGTCGGGATGCACGGGGCAGTCCCGGGTCTCGTTGGCACAGCAACGGGGAGTTTAACGAGTTCCGGTTAACCTGGAGCGGGCCAGTTAACGGATTTCGGTTAACTTTCTGACGGATTTGGACGATCCGGATTTGGGTACTTACAACAGGTTTTCAGTATGTTGTTTTGTAATTAAACTTGGGAGTTGGTTTGTTTTAAATTTGGCTTGTGGAAGCCTGTATATTTGTACTATTTGTATTAAACAGGTTATGGTTTGAAAGCATGTTTATATATTACCTCCCAGTAGAGGGGTTATTTTGATTTGATTTTAAAAAGGGTGTTATACTTTTCCAGTTAAAATAAAGAAAAGTTTTTTTAAAAGGTGTATTTTGAGGACCCTCCAGCTTGGGATACGAGTTTATAGGTCCCGGAGTTGGGGAGAGCCCTCACAGGAGGTGCGCTGCATTTTTTGTAAAGTCGTCACGCCGTTTTGATATAGCCCAAAACATTGAGAAAAAGCTTTATTTTTGAAAAAGGTTGTTGTGTGATAAGATTTTGAGTTCGGAGGTCAGGTTACGCATCGGGAAGAGAATAGTAGAGCTCACCCTAGTCGCCTCGTATACACGAGTCTTTCGATACCCCTCTTTCTTTAAAAGTTGTGTGTGTGTATGTGCTTTTTAAAAATGCATGCTGAATATGATGTCTACATTGTATGCTATGTATTGAAATGAATTGAAATAGTGTTGGAAGGAGGCCTTACCAATGTTGGTTCGTGTCTATAATCAGCTGGGGAATAGTGTTTGAGTGGGAATAGTGCTCCGGGACGGATCGGGATTGCTTCGGGATATACCGATGTCTGCGAACAGAGCTTCGGCGTGCCTCAGGATTGCTAGGTGTTTCCTCGGAGAGAGGTTCGGCGTGCCTCGGGAGTGTTGGTTGTACTTGGGCAGAGGTTCGACGTGCCTCGGGAATGTTGGTTGTACTCGGGCAGAGGTTCGGTGTACCTCAGGAGTGTTGGTCGTACTCGGGCAGAGGTTCGGCGTGCCTCGGGATGCCTCGGGATTGTTGGTTGTGCTCGAGCAGAGGTTCGGCTTGCTTCGGGATGCCTCGAGATTGTCCGGCAGAGGTTCGGTTGCTTCGGGATACCTCGGGATTGTCCGGCAGGGCTTCGGGATGGATCGGGATGCCTTGGGATGGGCCAAAATGGCTCAGGATGGACTAGCAGGGCTTCGGGATGCGTCGGGAGTGCCTCGGGGCGGCTCGAGAGCATCTCGGGAGCGCTCGGCAGAGCTTCGGAGAGCCTCGAAAGGGCTCGAAAGGAATCGAAAGGGACCGGAAGTGCCTCGAAAGGACTTAGAGGGGAGCCTGAAGGTTGGGGGGAGAGAGGAGATAATGGAGGTGTGAATAAAATGAGAGGGGGAGCCCGTTACTTATAGGCTTGGAAAAACTGCAAAATGGTCCGCACGGTCTGTTCTAGGAAAATCAAATTTTTGGTTTTCCCGGATTTACGAGAATATTGTGAACTTTAAGAGGATTTTATAATTATGATGTCTGGGTGCAAAATGGTCCGCGCGGACCATTATGCAGGCTGACTATTTTTCGTAATTTCCAAAAAGTCATTTTGCATTATTTATCCCGGAGGGGTCCTACATTGGTTTGGTTGGTGGTTTTGGGGTTTTTGAAGGTTACGGGTCTTCGAGATCACGTTTTTGTGAGTTCGCGGTATTTCCTATGCGTCGGATGGGGAGCGATCCAGATTGGGCTACTTACAGTATCATTACAGCATAGTTCAATTCTCATAGCAATGTTCATTCGTGGTCTAGAACATAATGCCTGGTTCTGTGAGAGGGTCCATGCGCAGCGGAAGATTGCAAATTAACTTGAAAACCCGGAGCCCTAGGATCCGTTCTAGATGATTAATTAAGAAGAATGATTTAGAATTACTAACCTTGTGTGCTTTTGTCGTTGATAAACGCGTTCCAACTCCAGATTGATGAACTTCGGAATCCTTGATGAGCAATCAATGAATCACGAATGAAAGATCTCGAATTGCGAAGATCCTCTATGTGTATCCACGCGATGAACGAACCCTAGAACAATTCTAGGAGGATTGCTAGATCCCTCGATTGAAACTCCTTTCAATCTATGATGTATTATGGAATTGGTGTGATGATTTTCAATTCACAATTGAAAAACCTATCAATTTTGTGTTTCTCTAAACTCAAAATTCGTGACTTGCTGCTAGGGTAGAAGAGGGATAGTATTTATACGTTATAAATATTATTCCCTAATTAAAAACCCTAATTAAAACGGTTTCAGCACAGTTCGGGTCATGGGCGGTCGCCCACCAAGGCATGGGCGGTCGCCCATGAGTACAGTGCCTAATCCCCTTATACGAAATCCCACATGGGCGATCGCCTACATGGGCATGGGCGGTCGCCCATGAGCACAGTCTCCAATGTGCAATTTCGAATAACATGTGAGCGGTTGCCCATACCATTTGAGCGGTCGCCCAAGCCAACCATTGACTTATGGGCGGTCGCCCATGGTACACTTGGGCGGTCGCCCATCACACCAGAATCCATAATTCCATTTTTGACAATTCGTTTGATGCGTGTGACCCCATAGGACTATATTATGTTGGCAATGAGTTCGATCACATCGATCCTCATAAGACATGAGCGGACTCTAGCAAGCCATCATGCCTACCCAAATAATATAATATCAAGTTCGTTTTTCCTACATAGAACATATCACAATCTCATTGTCACACGATGTTATATTGAACATGAGTCATGGTCCACGTCAACTCATATTGTTCAATGCTTTCTCGTTACTAAGTAAATTGATCAATCGAATGATATTAATCACATTAATTCATTCGGCATGGCCATGTACATCATCAATCTTACTTACGAGTGGCCTAGCAAACATCTCTCTTTAAGAGGGACAAATTTCTATCTTGACTTATCATTCTTCCCAACAAGAATCCTATCATGCCAATAATAGCCCTTATTGTTGTCCGGTTAAAGACAACGTTAAACTATATCAAACATAATATTCATCGAGTGGAAGACGATGATAATCTCAGGTCAAAGGATATCAATGATATAACTATATGAGATTTAATTATGACATTCGACCATGACATAAATCTCATAACGGGTCAAGTCCAGTACCTTGTTCTCTAACAAGTACCCATGAATCTAATGTGCATCTCCATGCATATAATCATCACATGATTATCTATTAGACTTCATACTAGTGCTTCATAAGTGTTAGGGACACGATTATTACAATAAACATGCAAACATATATAATAATCAAAGAAACAATCTCTTATATAAATGAATAATGACATTACATATAAGTCTATCTCTATAGGCCTAGGGCACTAACACCTACAGTCTCCCACTTGCACTAGGCCCAATCATTCATGTATCTTATACCCATGGACCTAACATGACCATCATGTTTAGCTTGTGGCAAAGGCTTGGTGAGAGGGTCCGAAATGTTGTCATTCGTTGGTACCTTGCATATCTTAACGTCTTCCCTTTCACAGATTTCTCAAATGAGATGGAAACATCTTAGAATGTGTTTGGATCATTGATGTGACCTTGGTTCTTTTGCTTGCACAAATGACACCACAATTGTCACAACAATTTTCCATCGGATTAGTGATACTTGGAACAATTCCAAAACACTAATGAACTTTTGATCCAAACTGCCTTTTCTAGCTACATCATATGTTGCTAAAATTAAGCGTTAGAAGTAGAATTGGCTACAATTTTCTGCTTGGAACTCTTCCAATAAAATCGCACCTCCAATAAGCATAAACACAAATCCTAATTGCGATTTTAATTAACTTTGTCAGTTTGGAAGTTAGCATCCGTGTAACCTTTACAACAAGATTAACTTCCAACCTTTCAAATACCAAGAACGTATCCTTAGTTCTTCTTAAGTACTTTAAGGATCGTCTTGACTGACATCCAATGGTTCTCACCAGGATCAGATTGGTAACGACTCGTCATGCTCAAAGCATACGAGACGTCGGGTCTAGTACAAATCATGGTATACATGACAGATCTAAATGTCGGAGCATATGGAACTTCATCCATTCTCTTTTGCTCATCAGTTGTCATGGGACACTGAGTCTCGCTAAGAGTAATACCATGACCCATTGACAAGTTACCTTTCTTATAATCATCTAAGAACCTTATCAATATGAGTATTTTGACTCAAACCAACTTATCCTTTTAGATCTATAGATCCTGATACCAAGATGTAAGCAGCTTCACCCATATCATTCATTGAGAAACCTTTCCTTGACCAAGACTTAACATTCTTAAGTGTCGGAACTTTGTTTTCAATGAGTAAGATATCATTGTCATATAACAATAGAAATAATACTATGCTCCCACTGAATTTCATGTATACACAAAGTTCATCTTCGTACTTGATGAAGTCAAACTCTTTGACCGATTCATCAAAATGAAGATTCCAACCCCTCGAAGCTTGCTTCAACCCATCTTATGGATCTTTGCAACATGCATACTTTATTAGAATTTCTTGGATCGACAAACCCTTCAGGCTGTATCATGTATACATCCTTAAGTAGGTTTCCGTTAAGAAAAGCTGTTTTGACATCCATTTGCCATATCTCATATTCACAATATAGATAATGGCAATTGAAACTCTAATAGACTTCGGCATTGTAACGGGCAAAAAGGTTTCAACATAGTCAATACTATGAATTTTCCTTAATCCCTTTGCTACAATCTTTAGTCATGAAAGTATACACCTTCCATCCATGTCGATTTTCTTATTGAAAACCCATTTGCACCCTATGGTTTTTACACCTTCAGGTGGACCAATCAAGTTCAAAACTTGATCATCAAACATGGATTACAATTCGAATTCCATGGTTCATAACCATTTATCCGAATTAGGAGTGGACATCGTCTCTAGATAGGAAGTAGGTCCGTCATTCTCAATGACTCCCACTTGATTACTTTCCGATATGAGAAATCCATATCTCTCAGGTTCGGATCGTATCCTATCAGATCTGCGAAGAACTTGTGTATTTTGAAAGACATTCTTCCATGCCACATCTCATGTGAGGACTTAGGAACTGATTTAGTTTGGACACAATTATGTTTAAACGCATCAATTTCTAATGCATATCCTCAAAAGGTAATAGGAAGGTCAACTTTGACTCATCATCGAACGAACCATGTCTAACAAGGTTCAATTCCTCCTTTCAGACACGCCATTCAAAATGGTGTTCCGCATGGAGTCAACTCTGAAACAATTTCACAATTTTAAGGTGATTGTCAAACTCTTGGCTCAAATATTAACCACTTCGATCTAATCGAAGTACTTAATAGTTTTGCCAAGATTGTTTTGTACTTCATTTTGAAATATTCCAAATATCTCAATCAATTCACTTTTGGACTTCATCGGATAGACATAGTCATATCTAGATAAGTCATCAGTGAATATAAATGAAATACCGAAATCTTCCCCTAGCAATACTGCTTAATAGTCCATATACATCTCATGTACAAGGGCCAATAAGTCACTAGCCCTCCCACTACTCTTAGTGTAGGGTGGTTTGGTCATTTTACCAAATAAACGAGATTCACATACCTCAAATGATTCACAATCATATGAGTCTAAATGTCCATGTTAATGGAATTTAGATTATATGTTTCTCATTTATATGACCAAGCCGGCAATGCCATATGAACGTGTTTTTCATATCATTCGGTTTAGATTTCACACTTATATTATAGATATCTTCAATGTTATTTTGTATCTTAACATCAAGGATATGAAGACCATTCAATGACATATGCATTACAATAATGCATATCATTAAATAAATATAAGGCTTCTTATTTTCAATAAGAGAATTATATCCTTCATCATCCTCATAAGAAACAAAATAATACTCCTACTCAAATCCGGAACGTAGTCACACTTGTTCAAAACAAGTACTAGTCCACAAGGTAAAGTGACTTCATAAGTCCCTATGGCTAACGCAAAGAACTCTTGCTTCATTACCACGCATAGGTTTAATTCACCTTCTTTGAGTAGCTTTCTATTCTTTATTTCTTGCACATTTAAACAAATGTGGGATCTATATCCGGTATCATATACCCAAGAACAAGAAGTCGAAAGGAAAATATCTATTATATAGATATTTGAAGTAGTAGCAATCAAATTGCCCTTCTTCACCTTTTAGGCCTTCCTTATTAGTCTTGCAACTTTGCTTCCAATGACAATCTCATTGCAATGATAGCAAAATGCATCCTTTTGAGACACTTTGGGTTTAGCCTCTTAGGCTTTTGCAACTTTTGCCCCAGGTTTAGCAACCTTTGCTTTACCTTCTTTGCCTTCCCTTTTGAACTCCTTTCTTTTGTTAACCATTAACACACTTGTGGATTGCTCCTTTTGCATCTCATGCATTAAAAGCCTTCACCACAACATATATCTTTTGTCTAGCTTGCACTTGGAACATTTCCTTTTGTGCGTTGTGCTAGAACAAAAGCAATTTCCACGTGTTCAAGGTTCTTCTTAAGAGCCTTTAAACATGGTGGCAAGTATAGGGCAAACAACATCATAGGAATCATCTCTATGTTTCTTATGTTGCTCCTTATCTGCCCTTTGCAACGTTTGCAGTGGGTTCAGCAGGAATAGATTCGTCAAGAACGTACAATTTTGCTTAAGAACACTTCTTGAGCATCTGATCAAATCAGAATAACTTGTACCGTTCTTTTCGAACTTGTCCTTCATAAGGACGAATCGCAATAATAAGGATTAATTATAGTTTAATGCTATTTCTACAACAAAAATATGCAACACATATGAACACATATAAGTACCGATTTCATTTAAGAGATTAAATAACGTATTTCATAAATACTCCCACTAAATTATATAACCTTCTTATGCAAATATGCATAATATAATTTAATAGGCTAAGACCCAACTTTAATTTAATTTCAAGTCGGCTATGGCACGACTGCTCAAAATTAAACTAAAAAGGTAGATAACTTTTATCAATCATATCAACATATGACTCTTAGATCCTTTATGAGATTATAGACATCATATGTCACATGTTTCAATCTCATCTTATGCCTTAGGCCCAAAACTGTTTTGATAGCCTAATTGAGTTTAACCATTTTAAACGTATAGCAATCACCGTTTGCTCATCTTGATCATACAAAGATAGAATTAATGTACCTCGATATGGCGTAGCCTACATAAAACTATCTGTGTACTCACAAGTGTTTAAACATGGGTGGCATAAACAAACTCAAATTTCAATGAAGGTTCAATTTTCATGTTTATCAATAAACATGGCAAGTTTGATTCATGAAAATTATATGAGCATAATTATGAACATGGGATGATGCAACACAAATCACATTTGATGTGTAATTACTAGTACGTGGCATCGTATCCAAAGTTATCCCACACTTCCCAGAAGTGCCTGCGGGGAAGGTCTTGGCTTCCAGCCTATATACTAAGTAATACATCAAAATCCATATTATAGATTAATCACATTAATCACATAATTCAATTCATAATCATGGCATATCTACATATACAATTACTTCCATAAGCAAATCCCATATAAATTCATATTCTAAATCATATTCATCATGAAAATTCACATAATCACATTACATAATTATCATGATAATCTAATATAAACATCATGAACCAGGCTCTGATACCACTGTTGGGTTTCGAGGGTCCATGCGCAGCGGAAGATTGCAAATTAACTCGAAAACCCGAAGCCCTAGGATCCGTTCTAGATGATTAATTAAGAAAAATGATTTAGAATTACTAAACTTGTGTGCTTTTGTCATTGATAAACGCGTTCCAACTCCAGATTGATGAACTTCGGAATCCTTGATGAACAATCAATGAATCACGAACGAAAGATCTTGAATTGCGAAGATCCTCTATGTGTATCCACGCGATGAACGAACCCTAGAACAATTCTAGGAGGATTGCTAGATCCCTCGATTGAAACTCCTTTCAATCTATGATGTATTATGGAATTGGTGTGATGATTTTCAATTCACAATTGAAAAAACTCTCAATTTTGTGTTTCTCTAAACTCAAAATTCGTGACTTGCTGCTAGGGTATAAGAGGGATTGTATTTATACGTTATAAATATTATTCCCTAATTAAAAACCCTAATTAAAACGGTTTCAGCACAGTTCGGGTCATGGGCGGTCGCCCACCAAGGCATGGGTGGTCGCCATGAGTACAGTGCCTAATTCCCTTATACGAAATCCCACATGGGCGGTCGCCCACATGGGCATGGGCGGTCGCCCATGAGCACAGTCTCCAATGTGCAATTTCGAATAACATGTGAGCGGTTGCCCATACCATTTGAGCGGTCGCCCAAGCCAACCATTGACTTATGGGCGGTCGCCCATGGTACACTTGGGCGGTCGCCCATCACACCAGAATCCATAATTCCATTTTTGACAATTGTTCGATGCGTGTGACCCCATAGGACTATATTATGTTGGCAATGAGTTCGATCACATCGATCCTCATAAGACATGAGCGGACTCTAGCAAGCCATCATGCCTACCCAAATAATATAATATCAAGTTCATTTTTCCTACATAGAACATATCACAATCTCATTGTCACACGATGTTATATTGAACATGAGTCATGGTCCACGTCAACTCATATTGTTCAATGCTTTCTCGTTACTAAGTAAATTGATCAATCGAATGATATTAATCACATTAATTCATTCAGACATGGCCATGTACATCATCAATCTTACTTACGAGTGGCCTAGCAAACATCTCTCTTTACGATGGACAAATTTCCATCTTGACTTATCATTCTTCCCAACAAGAATCCTATCATGCTAATAATAGCCCTTATTGTTGTCCGGTTAAAGACAACGTTAAACTATATCAAACATAATATTCATCGAGTGGAAGACGATGATAATCTCATGTCAAAGGATATCAATGATATAACTATATGAGATTTAATTATGACATTCGACCATGACATAAATCTCATAACGGGTCAAGTCCAGTACCTTGTTCTCTAACAAGTACCCATGAATCTAATGTGCATCTCCATGCATATAATCATCACATGATTATCCATTAGACTTCATACTAGTGCTTCATAAGTGCTAGGGACACGATTATTAAAATAAACATGCAAACATATATAATAATCAAAGAAACAATCTCTTATATAAATGAATAATGACATTACATATAAGTCTATCTCTATAGGCCTGGGGCACTAACACCTACGATTATAACATAGTTCAATTCTCATAGCAATGTTCATTCGTGGTCTGGAATATAATGCCTAGTTCTATGAGAGGGTCTGAGAATTGAGCCTCACACAATTCTCCTCGAAGAGACCCCTACTTTTCTCTCACATAGGTGATTATTAAAAGTAATCCGTATTACCCCGCTCGGCAATTTTGAAGCGCAAGAATCATTAAAAGCTATAAGCTTAACCTTTCATTTCGGGATGTCACTTTAGGAATGGACTTGGAGTTGACCCCCACAGTGACATTTCAAGTCTTTTAACAGTTATATTGTCCCTTTGAAAATCTAGATCTTGGGATCTCCAATCAATAGGTTGGGTTTTCCGATGTGTTTAACTTCTAAGATGCTAATGTCTCATTCCTTTCAAAAGTTACAACTAACTCTCGATCTAACCATTTGGTTAACGGATTCGATTATTATTTGACTTCAAATAGTCAATTTAGTTGAGATTAGTTGTTTAATGGTAGTATGACTTATACATATATGTCTAGACTACCATTACACACATTGCTATTTCTCTTTTTACTCACAAATTGACTTTATCAATATACCATCTTGTTAACACAAACTTTATCCATTTGATAAGTGTTAACCCAAATTCATTTTAGTTCTAGTTATTCCATATTGATCATTTCAAAATTTATCAAGAATATTCACCTAATGACTTGTTTAACAATGAGTCCATTAGTTTTCCTTTAATTTGAATCAACGGATCAAATTTACTAGACTTTTGCTTAGCTTAAAATATCGTTTTTGGATTTAATTAACAAAGTAACGTAATCACTCTTGTTTGAATCCACACAATCAAACTTTTGATGTCCTTATATTTGTACTTGTCTCAAGTCATACAATGACTTTACAAACTAGCACACTTGCTTCGAGGTTCCATTTCTTGAACCGTTTCAACACTTTGATCTTTTCATCTAAATTATCATTTCTTCATTTTCATAAATTTGACATCAATACTTGATTTCCATTGATGTTGTTTTCCTTTGATTTTTATATATGTTCAAACTTATTGAATCATACATAACAAACCAATTAATATATACACATATTATAAACATATATAACTTTTGAAACATAATCAACCATTTAGTAACCAATCTCAATTTCTTTGATAATTAGACTTGCTACTTTGTGAAACACCCCCACATTTATAAGTGTACGTAGGCCTACGTTTTCATACTTCATATGAATATTTTTCTTGGGGTAACCTTTTCAAAGGTAGTTATTTTTCCAAAGTATATTCACCCCCACATTTTTGGGTAGTCTTGAAATTAGTAAAAATGCCAATATTAATTATCAACATCATTTGATTATGGTGTAAATTGTGGATACTTTGTTTCATTTCTCATGTACAACAAACCATTCGGGTTGTTTTATGTAAATTTCCTCTTCTAAATCTACATTTAGAAAGGCTATTTTACATCCATGTGATATATTTCAAATTTTGCTATTAAGCAATTGCAAATACAAATTTTATTTATATTATTCTCGTTACGGAAGAATAAGTATAAAAGTAATCAAGGTCTTCATTTTTCTTGTAACCCTTAATCAAAAGTATAGCCTTATACTCATTTGATTGTTCCCTTGGCCTTCATTTTTCCTTTTTGAAAATCTCACTTATAACATAGTGGTTTACTACCCGTAGGTACTTTCACTATTTTCCAAGTGTGATTTTCTAAAATGTAATAAATCTCAATTTTAATAACCATTTTTCACAAAGTTTCTTCCGAATCACTCAATGTCTTTAGAACTTTGTGATTCACTTTATAGCATGTAGGTTAGAAAATGTAGGCCATATAATTTTCTTATCCTACCTCATTTGCTATGTCGAGTTCCTACCTTTTATTCATCATTTCCTCATAATAATTTCTTATTCTTCTATTGAATCATGTATTCATTTAAATAAGTTTGCCTTATCTTTTAATTTATAGAGAAACATATTTTTTAAAAAAGAAGGGCTTCATGATTCATTATATTATTCTTGTATATACATTGACTCTTGGATTTATAAACAATAATTCTATAAGCACTAATATTGTAAGTATACCCAACACATATGTAATCAATAGTATTTAGTCTAACTTATTAACAAATTACACTTAGTTGTGATTTATCACTATCTTTTTATTAAGTTGATTTCCAACTTATCCTTTAAAAAGATAAAATTCAATATTTTGCTTTTTAGCAAGAAACGGTAAAGGCAAAAACTTACATTTTATTACCATATCTGTGAATAATATTCATATCTCAAACATCAATATGCTTTGATTATAACTTCAAGTACATATTTGATAAGTCTTGTTTAAATCTATTTTGACCATATAACAAGATTCATTCTTATTATTGATCACTTGAACACCCTTCCGTTTCATTCATTCAAACATCATGAATATCATTTTTTATGAAATCACCTTTGCTCTCAAGACAAAATTTATATGCTTGAATTTTTCAAACAAGTTTGACTTTTCAAACAAGATGACTAACTTGGTATTTGCCTTAATCATTTCGGTATAAACTCTACCGCATTTGCTTTCGCCATAAGAAGTGTTAGACAATTTCTTCTCTAAAGTTCTATTCTTTTTTTCAACACAAAGACGAATAGCACACACCTCAACATTCATTTATATTCATTTATGTTTGAGGTGATACTTGAAATACTTTCAAGTGTGAAGCACTTTCTCAATTATTGTCATAATTTGAGAATTTCACTAAACACCATCAACTTGACATGGTTTTCGTGAAAGACTATTTTCAATTCTTTCATTTTACTTTTTACGGTTTAAGGGTCCACTACTTAAAATCAAGGAAGCGCCCTACGATAAATTTCATTGTATCCGCATTTTCGATTTTACATTTATATTCCAACGACTCCCACAATTCTTTTGTCATTTTCTTGGTACTATATATGTTATATAAAGAATACGAAAATCCATTAAATATATAGTTTCGACAAAGGAAATTCGCATAATTCAATCGCACTCACGGATTAAACATCCATCTCATTTTCACCCAACTTTTTAGAATCATTCATAAGAAACCTCTCTAAATTCAAGGTGATCAAGTATAACATATTTTGTTGCCATCACTTAAAGTCGAGGCCAAAAAAAATTTCTATCTTCTCGCTATGGTGATCCGGAATATTTGAAATAACCACATTCCATTAGAGATTTGTCTCCACACAAATAGCATTTACCAAACATTGGCCTTAATTTTAAAAAATTATAACTTTGTTGTTACAATTATAACTCTCTAACTTAAATAGAGAATTCACCAAGAATAAATTGCTAATTCAATAGAAAACACTACTAGAATCAGGCCTATTACCGACGGAAATTCACATACGGACGCGGTCCGTCGGTATTACCAACGGACAATTAAGGGTTACCGACGGAAATTTCCGTCGGTAAGTTAGCAAATAAATATTCTGGTCAGCCTTTCTTATTTCCAAACCTATCTTTTCCTCTCGTCGAATGAAGCCGCCGCAGCAATGAATCGCAAAACCAAAAACCAAAACCCTTCCAATTTCCCTTTCTTCCTCCGGCGTCCTCCTCTCCGAGATCCCCCTACCCCAAACCCTAGCTTCTTCCATCTCCGACATGAGAGAGATTCCGGAGCGCTCTCTCACTACCAGAAACAGGTGTTTTAGCGACGAAATTATCAGCGACGGACTCATTCCGTCGCTAAATAGCGGCGGAATATCAGCTTTAGCGTCGGAATTATTTTGGCGTCAAATTTAGCGACGGAATTTAATTCCGCCGCTAAATTCCGCCGCTAAAACGAATATTCCTCGAATATTCGTTTAATTACCGCCACTATTTTCGCGGTTGATTTACCGACGGAATATTCCGCCGCTAAATCTTTATCAGCGACGGAATTATTCCGACGGTAGAAATATATCATTTTTTATTTTTTTCTTTAACAGCGTCGAAAATATTCCGACGGTGAAATTAAAATATTTTTTATTTTTTTTTTGGAATATTACACCGACGGAATATTTCCGCCGCTGAATAATTAATTTTTTTTAATTTATCAGCGTCGGAAATATTCCGACGGTGAAATTAAATGTTTTTTTTTTGATTAAACACCGACGGAATATTTCCGCCGCTGATAAGTTAATATTTTTTTATTTATCAGCGACGGAAATATTCCGTTGCTGATAATAAAATGAAATTTTTGTTTATTTTTAGAACTAAATAACAAAATAACAAACTAAAAAACATTAAAATATCATAAATATTTATGATATTTTTGAAAAAATAAATAAATGATAAATATTTTTTAAATTTTAATTTAATAAATATCATTATTTTTTTATGTAAAATATGAAAGTTATTTTAAATTACTCTCATAAAAATAAATATGAGTCAATAAATATTATTTTTGAAAAAATAAATACCACATAAATATTTATTAATTTTAATTTAATAAATATCATTCTTTATAATTATATAAAACATGAAAATTATTTTAAATTACACTAAAAAAATAAATATGAGTCAATAAATACCCTATACCCTATACCCTATACACTATACCCTATACCCTATACACTATACCCTATACACTATACACTATACCCTATACACTATACACTATACCCTATACCCTATACCCTATACCCTATACCCTATACCCTATACACTATACACTATACATTATACACTATACACTATAGATTATACACTATACCCTATACACTATACCCTATACACTATACCCTATACCCTATACACTATACCCTATACCCTATACCCTATACCCTATACCCTATACACTATACCCTATACACTATACACTATACCCTATACCCTATACCCTATACACTATACACTATACCCTATACCCTATACACTATACCCTATACCCTATACCCTATACACTATACACTATACCCTATACCCTATACCCTATACACTATACCCTATACCCTATACCCTATACACTATACACTATACCCTATACCCTATACACTATACCCTATACCCTATACCCTATACCCTATACACTATACCCTATACCCTATACCCTATACACTATACACTATACCCTATACCCTATACACTATACACTATACACTATACACTATACCCTATACCCTATACACTATACACTATACCCTATACCCTATACCCTATACACTATACCCTATACACTATACCCTATACCCTATACACTATACACTATATGCCTGCCCTATACACTATATTAATTATACACTATACATTATACCCTATACACTATACCCTATACACTATACACTATACACTATACACTAATTAATCCTAAACCCTAACCCCTAACCCCTAAACCCTAAACCCTTATAAACCCTAACCCCTGTACACTATACACTAACACTATACACTATACCATATACCCTATATATTATACACTATACCCTATACACTATACCCTATACCCTATACCCTATACACTATACACTATACACTATACACCATACCCTATACCCTATACACTATACACTATACCTTATATACTATACCCTATACCCTATACCCTATACACTATACACTATGCCCTATACACTATACACTATACACTATACACTATACCCTAAACCCTATACCCTATACCCTATACACTATACACTATACCCTATACACTATACCCTATACCCTATACCCTATACACTATACACTATACACTATACACCATACCCTATACCCTATACACTATACACTATACCCTATACACTATACCCTATACCCTATACCCTATACACTATACACTATGCCCTATACACTATACACTATACACTATACACTATACCCTATACACTATACCCTATACAATATACCCTATACCTTATACCCTATACACTATGCCCTATACACTATACACTATACACTATACACTATACCCTATACACTATACCCTATACCCTATACCCTATACACTATACACTATACCCTATACACTATACACTATACACTATACACTATACCCTATACCTTATACCCTATACACTATACACTATACCCTATACCCTATACCCTATACACTATACACTATACACTATACCCTATACCCTATACACTATACACTATACCCTATACACTATACCCTATACACTATACACTATACACTATACCCTATACCCTATACACTATACACTATACACTATACACTATACACTATACACTATACACTATACCCTATACCCTATACCCTATACCCTATACACTATACCCTATACACTATACACTATACCCTATACCCTATACCCTATACACTATACACTATACACTATACCCTATACCCTATACCCTATACACTATACACTATACCCTATACACTATACCCTATACCCTATACCCTATACACTATACACTATACACTATACACTATACCCTATACACTATACACTATACACTATACACTATACCCTATACACTATACCCTATACCCTATACCCTATACACTATACCCTATACCCTATACCCTATACACTATACCCTATACACTATACACTATACCCTATACACTATACCCTATACCCTATACCCTATACACTATACACTATACGCTATACCCTATACCCTATACCCTATACCCTATACACTATACACTATGCCCTATACACTATACACTATACATTATACCCTATACACTATACCCTATACACTATACACTATACACTATACACTAATTAATCCTAAACCCTAACCCCTAACCCCTAATACCTAAATCCTTTTAAACCCTAACCCCTAAACCCTAACCCCTGCAATGTAAGGGTACTGGAGAAACTATCAATGACAAGAACCGCTGCCCACAATGCAAGGGCGAAAAGGTTGTACAGGAGAAGAAGGTCTTGGAAGTGGTTGTGGAGAAGGGTATGCAAAATGGACAGAAAATTACATTCCCAGGAGAAGCCGATGAAGCTCCTAACACTCTTACTGGAGACATAGTCTTTGTAATACAACAGAAAGAGCACCCAAAGTTCAAGCGAAAGGGTGATGACAGGGGCAAATTATATATCCACTTCTCGGTCGACTTCCCAGATTCCTTGACTTTCGAACAATGCAAGGCCCTAGAGGGTGTGCTGCCTCCTAAGCCTTCATCGCAGATGACAGATATGGAGCTTGATGAGTGCGAGGAGACAACCCTTCACGATGTCAACATTGAAGATGAGATGCGCAGAAAATAACAGGCGGCGCATGAAGCTTACGATGAAGATGATGACATGCACGGTGGTGGGGGCCAGAGAGTGCAGTGTGCTCAGCAGTAATGATGTGGGTCTTTGTTTTCCTTCGGATATCTTAGTTATGACTTATGAGACAATAATCTCCAGAGTGTTGTCTAATAGTTGGTTAGTTCCTAGTTTTGGACTAATCTTGTTTTTGTTTTATTTTGGATAAAAAATTTAAAATTGTATGCAATTTACCAATTTGGGAATAGCTCCAAACCCTAAACCCTAAACCCTAAACCCTAAACCCTAAACCCTAAACCCTAAACCCTAAACTCCAAACCCTAAACCCTAAACCCTAAACCCTAAACCCTAAACCCTAAACCCTAAACCCTAAACCCTGGACCCTAAACCCTAAACCCTAAACCCTAAACCCTAAACCCTAAACCCTAAACCCTAAACCCTAAGCTCCAAACCCTAAACCCTAACCCCTAAGATCCAAACCCTAAACCCTAAGCTCCAAACCCTAAACCCTAAATCCTAAGTTCCAAACCCTAAACCCTAAACCCTAAACCCTAAACCCTAAACCCTAAACCCTAAATCCTAAACCCTAAACCCTAAAACCTAAACCCTAAACCCTAAACCCTAAGCTCCAAACCCTAAACCCTAAACCTTAAGCTCCAAACCCTAAACCCTAAACCCTAAATCCTAAATCCTAAACCCTAAACCCTAAACCCTAAACCCTAAACCCTAAACCCTAAACCCTAAACCCTAAACCCTAAACCCTAAACCCTAAACCCTGGACCCTAAACCCTAAACCCTAAACCCTAAACCATAAACCCTAAACCCTAAACCCTAAACCCTAAACCCTAAACCCTAAACCATAAACCCTAAACCCTGAACCCTAAACCCTAAACCCTAACCCCTAAACAATAAACCCTAAACCCTTATAAACCCTAAACCCTAACCCCTAAGGTATAGTATATAGTGTATATTGTATAGTATATAGGGTATAGGGTATAGGGTATAGTGTATAGTGTATAGGGTATAGGGTATAGGGTATAGGGTATATGGTATAGGGTATAGTATATAGTGTATATTGTATAGTGTATAGAGTATAGGGTATAGGGTTTAGGGATATAGGGTATAGTGTATAGGGTATAGGGTATAGGGTATAGTGTATAGGGTATAGGGTATAGGGTATAATGTATAGTGTATAGTGTACGTATATATAGGGTATTAGGTTTAGGGATTAGAATTTATTTATTTTTTAAAAAATAATATTTATTGACTCATATTTATTTTTTTGAGAGTAATTTAAAATAACTTTCATATTTTATATAAATAAAAATAATGATATTTATTAAATTAAAATTAATAAGTATTTATTATTTATTTATTTTTCAAAAATATAATAAAAACAATTATATTTATTAATAATAGCGGCGGAAATTTCCGTCGCTGAGTTTAAAATCAGCGGCGGAAATTTCCGTCGGTGGACGTGCCACGTCATCGATCCAGGTGAACGTACGTATAGGTTAGCGTCGGATTTATCAGCAACGGAATATTCCGCCGCTAAATATTAATTATAGCGTCGAAATTTAATTTCCGCCGCTATAATTAATATTTAGCGACGAATATTCCGTCGCCGAGGGAAATTATAAATACGATTTTATCCCTCGAAATCAATTACGCCATTTCCCTCTCTCTCAACACTTTCTCTCTCTTCCGTTGCGACCTAGAAGAAGAAGAAGAAGAAGAAGCAGCTCACGCCGCCGCCGTCCGTCCACCTCTCCGCCGTCTCCGTCCGTCTCGAGCTGTCTAGCCGTCATCTCCGTCCGTCCGCCTCCTTCCACCGTCTTTCTCTCTCTTCTCTGTACTCAACCAAGGTATTTCGATTCCCCCTCTTAATCTCGATTTCTAGATCTTGTGTTGGATAAATTTGAATGATTTCCAGATGGGTTTGTTATAGATTTCTCAGAAATTATAATTTCTGAGATCAATTTTTATTTTTAATTTTCTGTTTGAGGAAGAAAAAAGCTTAGCCATGGCTATTATATTGATTAATCCTTTTGATTTTGTGCCAAACCTTCTGAAAGATTCATTGTAGTACAACCTTTTCTTTTTTTTTTTTTATTTCCCACTTTTTCTGTTTTTGATTTTGTGCCAAGCCTTCTGATTTTGTGCCAAAACAAGGTATTTCTAGATCTTGCAAATAGAACTTTGTAAGAAATGGCTAGGGTCATGTTGAGTTCTAAAAACCTGTCCAAGAAATTTTGGGCAGAAGCTTTAAACACTGCTTGTCACATTGGAAATAGAGTGTTTCTAAGGATTGGTAGCACTGTCACTCCATACCAAATCCTCCTTGGAAAGAAATCAACTGTGAAGTATTTTCATGTGTTTGGATGTATTTGTTACATTCTCAATGATAGAGAATATCTGTCCAAGTTTGATTCAAAGAGTGACAAAGCAATTTTCATGGGCTATTCCACTAATAGTAGAGCTTACCGAGTTTTTAATCTCAAAACTAAGACCATTATGGAATCTGCTAATGTTATATTTGATGACTCAATTGATCTTAACCTCAAGACTGCTGAGGATGATGTTTCAGGTTGCTTACTGGACTGGAAAGATACAGAAACAGGTACTGGAGAACCAACAGATGCTGCCAGTGCTGAAAAACCTGCTGAACCTGAGAAGGATGTAACCAAGGATGTGGACACATCTGCATCCACATCTGACCCCACATCTGCTCCCACATCCACTCAAAATCCTGTAACTAAGGACAGTTTCTCTGATTCTGATCAGGATGATGCTCCAGAAGGTAATGTGGATGGGTGTGTGGATAGATCAAAGGATATTCCTTCAAAAATCCAGAAAAACCACCCCACTTCACAAGTTGTGGGAGATGTGTATGCTCAAGTGAGAACTAGACAAAATGACAAAGTGGACTATAGAAAGATGGCTAGTTTGTGGAGTTTCTCCTCAGCATACTCCCAGGTAAGCTTTTGTTGTTTTGTTTCTAAGATTGAACCTAAGAATGTTGCTGAAGCATTGAAAGATGCTGATTGGATCCTTGCTATGCAAGATGAATTGATTCAATTTGAAAAGAATGAGGTTTAGACCCTTGTCCCTAGACCCTCACATGGTAATTTCATAGGAACCAAATGGATTTTCAAGAACAAAACTGATGAGCAAGGTGTGATCATTAGAAATAAAGCTAGGTTAGTTGCTCAAGATTACACTCAAATTGAGGGAATTGATTTTGAGGAGACATTTGCTCCTGTTGCAAGGATTGAGTCCATTAGGCTTCTATTAGCCATTGCTTGTTACCTCAAGATTACTCTTCATCAAATGGATGTTAAGAGTGCTTTTCTAAATAGGATATTGAATGAGGAAGCCTATGTTGAACAACCTAAAGGCTTTGTAGACTCCAAATACCTTAATCATGTGTATAACTGAAAAAAGCTCTGTATGGGCTAAAGCAAGCCCTTAGAGCTTGGTATGGTAGGTTGACTGACCATTTGCTTTACCCAGGATTCAAGAGAGGTGAGGTTGACAAAACATTGTTTGTGAGGAGAAATAAAAAGGAGATTCTTGTGGCACAAATTTATGTGAATGATATTGTGTTTGGGTCAAACTCTGACCCTATGCTAGCTGAGTTTGTGGATAGCATGACTTCCACATTTGAGATGAGTATGGTAGGTGAATTGAACTTTTTCCTAGGCCTACAGATTAAACAATTCAAAGATGGCATGTTCATCTCACAGTCTAAGTATGCCAAGAATCTTGTGAAAAAGTTTGAGCTTGAACACTCTTCACATCAAAGAACACCAATGGGATCTTCCCAAAAGCTAAGTCATGATTCTGATGGTGAGAGTGATGATCAAACACTGTACAGAAGCATGATAGGAAGTCTGCTTTACCTCACTGCAAGTAGACCTGATATTATGTACAGTGTGTGTCCCTGTGCAAGATATCAAGCCAACCCTAAGGTGTCCCATCTGAAAGCCTTGAAAAGAATCATTAGATATGTAAGTGGGACTGTGAACCTAGGACTGCATTACTCTAAAGAAACAAACACCAATTTGGTTGGGTACACTGATTCTGAGTGGGCTGGAAATAGTGATGATAGAAAGAGTACCACAGGTGGATGTTTCTACCTAGGAAATAACCTTGCGTCTTGGTATAGTAGGAAGCAGAATTGTGTGTCTTTATCTACTGCAGAGGCTGAGTATGTTGCCCTTGGGAGTTGCTGCACACAACTGCTTTGGATGAATCAAATGTTGAAAGACTATGGATTAAATAGCAAAATTTTGACTGCTTTTTGTGATAACAAAAGTGCCTTGGACATATCTAAAAATCTTGTCCAACATTATAGAACAAAGCACATTGATATTAGACATCATTTCATTAGAGATCTTGTAGAACAAAAAACTGTGTGTCTGGAATTTGTTGGGACTGAAAATCAATTGGCTGATATATTTACAAAGGCATTAGATTTGGAGAGATTTTCCTCCTTGAGGAAGTCTCTTGGTTTGTGTGATATCTAAGGTTGTGAGCACAAATGTGTCTCACATCCTCTAACACATCTGTATATTAGATTAACTGAAAGAAAAAAAAATTATAAAAAATAAAAATCAAAAAAATATCATGCATTAGCATGAAATTTCTCAGTGTGATCACTTGTGAGTCTTCATCTTTGACATTATTTTTGATTACTTAATTGTGAGCACTTCCTGTTTTCTTTTGATGACTTGATATAACCTTCCTAGGTATCTCACAGTGGGTGCTATAAAAAGAAAAAAAAATATGTGAGAAACAGCTGCTTCACCCTTAGTATGAAGTCAGACCATTGTGATCAAGTGATTTTCATAAGAAAACTTGAAATCAAACTTGATAAGAGCATTGAGAAAAAGGGCTATCTTTGGGATTAAAGTAAAGTGAAAGCTACTCACAATGCAAAAAATCCACAACAAAAAAAAATAAATAAATAAATTGATGGATGCATCCTAGAGGCTGTGCAGATTGGATTATTGCTCATTGACTTTTTGTGATCTAAATGTGTCCCCAAATGTGACTCACATCCTATGCCACATCTATAAGCTGAGATTTTTCCATCACTTATGTGTTTGCATCATGCTAGGCATATCGCTTTTTTTAGGTCATATAGGAGCTTTGTAAATATATTAGTTAATTTATTTTCTTTCTTAATTTATTCTTTGATTTTATAGGTTTTTGATCTCCATTATCTCTCATGAAAGAAAAATGTGTGTATCATTCCTTGTTTGAAAATGATGGAAAATTCGATTGGGATTCTGTTTTTTTTTTTTTTAAGATATGGCTGAATTATTTTTGTTTCCATAAAACTCTATCAAAATCTTGTTTATTTTAATCTCCTATTTCTTCGAAGTTGGTTGTGTGTGGTAATCTCAAATGTTTCTAGCCGTTGGAGGACTCCTAAGGTATTTGGGTTGTGTGAGACCTTTTTGGTGAAGGATTCCAAGTTTCAGTTGGAAAAGGGGAGCTGTGAGTATTAATTAGACCTCACATCCGTCCCATCCCCCATAAACCCTTGCTAAAACCTTTTGTTCTTCCTTCCTTTTGCACACAATCTCACACACATTGCAATTAATTCCTTGTTACTGTTCAACCTAACGCTCTTGAGGTGTTTAAATGGCTGATCATTCAATCATTCGAGAGGAAGACGTCCTAGACATTAAGCCCCTTGCTATCGCCATTGCTGAAGCTCCAGTTACCTCCAATCCTGTAATTTCCAAATTTCTAGCTGAAATTCCTCCTCCTTCATTCTCGTCGAGCTCCTCAATGGAACGATCTCCCTCTAAATTCCCTACATTGGAACCCTTGTCTGTTCCACCAGCTTCTGAAAACCCTAGAGCTCCAATCTCTCCGGTTTTACAACCATCGATTGTCGCCCCTGTTCCATCCTCTGTTGAACCTTCTTCCACTAAAAAGAGGAAGCTTACTCCAGCAAAACCCTTAAGCCATGCTGCGATCCCAGTTTCCCAACGCAATCTACGACGATCGCATAGGGTTAGGAAATTGTCAGAAGCTGACAAGCTGAAGAACCTGAAGAAACCTGGTGGCAAGCCCTCTACCGCCATAACCTGTGATGATGAAGAAGAAGAAGAGGTAATTCCTCCTCTTGTTAGAACTTGGGCTCAACCCTCAAATCCTCCTCCCTCAGTTGTTGACCCTGTTATTGCTCCTTCTGAAACTATTCCCCATGGTGAACCCATTAATCCTGTTCCATCCTCTCCTAGTAAGCTTTCTGATCCAATTATCCCTGCTCCTACTCCTGTTGTTTATGCTCCTGTCCCTGAGGATACAAATCCTATTGATGATTCATCTGTGTTTAGTGATGAGGAGCCCTTGGAAAATATCTTGATGGAGTTAAAAGGCAAGAAAAAGGTGGCTGCTACAGACCTAGAGCCCATTGAGGAAGAAGCTTATGAATCTTAGTCTAGCTATGATAGTGATGATACTGCCTCAGATGCCAACTTCAAGCTAGGAAGAGAAGAGCTTGAACAAGAAAAGGAAGACCAAGAAAAGGATGCATCTTCTGATGATGAGACAGAGGTGGAGTCTGTCAAAATACCATCTCCAACAAAGGATGTGTCTGAAGATGTGCACACATCCAGACGCACACCCACCAGAAAGAAGGCTGATAAGGTTATTTCTACAACTCTTTCCATTACTCCTACCCCTAAACCCTTTTATAAGAAATTTTTAACCAAGGATGCCTCTGAAAGGTTTGGTCTGTTTTCTAATAAGGCTTTTATTGTGGATATGGAAAGAGATAGGGAAACTTTCTTCAAATTAGGAATGGATAAATTCTTTGAAGAGAGAGGCATGTTTCTAACTGTGGATCACCCTCTCCCATTCTATCCTAAGATGGTGTATGAATTTTATGCCAACTTGACCAAAGGACTAGATAGATGCTACTCTCCCCTCTCTGTCTATGTTAGAGGAAAATTTGTCCCCTTTTCCCCTGCTGTAATCAATGACTTTCTTGGCTTGGATGATTCTGTGGATCAGTTGATTGGTGTGTCTGATGAAGAAGTTGTGTCTGCCATCACCCATGGCAAAGTAACCACTTGGCCTGTAAAGCCAAAAGATTTGGGAAGTGGTTCTTTATCCTCTCTTTATTGCTTTCTCCATACTATTCTTGCTGCCAACCTTTGCCCCTCAAATAACAAGACCTCTGTGACTAGGGTGCAAGCTGACTTACTGTATAGGTTGGGTATTAATAGGAATATCAATTTTGGAGATTTCATTTTTAGGAAAATCTGTGCCTATGGAGAGTCACCCTCTAAGAAGTGGTCTTTACCCTATCCCTCTCTAATCTCTCAAATAACAAGACCTCTGTGCCTAGGAATTTCAAGGGACTGATAAGCTGAACAAAGTTGACTCGAGTGATCTAATTATCTACAACCGTCACAAACCAGCGGTAGATAATCAAATCATTCAAAGACATCATGATCACAAAAGTGGTCCACTGACCTTATCAAACAAAATCCCACAAGGGAACAAAAATGACTCCGCAGAGTCCTAAACAGTGTATCTGAAACACCCCCCTACTAATTTGAAGCGGTGAACTAAGTTTGCCCGAAGGTCAAATATCAAATATAACCCGCCAAAGCAGGTTGTCTAACTTAGTGATCATTGATGGAACACAAAATTATATCATACTTATTTTATACAAAATACGAACTTTTACAAGGACAATAATATTTCCGTATTTACGAAACCAAAAGAACGATTTAGCAAACAAATAGCAAAAGATTAGCAAATAACGGTAAACGAGGGAGTCAAAACAAATATCGACGCGAGGTCAGCTTTTATGTATCAAAGGAACGTACATCGCCAAGAAATATGCGGAAGCCTAAATAATGAAACGGAGCGAAAATCAATGAACTTAAATGATGTATAATCCCTTACCTTTGTACTTGCACTTTCCTTGCAACGATACTCGCACGAATCTACAATCACGCAAAAGGTTCTCTTAGGGTAAAAATATCCTTTATTTACTTAACCCAAAAATTAAATTTAATGGCCATGATCATCTAAGAGTTATTCTTCTTTAAATCTTCTAAAGGTTACTCTTTCACCCCTTTAGGTCTATTGAATTTATCCTAGGGTTTCTAGATTCTAAACCCCTTTCAATTCACTTCCACCAATTTTACATACACTAAACACACCTTTTCCAGCACCTATAAACACACACCAACACATACACTAACCCTAATTCACTCACACACACATACACACACATGACATACCACACACACATTCATACCCTCTGTACAACCATTGTACAACCACTATACAGCCACGCACACAACATACACACACACGCAGCATACACACGACTCACTCACACTTACCCTACCCCTAACCCTTTTCACACAGCTACCATCCCATCCCCACACACACTTGGCATCAACTCATACATACAGAACAGGAACACACGCAACACATACTGCACACACACGCTGCACAGGCTACTCACACCCATAACACACACACACGACACACATATAACACCAATACAATTCCTAATTGAATAAAACTTCCTAGCATGACATATTTGGATCAAAATCAATGAATTCCATGCCTAATCCTTAGTTACAATCAACAATAAAGGTTTCAAGATTCAAACACAACAACTTGATTTCTCAACCCTAGTTTTACCTTTAGGGTTCTAGGATTTTTTTCTAGGGTTTTATAAGATTTTCTTATACTAGAAATCCAAAATAAGAGAAGGTTTGTTTACCTTGGTTCTTGAGCTTTGAAAAACACAACAATGGAGGTTCTTCCTCTTCCTTCTTCATTCCCAAGCTCGGCTCCTCTCTCTCTCCCTCAGTTTCTCTCCTTCTGCCGCTCCCTCTCTCTGTCTACTCTCTCTACCTATTTCTAATTCCGCCGACTTCTCTCTCTCTCATGACTCTCTCTCTCTTTTTCTCTCTTTGAATATGAAATTAATAAGGCTCCTAGGGTTTGAAAAGATGTACTTATAGTTGGGTCTCTAATATCTAAGCCCAAAAGATAACCTAGCCCAATTAAATAAAAGTAATCCAAGTTAAATCAACCAAGCCCACTTAACCTAGTCCATCTAGGAAAAAATAATAAAATTATTAATTAAGAAAACAAAATTCAGGTTATTACAGCAACTTCTCACTTGAGCCTCCTGGCGAATTGAATGTATGTTTGAACAATCACCAACAAGAAAGTCAAAGATACCATGAAGAATATTTTGACAAGAGAAGATTCATGTACTTTAGAGTTTACAACACTAAAGAATTTCCTATCAACATCTTCTCTATTTTCTATTCTCTATTCTTCTATTATTCTCTCTTCTTCTATCTATTCTTCTGTACTTTAGAGTTTACAACACTAAAGAATTTCCTATCAACATCTTCTCTATTTTCTATTCTCTATTCTTCTATTATTCTCTCTTCTTCTATCTATTCTTCTTTTTCTTCCAACTTATTCTAACTAGCCAAATAAAAGAGACAACAGCAAATATACGAATAACATGTAGGAAATTAGGATTAATTGACATTAACCATGTATAATTAACCTCAACATTATGATTAGTATTGTTACATATTCTCTAACTTAATTAGAGAAATCAATCCATTAATAAAATAGCAATTATAAGAAATAACTCATATTTGTTTTTGTAACAACTCAAACATAAAAGACTCATAATTCCTTTAAACGGAATTCAATTTTTGATTAATTATCCACAAACCCAAAAATCACACATTGAATTCTACTTTAACTAGAGAAAATCAATTTCTCATTAACATTAATTCACAAATTTTCCAACATCTACAACTATAGGTAGGGATGGCAATTTTACCGAACCCGATCAGTTTCGAAGGCGATCCGATCCGAAAAATTCGAATTTGGCAGAAATTTTCCCGATCCAATCGGATTACGGATCGGGTTCGGTTTATGGTATGATCCGATCCGATCCGAACCCGATCCGATCTGATCCGAAATGCATTCGACCCGAGATCCGATCTGATCCGATCCGTTTTATTAGGGTTTTGATATTCAATTATACCCCTCATGTTTTGTTAAATTTAAATTTAAGTCTTAATATATAAAGAAAAATATACCTAGGTTTTCATTCATTCCAAGTTTCCAACCAAGGCCCCTCTCTCTCTCTCTGCTCTCACTCTCAGCGCCGCTCACTCCCCCAGTCCCTTACGCCGACGCCGCACCGTTCTTCCTCTCACCTCCAGCCACCAGCGACCTCCTCTCCTCCTCCCTCGCGCCTCTCTCGGATCATCTATTCCTTCTCTCTCTCTCTCCAAAGCACAAAGAACAAATGCCCTCAATTTCTTTAAATTCCGATCGACGAACTCTCTCAAGGTACTTTCTCTTGATTTTTTCCATTTAAAACTTTTAATTTCATTTTATAATCCTCAATTTCTACCTTAAACCATTCTTCGATGTTTTTTTTAAGTATTTTTTAAAAAAAGAAAAGTCAGTTTTAGTGAGCAGATGTTCTCACCGTCCCTGCTGTCTTCTATTTAACTTAGAATACTTCCATTACTCATTCTTAGGCATGACCAGTTTGGTAGTCTGTACTAGCTTACCTGTATGTATTCATACTAATTTTGAAACTAAATTTAAGGTGCATGTTTCCCGTATATAGAAGCTTTCAATTTGTTTTATTTTAATGCATTTGTTCAGATGATGAACCTGATTTGTATGATGGTCTTTATCTGACTGTCCATGTTGTCTTTATCACTTGAATTGGTAATTTGATTCTCCATACTGCCTTACTTGATGTTCTTACTAAATTCTTTTTTTTTTAATTTGATAGATGTCTAATGAGGTTGATCAAGGGAATACAATTAATATTGATGATGGTGAAGACAATAATGAACCTCTGAACCAAGATTGTGATGCCTCTCAAAGTGTTGCAAGCAAGACTGCAACTGGTTCGAATCCTTCTGTGACTGTGAGTGAGAAAGCTTGTACTACTAAGAAATTAAGGTCTATGGTTTGGAAGGAGATGACTAAAACAGTAACGAAGGAGGGTGCTATTGCAATTTGTAACCATTGCCATGAACATCTAGTTGGTGAAAGTTCAAAGGGTACTAGTCATTTGAAAAATCACTTAGAGAGGTGTAGAAAGAGAAAGAATAGAGACGTTGGACAAATGTTGTTGCAAGGTGTGGAGAAAAAAGGAGATGGTACGATGCAATATCGTCCGTTTGTTTTTGATAAAGATGTGTCAAGGAATGAACTTGCCAATATGATTGTATTACATGAATATCCATTGAGCATGGTTAATCATGAGGGATTTCGTTCATTCACAACAAGCCTCCAACCGTTGTTTGGAACCATTACAAGAAATACAGTAAAGAGTGATATTTTGAAGATTTATCATTCTATGAGAGAGAAGATGGTTGAGATGTTACATAGTTTGGAGTCTAGAGTGGCTATTACCACGGATATGTGGAGTGCAAAGCCAACCAAGAGAGGGTTCATGTCAGTTACCGCTCACTATATTGATTCCGAGTGGGTTTTCCAAAGTCGGCTAAATTTTGGTTTGCTTGATTTTTACTATGTTTTTACTTTTAGTTGCATATTTTTTGTCTACTTGGTTATAACAAATTTATTTTCATTGTATTTAATTTAGGTTTATTTATGTTCCTCCTCCACATAACAGTGATATCCTTACGGACAATCTCGTTGAAGCTTTAATGGATTTAAATGTTGATAGTAAATTGTCGACAATCACCGTTGGCAATGCAACTTCTAATGATGCCATGTTAGACAAGATTATTGATAGACTAGATCCTAACACACTAATGATGAGGGGGGATATGCTTCACATGCGTTGTTGTGCTCATATTTTGAACTTGATTGTTAAAGATGGTTTAGAAGTCATTAAAAGTGAGGTTGAAAAGGTGAGAAATAGTGTCTTTTTTTGGATAGGGTCTCGAGGTAGAATTCAAAAATTTGAGGAAACGGTCATCTATCAATTAAAGAGACTAAGTGTTTGACTCTTGATTGTCCGACTAGGTGGAATTCAACTTATGTTATGCTTAAAACGGCCTTGTTGTATAAAGCTGTATTTCCAAGATTGAAACAAAAAGAACGATCATATAATTGTTTACCGAGTGAGGAAGATTGGAGAAAAGTGGAAAAAATTAACGAGAGATTGAAGTTGTTTTATGATGTAACGGTAATGTTTTCGGGAACTTCTTATCCTACGGCTAACGAGTTTTTTGTAAAAGTTTGTGATATCAAATTGGCATTAAATACTTGGGTTAAAGATTCTGAAATCTTTATCTCGGATATGGCAAAAAGAATGCTTGAAAAGTATGATAAATATTGGGGTAAATGTCATTAAATTCTAGGGATTGCATGTGTTTTAGATCCAAGATATAAGTTGAAGCTTCTTGATTGTTTTTGCCCCGTATTTATGGTGATTTGGCTTTCATTGAGATTGATAAAATTTGGAATCGTTGTTATGATTTGTTGAATGAGTACCAAAGTAAAAGTGAGGGACTTGGGAATGAAAGTGTTGTGTGTGGGACATTTTCTTCCAAATCTTCGGGTAATGCAAATGACTCTCTTTCGGATTATGACATGTTCGTAAGCACCACTTCTAGTCAAGTGGATGTAAAATCGGAACTAGATCATTATTTGGAAGAAAAAGTGGTACCAAGGTCTTCCAAGTTCGATATTTTGGGATGGTGGAGGATGAATGGTAATAAATTTCCAATTCTACAAAAAATTGCTAGGGACATCCTTGCTATTTCGGTTACAAGTGTTGCATAGGAGTCGGTTTTTAGCACAAGTGGAAGAATTGTTAGCCCCCATCAGAGTAGATTGGCTCCTAATACCTTGGAAGCATTGATGTGCACTCAAAATTGGCTTCGAAATGAACACAAGGGTAAACTATTTGAATTTGCTATATTTTCATATTTTGCAACTAGTTAATATTATTTACTAACTTGAACTCTTTTTCTATGAAGAACTTTCTTTGATGGTTGAGGATGAGCGGAACTTGGCAACTTGCATTGATGATGTTGAGAGTGATTGAGTAGGTATAACGTACTTTAAAAGTTAAATTTTTTTATTACAGCCATTACATTAACTAGGCCATCTCCATATTCCTACCACAAGCAAATTTAAACACCATGTTGTGTTGCTATCTTCCAACTTGATTTTTGTCTCCTTACTGTGAAATCACTTTTTTCTGTTGGCGTATCTTATGTTGCAAGTGCATAAACCTTAAACTTTTCTGAAGATTCTGTGTCTATTATTATTATGGTAATTACTATTGTTATTTATTTATTTTTGTTCTTAGTTTTCAGTAGTAATTGGAATATAAACTCATGTATCTTTGCTCATCTTCCTATTATTTTCACCTGAGTCCTCTAAGGTTTTATGGTGCTATATTTGATAAATACATACTTTGGCATATTTCATACAGATGACCTGCGAATGGCGGTAAAAGAGGTCCTATGTGATGATGAGAAAGAACGATGTCAGTACGAAGGGGCATTGGTTGCAATAACAGTAGATGAACCGCTGAATCGGTTATGACTGGAAAGAAGTCATAGGTTTCTTTTACAATTTGGATCTCAGTTTTCAAGTTTCAAGTTTGACTGAAAAATTTGAATTTATTTGGAGTGGCTTGTATTAAATATTTCTTATTTTTGGGATTTGTTGTGTGGTTTGTATTAAACATTTCTTAGTTTTGAAATTTGTTGTATGGTTTGTTCTAAAACAGGTGCTTAACTGCTGATTTTGTAATTACAGTTTGGTTTATTGTCTTTTTTTTTTTTTTTAATGTCTCGGATCGGATCGGGGTTAGGATCGGGGCTCGGTACAAGTAGTTTCGGATCGGATTCGGATCGAGGCATATTGTGTTCGGATCGGATTCGGATCAGGCCTGATCCGATCCGAATCCGATCCGTTGCCATCCCTAACTATAGGTATCATAGCTAGTCTACCCATTAATAAATGTGTCTAATTTAGTGGTAAAGCGTCAGGTTTTTACTTGAGGTTATGTGTTCAGCTTTTACAATATTATATATGCATTTTTTCAGCGCAATTTATATCTTAAAATTTTGGAAAAAATGAAAATATAGTACCCAACTATAGGGCTTGTTTGATTTTAATATCTAAACTAGTTTTCATTGCAACCAAAGTACCAGATCTGTTTTGGATGCTCGTTTAAGATACCTATGGCTAACAACATCAATTTTTTTCGGATAATTGTGCATGTGACATAATTTATAAGGGTAAAATGGGAAATCAATGCAAAATAAAATAGCACAATTTTAAAGAGTAAAGCACTTCTCCTCCCCTCCCCTCCCCTCCCCTCCCCTTTCTCATTAATCTGCATAAACACACACACAATCTCACGGACAGTCTCTCTCCTTCCTCCGGCCTCCTCCGGCGACCTCCTTTTACTCCAAAAATCTCAGCCCTTTCAGATCCATTTCTCTTCATCTCTTTTCTTCAGATCTAGATCCACTTCTGAGTTTTGAGTTTTGATTTTCTGATTTTGGTTTAAATTTTTTAATTTTGATGGAATGGAGTTGGTTTTGTGTTGGTATATTGACTGATAGTGGAATGGTTTTGGGTAAAAATTATCAGCTTTTGGCAATGAAGGTGGCGGCTGTGTGGTGGCTGTGGTGAGGTTGACGATGGCGTCGAGATAGTACAGGTTGGCAAGCTCAACCACTATCAAGATCAGATCCTGTTGAACTTGGTCTTAAGAACAATAGAGTTGTAGAATGGATTGTTGGGGTTGTGATTCCGAAAAAATTGAAATCAGATATGTTGAAAATCGTTGTAACCTAAATGGTGGGTTTCTAATTATTTTTTCTTCAAATCTCTGAGTCCAAAAGTGTGTTGTTGGGTTTAATTTTTTTTGTTTGAATTGACGTTTGGTTATGGATATGTTTATAATTTGGATATGGGGAGGTTTGTTTGTAAATGGGTTATTGGTTTTTTGAATTTTATGGATGAACGATGGCGGTGGTGTGACTGGGTAGTGGCGGTGTGAATGGTGGTGATGGGTTGTGTTATACATTGGTGGTGGTGATTTTATATGATATGATAAAGTCAAAAAAAAAAAAGTGAAGAAATAGAAAAACGGAAATTTGAAAAAATAAAAGAAAAGGGGGCTTATTCAAAAAAAAAAAAACTTATTTTATTATAAAGAAAGAAGATTTTTTTAACCTAAAAGATTAATTACTATTTTTATTGCACCTTATGGATTAAGTTGAAAATGTAAAGAAATAATTTATAATTAAAAGATAAAATTAATTTAGTCTACCTTTTACTTTTTTTATAAAATAATAATAATTATTAAACAAATGGTTGGGATTTGTTTTATTATTTTTTTATTAAAAATTAATTTAGTCCACTTTTTACTTTTCAGATTTACACTTAGAATCTTCATAGTTGTTTAACTTGATTTTATGTTGAATTTTCTGTTTTACCCTTCATAAAATGGGTCACATGCATTGCATATGTCAATTTAACTGAAAAAATGGATGTATTTAGCCCTAGGTATTTTAAACGATTATCCAAAACAGACGAGTTAATGTGCTTGCAACAAAAACTAGTTTAGTTATGAAAACCAAACAAGCCCTATAGTTGGGGGTACTATATTTGCATTTTTTCCTAAAATTTTATAGTGTAATTTGTGCAATCAATTAACAATGTCCTGATTCGATACTGCCTACTATATATATATATATATATATATATATATATATATATATATGTGTGTGTGTGTGTGTGTGTGTGTGTGTGTATGTGTGTGTGTGTGTGTGTGTGTGTGTGTGTGTGTGTGTGTGTGTGTGTGTGTGTGTGTTTATTATTTTTTTGTTACCATCACATATTTTCATATGCATTTCTTGGTTAATATTAATTATTGTTGGAAAAATAGGTGTGTTTGAAGGAAATAATGTATTATTTTCTAAATGGGTTGTTGGTTAAATGACCAAATTAATTGTTGGATTGTGTTCTACTCCATGAGAACATTGAAATCATATATTCATTTGTCCAAAATGGTTGAGGGATGAATGAGATATTAAGGCTCAAAGTTAGTGGGTTGGAAATGGGAAAATGTGTTTATCCCACATTGAAAAAAGATGTAAAAGGAGGCTAGTTTATATACTCCTACACTTTAGTAGGGAGTAAGATTGTGGTACATAGAGGCTCTCTCTCTCGCACAGGTGCGCAGGGGGGTGCAAATCATGGACCGAAATAGGCTTCGGGCTACTGAACTCATGTGCATGCGCATCATGCGGACACGAATGTAGCTCCAAATTGGCCTACTCGCGCAAGCCCACTTTTTGCATTTCTTTTTCAAACGTGACCAGCCAATTGCGGACAGACTGAGGCCTGTTGTGAGGCGGGCGCCTGGCTGTGTCCGAGGCGAGCGCCTGGGCACCAGTAGCTGCCTACGCCTGAAATGTTCCTAATGACTGTGTAACTGCCGCAAGGATTTCAAAGGACTGTAAGGGCATTGTAACTGCCTTATGAGCTAATCGATGGAGCCAATTTATTTCAATAATGGCATTGATTAAGAAAATTAAAACAATGTTTTAATTTTCAGACAGTTTCAATCTCATTGGCTGATATACAAAGGCAAGAACACAACAAGAAGAAGACACACTGATTTCCAAAATCTCTCAACCCTCCATTTTTGTTGCATATTGAACAACTCGTTCCGTTGGCCTCCTGCATTGCATCCGTGGTGATATTGTCCAAGCATCTAACTTCAGTTCGTCGGAGGTACTATTGTGCAACTACCGTCTAGTCAATCCGTTTCATCCTGGGAGGCAATCGTCCCATTCAAATCTCAAGCACAACGTGGTGAGGAGGCAAAATTTGTCTTAAGGAGAGTGTGATTTCACTAGGGGTGGAAATGGTTCGGTTTAGCTCGATTTGGGCAATTTTAGAAGTCAAACCGCTAGCATCGGTTTCGAGAAATTCCAAACCGAGCTAAACCATAAAAAAAAAATTTGGACCGAGCTAAACCAAACCGTTATGGTTTGGTTTGGTTCGGTTTAAACCGCGATCTAGACCACGGTCCAAACCACATTTCAAATCAAAGATGAAGTAGGGGACTGGAAAGAAAAACAAGAAATCTAGTTTTGAAATTGAGTGTCTAAATCTAACTGGAGGACTGAAAGATGCGCAATAGCTTATTAGATGCAGAAAACAGCAAAACAAACCAGAGAGAAACAAAGAGGCAATCCTAAACTTGTTAAGGACAGAATAGCTTCTAACCAAATTCACCCAAAAAAATGAGCTAAAAGCAGTATAACCTTTCACAAGGATATGTAGGTATAATTCCAATAACTTAACGATTAGCAAGCATATGTTTAATTCAAACATTATACTGTTAGACCATCCCAATTTCAAGAAGACCCTTGCATTGTGGAAATAACATTACACATTTCTGAAAGTAGATTATAGAAAAGGGTTCAAAAAGGTAGTAAGTACTTGGAGGACTGAAAGATGTGCAATAGCTTCAACATAATTGAGGATGTGATCGACGACGGAGCCGGAGGTAGTCTGACAAAAAAATTTGAATGATGGAATGAAGAACAAACGTCGTAAGAGAATCGAGAGTATTAACGACGGCCTGACGAAACGCATCTCTGCTACTACCGCCGGAACCAGAAATAGTGGATTGAAGAGAGCTCATCGTCGATTGATCAAAGAGAGAAACCAAAGATGACGAGACGACGTTAGAGAGAGAAACGGAGAAACGGGAAGAGAGAGAAAGGATTTGGGAATATGAAAGAAGGCGCTGAGGTTTGAAGTGTTATCTAGGTTTTTTTAAAATCAAAGGCTGAGATCAACTAAGAATTTGAAGGGACGGTCAGGATCGCGGTTTGAAGATTCGGCTCATGGCTCGATTTGACGGTTTGGCTTAATGGTTCGGTTTCACGATTTCAAACCGCTGTTCAGTTCGGTTTGGCTCGGTTCGGTATAGGAGTGTCAAATCCCAAGCTGAGCTGAACCACATGGTTTGTTAATTTCTCAAACCAAGCTAAACCACTTATGTCTAAAAACTGAACCAAACCACACGGTTTGGCTCGGTTCGACTCCAAACCGCGGTTTGAGCCGAACCGCTTCCACCCCTAGATTTCACACGACTCGAACTTCTTCGACAAATCCGTTTACTTCTCTTCTGCTTTCTATTTCTGTTTTAAAAATAAATTTAAAATGATTTTTTTTTTACTCGACGGGGATGGTGGGGGGTAGGGTGGCAGGGGTGGTGAGTGGAGTGGGGGAGAAGTTGTTAAAAATAAATTTAAAATAATTTTTTTTACTCGACGGGGTGGGGTGGGGTGGGGTGGGGTCGGGTGGCAGGGGTGGTGAGTGGAGTGGGGGAGGAATTGTTAAAAATAAATTTAAAATGATTAATTTTTTTTTGGTCGACGGGGTGGGGGATGGGGGGTGCAGGGGGTGGGGATGGGGGAGGGGTGAGTAACGTGGGGTGTATGAAAAGTTAGGTGGGTGTGTGTGTATGTGAAGGTGTTACCATTTTTCGAAAAATATTTTACTTAGAAAAAATTCATAAATCATTTTATTTAGAAAAGTGGGAAAAATATTTTTATAAATGGTTTGTGTCCGTCCTAGCGCTCTTATAAATGGTTTATAAATAATCTAATTTCATTGTTAATTGATGAACGACCAAGATTAATATAATATATGTGAGATCAGAAAATTTGGGGGGAAACCATTATAAAAGTCTTGTTTTTAAGTTTCCCACAAACTTTATAAAAAATCTTGTTTTGTTATTTTGGAGAAAGCCAAAAACTTATAAAAAACGCGTTTTTTTAACCTTAACAAAAAAAGTGTTTTTCACCCGTCGCGCTCGGACTCTCTCTCTACTCTCTCTCTAAACGCAAACAGAGTTCCTCACCATTGCCGGCTCCCTCAATCGTCTTCTTCATTGTTTTCTCTGATCTGGACACCAAAATCAGATCAAATCTGAACATAAAAATCCAATTAATCTCACTTAATTTAGGGTTTTTGATTTGGGGATAGTAGTGTATGAAATTGTAATTGGTTCGTTAATTACTTCCTATTTAATTGTTGTTGAAGAATTGTTCTCTGTATTGATACCAAGAATGGTTCATTAATTACTTCCTACTTAAGATTTGTAAGATTTTTGGTTCGTTAATTACTTCCTACTTGTGTTCTTGGATATTCCCCTCTATTCAAAATGTGATTCTCCTTGTTATGGATGAATTATTTACCCTGTTCCTAATCTGTTTAAACTTGTTTCGTGAACCAGTCCATGTGTTTTGAAGTGCCAGTCCATGTGTTTTCAAATGCCGAGTCCATGTGTTTTTGAATGCCGCTTAGTTTCAATTTTAATTCCAATTTCAGATGCCGATCCATGTGTTTTGAAGTGCCGATCCATGTGTTTTCAAATGCCAGTCCATGTGTTTTTGAATGCCAGTGCTTGTGTTTTTGAGAGCCAACAAAAATAATTACCAGTGTTTTTGAGTGCCAGTGTATGTGTTTTTGAGTGCCAGTGTTTGTGTTTTCAAATGCCAGTCCATGTGTTTTTGAATGCCAGTGTAAAAAAGTGCTAGTGCATGTATATTAAGTGACTTTATAAACTAACACTGGCACTTGGTTACACTAACACTGGCACTTTGTTACACTAACACTGGCACTTTGTTAAACTAACACTGCACTTGTTTTACACTAACACCAGCACTTTGATACACTAACACTGGCACTTTATTACACTAACACTGGCACTTTTTTACACTGACACTGGCACTTTGTTACACATGCACTGGCACTAAGTTTCTGGACAAAGAGAGTTTTTAACTTCAGAAAATTAAACCCTTTATCCACACCATTGAAGGACATTCTGTTTATCCAACGAAAAAACGAAGAGCTATGGAATCAAATCACGCAGATATCTCCAATTAATTATGTACCAATCAATAAAGTACCAATCAATTATGTAACGAAGCATAATTGACAATGAACATTAATGGCGGAACTAGGGCATGAATTGTAGTTACAAAATACTCAAACTGAGTGAACGCCGGAGAACGATCGGAGCTTGGGATGGCCAGAGAAGATGATCGGAGCTTGGGATGGCACGAATTTGTAATATTAACACCGGCATTTATCATGATTGCCGGATACAAAAATGCCACCGTTTATTTTGAAAACACGTTTTTTCTTATCTTAAGAAAAAACTAGTTTTTTATAAGACCAACTCTTGGAGAAATTAGTTTCTCCAAAAATTATAAAAATTCTTGTTTCTAAACTTTTTCTAAATGTTCACTAAATGCTTGCAAATAAAAAAAGATACACTTTCTATAATTTATTGAGACACTAGTTTTTTTCAATATTGTTTTAATACGAGTATGTTTTGGGGGAAACCAGTTTTGATTAGCCAAACTTGATATTCTACCGTTCTAACTTGCTACTTTAAGTTACAAACTAGGTATTATAGTATTTAAATGGGTATTATGAATATTTATAGTATTTAAGCTGACTAGTCTTTTTATTAGTTAAACTTGCTATTATATTATCTAAACTTGGTGTTTTAATATCTATACTGAATATTGTGAGTTTTGATAATTTAATATTCGTACTTGGCATTTTATTAGTCAAACTTGCTATTATATTATCTAAACTGACTATTTTAAGAGTCTTATATCAGCTCTGTAAATATTTTGAAAAAATAATTGATTCATTAGTTAGAGTTGCTATTATAGTATACTCCCTCCGTCCCATGATAATATATAAACTTTCCTTTTTTGGCGTCCCACAATAATATATACTTTCCTAAAATGGAAATGAATCTTTACTATTCCCTCCACTCATTCTCTCTCCTACATTATTTTAATACTCACATCACCATTATAATTTACTATTCTCTCCACTCATTCTCTCTCCTATTTTATTTTCACACTCACAACACTTTCAATATAATATTTCCTCCTTAATTTCCGTGCTAAACCCAAAAGTCTATAAAAATGTGGGACGGAGGGAGTAGTAATTATGTATTATAATATCTAAACTGGGTATTATTGCATCCAAACTGAATATTTTGAGTTTTGATAGTTTAATTTTCATACTTGATATTTTATTGTCTAAACTTGCTATTATAGTATCTAAATTGACTATTTTAAGAGTCATATAACAGTTTTGTAAACATATTTAAAAAAATATTAATTTTATTTATTATACTCCCTCCGTCCCTAAATGTTTGTCCCATTTTCCCTTTTTCTTTGTTCCAAAAGTTAGTTTCATTTCCAAAATTAAAGCTTCAAAATCACTAAATTTTCAAAACTTATAACATTTAGGGACGGAGTATTACATAACGGCGGTGCATATTATCAATAATTTTCAAAGCGTTCGTAAAAATAACCAAAATTAAAGCTTCAAAATCACTAAATTAAAATGTTTGAAAAGTCAAATGGGACAAACATTTAGGGACGAAGGGAGTATGACATAATGCTAAGCAATTTTTTTTAATTATATTTGGGGAAACTAATTTCTCCTTTCATTCAATGTTATGAGGAAACTAGTTTCTTTCAAATATTATAAAAAGTCCTTTCAATATTATGAGAAAACTAGTTTCTCCCTAACATTATAGAAAGTCTTGTTTAAAAACAAGACTTTCTATAATGTTAGGGAGAAACTAGTTTTTCCGAAAATCTACTCATGTGAGATATACTTTATAGAGTCAAGGACTCTAAACCCCATAGTCCACATTAATAACCCATTTTAATCCATTTGAGATGAAAATTCCATTGAAATCCAGACATTAACGGAGCAGACGGCGTTTACATCCCATAATCTCCCCGTAACTGTGAATACCCCGTCCCGATGCAACGCGCATTCGGAAGTTTGAAATAAATAATTATATAAAGTCGGATCGAAATAGGATATTCATTTAGTGACACTCGATCTAAACCATATTAAAAATATTAATTTAAATTTTGAGAGTCGCCACCCCACTTTGATATAGCCCAAAGCTTTGAAAAAAGGCTAAACAGTTAATTGGGTTCGGGGGTCAAGTTACAACAGAAGAAGAAACGTTATCACTCCTATTGCCCGACGAATCGGTCTTTCTAGCATGTGGGGCGTTGGTTGTGTGCGGTGTTTACGGGAATAGATAGAAGAAACGGGATCATGCATAAGGAGGAGGGGAGAGAAAGAATTAATTGATGATCACACCCTAGAACCTTTGAGTTAGGCCCTCGGAAGGTGCACTAATCAATGTTCATCCTTGGGGGATTGTTGATCATGGGACAATTATAACTAAGGTGGAAGGAAAGAAATAGTTCCTAGATCCATTGGGTTTCTTAGGGCGAAACCTTAGATCATCCTCGGCTATGAACAATATATTAAAACAACCCTAAATCTAGCATATATGGCATAAGCAAGAAATAAAGCAATTAAAATATACTAAGCATGCAAACAATAATAATAAAGACAATAATAAAGAACAAGAATATTAAAAAGAGAGTCTTACCAATTGTAGCAAGACTTGGAGGTCAAATCTTGGCGATTCGAGAGGAAAAAGAAGAACTAAGGGTTAAAGCAAGTATGGCTTCCTTCTCCCGGAGAAATTGTGTGTGTATATGGGGAGCCGGGCACCCCTATTTATAATACCTCGGTACCTGGGCTGGGCTTCTAAAGGGTCGATCGGCTCTATGATTGAAGGGTCGATCGGCTCTAAAATAAAGGGTCGATCGGCCAATGCACGGGCAAAGGGCCGATCGGCTCTTCCAACTGGCGTCCTTTCCAAGCTGACAGCGACGGCGCAGTACGGAAGAATTAATGAATCTTTTAGGGTTAGGGTTTCTTTAGGGTTTTTTATTAATTAACCGGGCCAGGTATTTGGAATACCTTTTTTCGGATCGGGTACTAACAGTAGCCCCTCGGCGACGCTTCTTGTAAGACAAGAGGGGTCGACGATAAAAGAAAGGATCCGTCCTGAAAAAAGGGATTTCAGGAGGTAAGGAAAGTGATTTTGCGAATGTGAGGTTGGGACTCGATCTGAGTCGCAAAAAAGATGATCGGGTAGGTCAAGCGGCTGGACCCACGTCGGGCTACCTACGTATCCCAAAAGGAATCAAGCCAAGTCGTAGTTCGAAAAGGAGAGTCAAGTATAGCCTTGCCTTCTCCGAGAGAAAATATGTGGAAGGGAAATTCAAGAAGTGTAGTCTTGATTTTTCCGTGTGAAAATATGTGGAAAGGAAATTCAAGCAGTGTAGTCTTGAAATTTTCTTTTGAAAATATGTGGAAAGGAAATTCAAGCAGTGTAGTCTTGAAATTTTCTTTTGAAAATATGTGGAAAGGAAATTCAAGCAGTGTAGTCTTGAAATTTTCTTTTGAAAATATGTGGAAAGGAAATTCAAGAAGTGTAGTCTTGATTTTTCCTTTGAAAATATGTGGAAAGGAAATTCAAGAAGTGTAGTCTTGATTTTTCCGTGTGTTGTACAAATAAACCAAGTTTAGTCTTGATTCGCGTACTGAGAGAAAGTGTATGGGGCAATGTGGGAAAAGACTGTGTGGGAATCAAAAGCCAAGTATTTGACTGTCCGGGGAGTCACCCAAAGATTTGACTTGTCAGAGTCACCCAAAGATTTGACTGTACGGGGAGTCACCCAAAGATTTGATAATTTTGACTTCTGAAATGCGGGACGGACCCTTTGAAGGTGCGGGACGGACCCTTTGAAGATGCGGGACGGACCCTTTGAAAGTACGGGACGGACCCTTTGAAGATGCGGGACGGACCCCTTGAAAGTACGGGACGGGCCCTTTGAAAGTACAGGACGGACCCTTTGAAGATGCGGGACGGACCCTTTGAAATGGAGGATAGACCTCTGAAATGCGGGACGGACCCTTGAAATGGAGGATAGACCTCTAAAATGCGGGAAGCTGTAGGCTGCCAAAGGACTTAGGCTCTTGTTTGCGATGAAGAATAGTTGTGTGAATTGATTGGGATTATTATGGCTTCCCGAGCCGAAGAACCAAGCGATTAAAAGATTGGGATAATCATTGCTAAGGCTTAGAGAGGAGTCTTGTCTCCTAGGCTTAAGGCTAGGGTTTCAGAGAGGCATTTGTCACCTAGGCTTAAGGCTAGGGTTTAAAGAGATTTTTGTCATCTAGGCTTAAGGCTAGGGTTTAGCAAGATATTTGTTACCTAGGCTTGGAGCTAGGGTTTAGAAAGGTATTTGTCACCTAGGCTTGAGGCTAGGGTTTAGAAAGGTATTTGTCACCTAGGCTTGAGGCTAGGGTTTAGAAAGGTATTTGTCACCTAGGCTTGAGGCTAGGGTTTAGAAAGGTATTTGTCATCTAGGCTTGAGGCTAGAGTTTAGAGAGGAATTTGTCATCTAGGCTTAAGGCTAGGGTTTAGAGAGGTACTTGTTACCTAGGCTTGAGGCTAGGGTTTAGAAAGGTATTTTGTGGTAATTCTGGACAAGACAATTTTGAGCAGAAAGGTTATGGTTTAAGCAAGGCGAGGCTGAGTAAGTGTCGATGATAGAAGGTGGGATTAGGTAAGTTTGATGTCTAGAGATAAGGGTCGAGTCATCTTGAGAGTCACAGAGATACGTTTTTGATAGATTTGAAGAGTTTGAAAATTTGTGGAGACCAAAGAGTGATTTTGTAAACAAGGTGCCAAAGAGGACAGTATTTTGAAAGCATGTTTATTTGATAAAGAGGCCTTATGATTAATCATGTTTCTAACTAACTCAAAGAGTTTGCCACATGCTGATCTTGATGACAAGGGATGCCCTTCATGCTAGATATGATTTCATTGGAGCTCCGATTTTTGTTAGAGCACATAGTCGACCCATTTTTGTTGAGGGGAGCCCCAATGTTTGATGAAGTGACCTTGGCGAAGTCGATTGATGATGAATGGCGAAGCCCCGGTTGATGATGCAAAGCAAACACGAAGGGAATGGGAAGCCCCGATTGATGATGCGAGCAAACTGAAGAGAGCTGAGAAAACGGCTTAACAAAAGCCCCGGCTTGGAGAGATTCAATGCATTCCTATTTGCGAGACAGAGTCATCTTGCGGCCACGGGCGACCCTCGTTTCGAACAATGGTCAATCGATCATTTGGACGAGAATCGGAAACGTATATGTGCAGGGGCACATTTTTCGAAGGTGGGAATGGATCCCGAATTCGTGTATGACATTTTCGTTTTTGGGTTTGACTCTTTTGGGAGAGTATAAGCATCACAAGGTGTGGAAAAGTGTATGGAAGCCCCTGCAGACAGAAAGACAGTGTTTGGCTCTATTTTCTTATGATGTAGAAAAAGAAGACTTGTCGAGACATTTGAAGAATTATTTTATTCAGAATTATATCTTGATTGCTTGTGAATGGACCTCACTGATTGGTTTGTCAAATTCCAATTATATAAGTAAACAAATAATGACTGCTTTGATTAGAAGTTGGAAATCTGGCTTTTGACTTTTGGAAGGAGAAGGATGTTCCGTTGTTGCTTGCTGCTCTGGGCGGTTTGGTGGTAATTTTCGTGCAGGCTGCCACTGCATTGATCTTCTTTATGAAAAATAGAAAAAAAACTGGAATGGAAGAAACAAGACTGGAGTGGAAGAAACAAGACTGGAGCGGGAAGAAAAATTGGGATTTGACTGATTATAGCCCCTTCTATTTTTCATTCCTTCAAGTGAAGATTCTTTGTTCCTTTGTTCTCGCAAGCCGAGGGGAGTAGTCCCTGGCGCGTGTCTCCTTGCTTTTACCGGAGTGCCGCTGAGAGGCACGGATGCAAAGCCCCAGTGAGACTTTGCGGAGACGGTGTTTGAGGAGTCGAATGAACGAATTTCAAGAATAGGACGAGTTCCCAAACTTTTGAGAGAATATGTAATATGCTCACGTAGGATAACAAGTGACTCAAAAATCTGAATATGCATTTCTTTTAAATAATCTTTTGAGAATGCCATCCGGTAGCGGTTGTAGCTGGGCTTTGGGTTGCGATCGATCATTGGGTGATGCTTAACATGACCTCTTAAAGTGAGAGGTCGGCTTTGGGCCATTCTTTGAGAGGTTGGCTTGAGGGATGTGTTTGGAATTTCTAAGGTGAGGGGATTTTCTTGTTGTTGCTTCTTCAGAACTTCTAAGAGTGAGGTTAACTTTGATTTTGGCAAGGTCAAGGGTGGTGATGGAATCCTCTAAAAGTGAGAGGATGGACTTTGGAATGGGTTTATGGGATTTGTCCAAGAGGGAATCTTTGTTGCTTCTGCTCGCGAGTTTGTTGTGGTTTCAGCAGGTAACTTGATCATGATAGGATCTTCACTCGACGTCTCATTTTCACAACCTTTGAGATGGGAGGTTCACTTCGGGGTGATTTTTTTTTTTTTTTTTTTTTTTAACACCTTCTTATCGAGAAAAGCCTTCGGATTTGTTTGCTCGCGATAGCCCCTAGTGTGTGCCTTAGGATGGTTTTACCTTTTCCCTCTTGGGCTTGGAGGTGGTCCCTTCGAGGAAGCCCATTGTATGAGTTTCTTTTGCATTCCGCCTTTCTTGAGCTTGGAGGTGATTACTTCCTTTGTGAGTCGAGGGAGCCCCTAGTATGGGCTTCTTCCTTAGGGTCTCAAAACTTGTCGATCTTGAAATGAAAGGGTATTATTTAGTGAGGATAAGGTTATGGCTTCCTATGGTGAGAGGTTTAAGCTTCAATCGCTACTGGATAGCATTCTCAAAAGAGTATTTAAAATAAATGCAAACTCAATTAACCGACTTATTAAGTAAGGCAGAATATATTCGGACCATAAGAAAGATATGTGAGCATATTCAATGAAAGCTTATCGATCAAAATGGAAAATCAGAGGAGACGCGAGATTGGGGGGTTGGTGAGCCCCAAGTTGATATTCATGCAACACTTGTGAAGGATAGGAACAACTCCTTGCATCTTCTTTAAATTGCAGTGGCGTGAGCAGCTATTTTCTGATGATGAGCAACAACGGTCTTTGTGCTTGTCTTGACCATATGGAAAGGAGGTCAAATGGGGGTTTAAAATAAATGATCATATGGAAAGGATGTTTAAGTGGGGGAGAGTGTATTTGGGGAAGTGTATGCTCGAGGGAGTATAGAGGGTGTGTATAAGGAGTGTATGAAAAGTATATGGTGGAGTATGGAGAGAGTGTATGAGAGAAGGGTGTATAGGGATGGTGTGTGTGAAGAAGGAACGGTGAGTTGTTTACTCCAATCAAAGCATTCATTCATTGTTTACTTTATTAGCCGGTGAGTTTATCAGTGAGATTAGCAACCAATTGATAATTATAAATAAAACAATCTTCTTGAAAGTAATGCGAGATTATGTCTCAAGTCTAGAGAGAAAAGAAAGAAAGACCTTTTTTATTATTGAAGTAACTAATCTAAAGTGGACATTACATACCAATGCCCAAAATGGACGTAAAAGACGCACTAGAACCTACAAGACTGAATGAATCTAAATCTTCCCTCGAAGGGTGAGGGTTCCTTCATCAATGAGGCCTTGGGTCTTCCCTTGGTTGATCAATCTTTGAATTGAGCGTTTCAGTTGCACACATTTGTCAGTGGTATGCCCAGCGTACTTGTGGTATCTGCAAAACTTGGATGTATCTAAGTCTTCCTTTGGGTTAATAGGCTTGTAGTTCTCGAGCGGTTCGATCAAATTCTTTCCCACCAAAATGTCGAAGAACTCACCCACAGGCATTCCTAAGTCATCAAAATGTTCCTTGTTGATCTTCTTCTTGGGTATTGATGCCTTTAGTTGGTTGGTAGCCACAGCAGGCATCCTGAATGAGAAATTCTGATGTGTAGGACCATAAGGGGAACCATAAGCATGTGAATGGTAGGGACCCTGGAATTGAACAGGAGGAGGAACTCTTCTCAAGTATTCTTGGATGTAGGACAAATGATGCTGCTCAATTTCATGCATGTCTTTGAGGAGGTTGATCACTCCCAACCTCGTGTTTGAGACTTCTTTGAGGGCTTCAATGCTTTTCTCCAGAGACATGATGTGGAATTCTGTAAGAACATATGGCGGAGTCAAACCAATGAGTTGAATTAGATTCATAATTAATCTTAAGGCATCCTTGAGAAAATATTTGACCTCCACAATTTTGAGTTTGACCGGGCTGAAGTTGCCTACGTAACCCTTACCATTTAAGATACGAGTCTCAGGTCACCGTAGTTCGAGGGGGGCCCCGATTGATGATACAACCAGGGTTAAGTTTAGAGAGGATGAATGTAAAAGAGTCCGTTTGGTGAAAAAAGGAGAGGAAGATGACTCGATCCTTGGTCAAATATAAGTGAGGGTGATCTAGACGAGCTAATCGAACTTGGTAAGTTGGCTTAGGTAGGCCCTAGATGGTGGTTTGATCTATATGGGTCGAGAGAGGTTTGATCTAGGTGGGTCTTTGGCTGAAGGGTGCTAGAGATAAAGGATCTAAACTATGGATGGTTTTAAGGCTAAGGGAGCAAACTGCGGATGGTTCAAGAGATAAGAGGTAGAACTTTGAAGGGTCCTAACTTGAAGGATGTAGACCGCGGGTGGTCAAAGGTAGAGGAATGGACCATGGATGGTCCAAGAGACGAGGGGTGGACCTCGAAGAGTCTCAGGTAGAAAGGTGGACCTTTAATGGTCCTAGATAGAGAGAGTGGACCTCGAAGGGTCCTAAATTGAGGAGTGGACCTTGAAGGGTCCAAGAGAAGAAGAGCGGACCTTGAACGGTCCAAGATATGAGGAGTGTGGACCTTGAAGGGTCCAAGAGAAGAGGAGTGAACCTTGAAGGGTCCAAGAGAAGAGGAGCGGACCTTGAAGGATCCAAGAGAAGAGGAGCGGACCTTGAAGGGTCCAAGAGAAGAAGAGCGGACCTTGAAGGGTCCAAGATATGAGGAGTGGACCTTGAACGGTCCAAGATATGAGAAGTGGACCTTGAATGGTCCAAGATTGGGAGAGTGGACATAGTATAGGAAGAGCACCACGAAGGGTCAAAGAGTGGACCTTGAACGGTCCAAGATAGAGAGGCGATCCTAGAGCGGTCCGCGGTAGAGGTGTGGACCTTGAAGGGTCCAAGAAGTAAAGAGCGGACCTCGGAGGGTCCTAGAAATGGAGAGTGGACCTCGGAGGGTCCTAGAAATGAGGAGTGGACCTCGGAGGGTCCTAGAAATGAGGAGTGGACCTCGAACGGTCCTAGAAATGAGGAGTGGACCTCGAAGGGTCCTAGAAGTAAAGAGCGGACCTCGGAGGGTCCTAGAAATGGAGAGCGGACCTCGGAGGGTCCTAGAAATGAGGAGAGGACCTCGGAGGGTCCTAGAAATGAGGAGCGGACCTCGGAAGGTCCTAGAAATGAGGAGCGGACCTCGGAGGGTCCTAAAAATGAGGAGCGGACCTCGGAGGGTCCTAAAAATGAGGAGCGGACCTCGGAAGGTCCTAAAAATGAGGAGCGGACCTCGGAAGGTCCTAAAAATGAGGAGCGGACCTCGGAAGGTCCTAAAAATGAGGAGCGGACCTCGGAAGGTCCTAAAAATGAGGAGCGGACCTCGGAGGGTCCTAGAAATGAGGAGCGGACCTCGGAAGGTCCTAGAAATGAGGAGCGGACCTCGAAAGGTCCTAGAAATGAGGAGCGGACCTCGGAAGGTCCTAAAAATGAGGAGCGGACCTCGGAAGGTCCTAAAAATGAGGAGCGGACCTCGGAGGGTCCTAAAAATGAGGAGCGGACCTCGGAGGGTCCTAGAAATGAGGAGCGGACCTCGAAGGGTCCTAGAAGTAAAGAGCGGACCTCGGAGGGTCCTAGAAATGGAGAGCGGACCTCGGAGGGTCCTAGAAATGAGGAGCGGACCTCGGAGGGTCCTAGAAATGAGGAGCGGACCTCGGAGGGTCCTAGAAATGAGGAGCGGACCTCGGAAGGTCCTAGAAATGAGGAGCGGACCTCGGAGGGTCCTAAAAATGAGGAGCGGACCTCGGAAGGTCCTAAAAATGAGGAGCGGACCTCGGAAGGTCCTAAAAATGAGGAGCGGACCTCGGAAGGTCCTAAAAATGAGGAGCGGACCTCGGAAGGTCCTAAAAATGAGGAGCGGACCTCGAAAGGTCCTAAAAATGAGGAGCGGACCTCGGAAGGTCCTAAAAATGAGGTGCGGACCTCGGAAGGTCCTAGAAATGAGGAGCGGACCTCGGAAGGTCCTAAAAATGAGGAGCGGACCTCGGAGGGTCCTAGAAGTAAAGAGCGGACCTCGAAGGGTCCTAGAAATGAGGAGCGGACCTCGGAGGGTCCTAGAAATGAGGAGCGGACCTCGGAGGGTCCTAGAAATGAGGAGCGGACCTCGGAGGGTCCTAGAAATGAGGAGCGGACCTCGGAGGGTCCTAAAAATGAGGAGCGGACCTCGGAGGGTCCTAAAAATGAGGAGCGGACCTCGGGGGGTCCTAGAAATGAGGAGTGGACCTCGGACGGTCCTAGAAATGAGGGATAGTTAAGCACTTTATTTACAAAAAAGCCCTCTATTTTGTAGAACCTACTCTTGGTTGGAAGGGATACCCCTTTTTCGCAACTAACTAAATATCCTAAAGTGGTGAATCCTAACGACTAACCTTCTCGCATAGACAGTCAATATGATTTTTATGAAAAGTACCGCAAACCAATGATAGGCCAAGATTCTTTAACAATATATCATTCGACCTCACATAGCACGTCCTTTGAAAGGAAATCAATTTTTAGTGCTCTTAATCTCTCGATAGATCTTGACTTATCATTGGTTCGTGGTGACTTAACATAAAGACCTTATTAATTGTCTACATAAAAAAGCTAGTCAAACCAACCGGTCATGTGGAGTGTATCCCTAAAAAAGTGGGTGACGCAAGGGTTAGGTTTTAGGCTCCCACCGTGCAGCCGAAGCGCACTGATGAGTGGATGGCCAAGTGAGACTCGGAAGGGAGGAGACATGATCACCACACTTCCCGCACTTTGGCTTCTCCGAAGGGTAAAAGGGTGTCTGTGCAGTGTGACACGGACTCTAGTGGTAGTGTGAGGTAAAAGTATCTAATTCTTTTTAAAGAAAAAAGAGAAAGATTTTTTATTTACATGAAATGCATGCATGCAATGCAACAGTTAAGAATAGGAGAAAAAGAAAAAGGAAGTAAAATACAACACCATACAAGAAAACGAAAGTCTGACCCACTTAGTTTGAAAAAATTTCAAAACAGTCCCCAGCAGAGTCGCCACTGTGAATACCCCGTCCCGATGCAACGCGCATTCGGAAGTTTGAAATAAATAATTATATAAAGTCGGATCGAAATAGGATATTCATTTAGTGACACTCGATCTAAACCATATTAAAAATATTAATTTAAATTTTGAGAGTCGCCACGCCACTTTGATATAGCCCAAAGCTTTGAAAAAAGGCTAAACAGTTAATTGGGTTCGGGGGTCAAGTTACAACAGAAGAAGAAACGTTATCACTCCTATTGCCCGACGAATCGGTCTTTCTAGCATGTGGGGTGTTGGTTGTGTGCGGTGTTTACGGGAATAGATAGAAGAAACGGGATCATGCATAAGGAGGAGGGGAGAGAAAGAATTAATTGATGATCACACCCTAGAACCTTTGAGTTAGGCCCTCGGAAGGTGCACTAATCAATGTTCATCCTTGGGGGATTGTTGATCATGGGACAATTATAACTAAGGTGGAAGGAAAGAAATAGTTCCTAGATCCATTGGGTTTCTTAGGGCGAAACCTTAGATCATCCTCGGCTATGAACAATATATTAAAACAACCCTAAATCTAGCATATATGGCATAAGCAAGAAATAAAGCAATTAAAATATACTAAGCATGCAAACAATAATAATAAAGACAATAATAAAGAACAAGAATATTAAAAAGAGAGTCTTACCAATTGTAGCAAGACTTGGAGGTCGAATCTTGGCGATTCGAGAGGAAAAAGAAGAACTAAGGGTTAAAGCAAGTATGGCTCGCTTCTCCCGGAGAAATTGTGTGTGTATATGGGGAGCCGGGCACCCCTATTTATAATACCTCGGTACCTGGGCTGGGCTTCTAAAGGGTCGATCGGCTCTATGATTGAAGGGTCGATCGGCTCTAAAATAAAGGGTCGATCGGCCAATGCACGGGCAAAGGGCCGATCGGCTCTTCCAACTGGCGTCCTTTCCAAGCTGACAGCGACGGCGCAGTACGGAAGAATTAATGAATCTTTTAGGGTTAGGGTTTCTTTAGGGTTTTTTATTAATTAACCGGGCCAGGTATTTGGAATACCTTTTTTCGGACCGGGTACTAACAGTAACCTAACATTCTCAAAAAATCAAAAACTCTCAAAAACCCTCTCGTTTCCTCTCTCATCGACGGCAATCAATCTCCCACCCCAATTCAAACCCTAATCGTCTTCTTCAAACCTCCCGCCCCTCTCCATCTTTTCCGGCCTCCTATCAACTCCGACCAACTCCATTAATTTCATACACCCATGGCGCCGACCACCTCCTCCCTTGAACACAACACCGGTCACATTTTCGGTCACTTCTGAAGAAGAAAAGGTACTAGATCTGGTGATTTTTTTTATTGAACCTTCAATTGATTTTGTTTGAATTTTGATGAAGAAATTTGGAAGTTTAAGTTTTTGATGATATATCAACTTATTTTGTCATTGGTGAATAGTTTTATTGAAGGTTTCAATTATTAAATAGCAATCAATTGAAATATTTCTTCAAAATCTCTAATACCAGGTCCTATAATCATTGGTATAGGACATTTTTTAGTGTGCATTTGTTATGGAGATGACTTGCTTCATTTTGATTGTGTTTGTTGATATGTTATATGATCGGTAACAGGTCTTATAACACTTGATATAGGACCTGTTTTAGTGTTTATATGATTCTGAGTTAACATGCTTCATTTTGTTTGTGATTATTTATGTGGCAGAGGACCTGTTCCAAGTCCTATAACCTTTGCTATAGGACATGTTATAGTGTGCATTTGATTTGGAGATGATTTGATTCAGTTTGATTGTTTGATGATGTGGTATATGACTTGTAATAGGTCCTATACCCCTTCCTATAGGATCTGTTGTAGTGTGCATATGATTTTGAGGCAAATTTCTTCATTATATTTTTTATTATTAATGTGACAGAGGACCTGTTCCAGGTCCTATAACCTTTGCTATAGGACCTGATCTATTTTGCTTTTTGATTTGGATGTGCCTTGATCCAGTAACAATTGTTCAATTTGAAACTATTTGATCTTATACCATTAGGTAAAAGACCTAAGTAGTCTTATACCATGCCTTAATTATTGTTTTTTTTTTTTTTCAGAATATTTCCTTTTTAACTGTCAATGGGGTGGAGTCTAATTATGGTGATGTTGAACTATGAAAGATTGTCTGTTGTTACGACAAAGATGTGTTTGAAGTTCATTCAGATCATTTCATGGTTGTCAATATATACAGGAATACAAAGAGAAAGATGACATGTCGTTGATGTGGAAAAGAAGAATAACATATAAAAGATCATGCAAGGAGCCATTGCAAATTCCGTATATTTGAGTTTTTTTAGTCAAACAATTATTAATGTCGTTTTTTACATTTTTTATTTGACATTTTACACCATTGATCTGAATATTATACATTGATATTCTTTTTAGAATTTTGGTTACTGGAGTTTTTATATCCTAAAATAGTTGTTGTTAATGTGATTGTGAATGTCGTATAGTCAGTAGGTCCTATATATATGTTATTTCACTTAGCAAATAGCTTTGTATATGATGTTGCTAGGTCTTTATACCATTTGTCACATTGATATTCACATGAAATGCTAGTATTAGATAAGTATTAGTCATTTTGTAGTTGTATTCTTTATAACACTCTGTTTAAGATGCAAAGAATGAACAATGAAAATGAAAAACAGATAAATTTACAAAGCTATAAGCCCTTTAATTGGTCTATAGCAATTGGTATATGACACAGCAACATCATATACAAAGCTATAAGCCCACTTAGTTGGTCCTATAGCAACTGGTATAGGACCTGACAACATCATATACAAAGCTATAAGCCCTTTAATTGGTCCTATAGCAATTGGTATAGGACCTGCCAACATCATATACAAAGCAATAAGAACTTTGACTGGTCCTATAGCAACTAGTAAGGACCTGGCAACATCATATACAAAGCTATAACCCCTTTAATTGGTCCTATATCAATTGTTATAGGATCTTTCAATATCATATACAAAGCTATAAGACCTTTGAATGGTCCTATAGCAATTGGTATAGGACCTATCAATATCATATACAAAGCTATAAGCCCTTTAATTGGTCCTATAAAGAATCGGTATAGGACTCGGCAACATCATATACAAAGCAATAAGACATTTGAATGGTCCTATAAAGCAATTGGTATGGACTGTCAATATCATATACAAAGCTATAAGCCCTTTAATTGATCTTATAGCAACTGGTATAGGACCTGACAACATCATATACAAAGATATAAGCCCTTTAATTGGTCCTATAGCAACTGGTATATGACCAACAATAAAATGTTAAAACACTAATAAGAGGTCTTATAGTAACAGGTATAATACCTATTATTAGTCATACACAAATTGTAAGAATAATAACACCTTGTCTTATACCATAAAAAAAAACATAAACAACAACACTAATAAGAGGTCTTATAGCAAAAGGTATAAGACCTGCTATAAATCATCTACAACATCATAAACAACAACATATCTTATATCTATAAGATCACTTGATGTTCTTATACAACAGTACCAACAATAGATTCATAGAAATTAAATTGATAGTAACAATAAAATGTTAAAACACTACTAAGAGGTCTTATAGTAACAGGTATAAGACATATTATTAGTCATACACAAATCATAAAGAGCATTCAGGCATCCAAGCTACAACTTTCTGCTCCATGCCATTATCTTTGCCAGGATATGATGAAAGCGTCGTTGAACCTGGAAGAGTTATTGGCTTGTGAATGAGAAAACTTTGATACCAGGATTGTTGTTGAACTCCACGATGCTCATTAAGCATAGGCGAGTAGTTCTTGAGTAATTGAGTAAGTGCCACTCCCGTCGAACATAACGAACCCAACATATCTCTCGTACTCATTCGGATTCTTCTCAACACTTTGTATACGGTTGTATCGGCGAGTTTTTAAGATCAATGACTTCCTTCCTCTGTTGATCCGTGGTTGCATGAAGTTCGGCATCCTTGCCCATTTTCTTTATCTCGTCTTCGACAAACCTCGCGATGACCGAATTGTAATTTGTTGCTCTTTGCCGGTTGACTTGTCTTTGGCGAAAGCAGTGACAATACCATTGGCATCAATGTCGAAGGTGACCTCTATCCGAGGCATACCCCTAGGAGGCTGGAGGAATGCCCATCGGATCAAACTCTCCCAACATCTTGTTATCATTGCCATCTCACGCTCACCTTGCAACACCTTTATACCCGAGCAGTCCGATTGTCTGCTGTGGAGAACACACGAAAATGGAGACCTGAAAGATCGAGAAAAAATCGGGACGGGGCGGCCCATGAAAAGCAGACCCAACACCTCCCACCGACAGGCCAATCTACTCAAAATTTTGAAAAACGAACAATAGCACAATTATCTCTTCATAAACCTATAACGGCTCCCGTAGACACGAAAGTGACTTTTCAATTCCAAGTGGTCAAAAAGGAATGCCAAAGCAATCGAAACACATAATCACATACCAAGTAACATTCCCAATTAGTTTTTGATAAAGCAATCATCCAAAATTTCGGATAGGAATAACCGGTATCCATTCTAACATGAGAAGAAAACAGCAAGTTGTTTTAACATTTCAATCAATTAGTTAAGTAAAAGAATTTGAGCACAAGAGGAAATACTTGCCTGGCTTTTCTTTGTTGGGATAGTAGTGTTCCTGCCAATCAAATTCAAATAGCACACATCCATTAAACACATACGCAGTCTCAAAGTACAATTAGCACATTAAAAGAAACTGAAACAAATGTTGTAAAATTATTGCATAGTTTTGGATCCTAAAGTTGAAATTAGCGAAATAGGTCAAGAACAAAGGCGATTGTGGTTGTGGAGGTAAAATTAAAGAACCCTAATCCCCAAACAGTAGAATCGGTAAATAGAAACAAAAAGAGAGATTGAATTGACCTTTTCGTCCTGGCGGAGAGCGATCCAGACATGGACTTTATCCATAGATTGCCGGAAAACGAAGGCCCCAAGCGTAATCGCGAAAAACGTTGCCATCTTCACCATTCTTCAATTTTGGATTCAATTTTGCAATTCCGCAAAGAACGCCGGACGGAAGTTAACGGCGTACTAACTTCATTTTGGCTGTTCACGGTATAATGGGGTTTAAAGGAATTTTAATTTGGAATAACAAAGGAGTTAGTCTTTTTTTATTTGGACTGGATTTTTAGGGGATAAGATCTGATAATTGTGGTTAAAAAGGAATTTTTCCTATTTATATGTTAAATTAATGAAAAAAATGGAATGCGTAGCAAAAGCACAATCATTGGTTGGTATTAGACAAATAATAATAATAATATGTTAGTTATATTTGTTCCATATATTGAATATCATAATTTAGGTAGGATCATTATTATAATTTGTATTTATCCTCTCCTCCTCAATTATAGAGATCCTGGATTTGTATAAAAGATAGAAATGCCACTTGAGCTATCATTCTGACTCTTTTAGGTGGTCTAGAATGAATGATGATATGATTGTTTGGTAACAAAAATACTTATAATCAATATTTCCTCAATCCCACATTAGCTTATCCATTAATTGTTGAAAACAAAAAATAAGAAGTAAATACATACATAATGTTATTAAAGTAAGAGTTGTGAGTGGGTAGGAGAGAGAAAGTGGGGTAAAGAATAGTAAGTGAATAGTTGTTGTGAGTATGACAAGTGTGTCCCATGAATAAAGAAGTATTAAAAAAAATCATTTTTAGAAAAGTGAGACTTTAAAGTGGGATGCCCAAAATAGCAAAATGGATAAGATTTTATGAAACGGAGGGAGTATTAGATAAGATCAACCTCATCCACGTAAAATAAAACAAATTGTTTCATTGATGAATTATAGTTCATGGATGTCCTTTTCTTTTAATAAATATGAAAAATAAAAGGGCCACTTTTATATGTAGAATTGTTATATTATTGTGAAAGAATAATCTTATAATATGTTGCTCTATTTTATCTTGTTTGATATTCTCTCCATTTCGAAATGATTTCCCACTTTTTAGTTGTCGGTATCAAGGTACTTTGGCAATAAAATTATATTATGTTAATTTAATTATTCTCGTGAAATTTAGAAAAATGTTATATTGATAAACTATTATAAATTTAAATTTATTATTCAAAATATTTTCACCAAAAAAAGTAATAACACCATTTTGGGAGTTTGTTTTTGAAATCCAGCCCAGCCCAATGTACTTTGGGCTACCTGACTCGTTAATCAAACCTTCTTTGATAGTACATCACATTTCAGTATAGTTTTGGTGCAAAATGAGAAATACTACTCTTTCTGTCTCACTTCAAGTGTCACTTTCACTCAAAATGACGTCTCGTTTGAAGCGTCATCTTTCTTAAAAAGGAAATATTTTATTAATATTCTATTATCCCATCCACTAATTCTCTCTCCTCTACACTCACAACAATTTTTAAATTCACTATTTCCTCCACTAATTCTTTCTCCTATTTTCAAATTACACTCACAATATTTTTTCTTCTCCTTTTTTCCTTAATTTTCGTGCAACCTAAAAGGGTGACACTCTTGATGGGAAGGAGGGAGTATACCTTTGAGAAAACGCCACTCGCTCCTTTCAAAAAATGAATTCTATATTTTTATTTTTTTATAATTAAGAGTAAATTTAAAAACATTTGGAACATTAATTTGGGACGATTTGAAAGCATTGTGTCATTGGAATTGAATTTAGGCCTGCTTGGCCGAGTCCAGCCCGGTTTACTTCTGGCTTTGACTCAGACACGATGATCAAACTTCCTTTTTTTGAAATATCAATTTTTGTTATAATATTTTAGGGCAAAATGATGGGAAAAAATCTCAATTTTTTTTTTAAATAAAACATACTCCCTCCTTCCCAATAATTACTTCCACTTTTTAAAAAATCACGTAAATTAAGAAAATGGGAGGGAAGTAAAGATGTTGTGAGTGTAATTTGAAAATAGGAGAGAGAATGAGTGGAGGGAATAGTAAATTATAATAGTGTTGTGAGTATTAAAATAATGAGGAGAGAGAATGAGTGGAGGAAATAGTAAAGATTCCTTTGCTAAAAAAGGAAAGAGGAAGCTATTAGCGGGACACCCAAAATGGCAAAAAGGGAAGCTCTTATTGGGACGGAGGGAGTATTGTATATGAAGGTGATGTTATTGCGGTTATGTGGTGGCCGGGATATGTAAGGGAGACTGTTTGTCTGTGTGCATGAAGGGCTTCAACAAGCTCTATCACAGGCCCGGCTATTAGCATGTGCAAGAGGTTCTTTCGCATCGGGCCTCAAATTTTGGAGGGCCCCATTTTTCTAGGTCCATTAGGTATATATCTAAAAAAAAAATAAAAAAAATAACGCCAATCACAGCGACGACGGCGTCGAAATTCAAGGGCCTACGACGCCTAGCCAAACAAACCCGCCTGAGAAGGAGAAGAAGCTCTGTTCAGTGTTCCAACTTTCAATCGCAATCGGCAACGACGGCAATCAACAGATCCCAGTCCCTCTTGAAAAATCATTGGTTCTGGCGTTCCTCCGTTGCCCGTTCGATTCCGACGTTCAGTCGAAATTTCATGGTTCTTGTTCGTTCTTTTCTTGGCTGATTTGAGAATGAGATATTACTGTTGTTGGCTCTTGAGAATTGAGACAGTACATGGTAGAAGCCTTCCAAGTCATTAAAGGTCAACTGGTCAAGGTAAAGTAACTAAAGTAAAGTAGTAAAGTTTTTGATTTTATAATTTATTCTTTTAGTTTTAGTCGGTTGAGTCTAGAAGTTTTGATTTTATTTTTTTAGATTTAATTTAATTTTTTTGATTTTAGATGAAATAAAATGAATTCATATTTGATTTGGTTATTAATCTCATTGTTTTGTTGTTGTTATTGTTTTTGCAGAGTCAAAATAAGTGTCATCAATCAAGAATATTTTTGTTGAATGAAAATTGCATTTTTCAGGTTTTTTCAATCCATTACATTCTAATAATCTTTAATTATGTCTCCGAAAATTAGAAAATATATTCCTAGTCATGAAAAGTGTAAGAAACAGAAAAAAATTGAAAAATTGAATGAGTCTAAAAAAAGAGCACTTAATAAGTTTATCATAAAGAATCACATGTTTCACTAAAAGATCAAAATGTTGATAATGTGTTTATTGATGCTAATGTGCGTATTGATGCTAGTGTGCCCGTAGAAAATGATAATGGTGATAATGTGCCTATTGAAAAGGATAATTTTGATGATGTGCCAATTAAAATTGATAAATTAGGTGATGTGCTTGTTGAGAATGATAACGATGATGATGTGTGTATTGAGAACGATATAGATAATGGTGTTATAAATGACATTTCTGTTGAAAATGATAATGTGCGAAAAGTAATGATCGATGTAATAAATTATTTTTGAATTTTATTGCTTAATTTTATAAAACTTTAATCTTTATATAAAAGCACTTATATACATATTATATTTTTTGTATTAATTTTTAAATATTAGGGGCCAAATATTCACATTTCGCACAGGGCCCCTTATATTTATTGAGACGGACCTGCTCTATGATATAATATTGACGCTTTACATGTTAAAACAGACTCACAAGTTACATTTACTATCATTTTTCGCAGGGAAAACTAGCATGCTCCTTCTCCCCGGAGGGGTCTTATTCATTATTGTTGTCTTTTGTTCTACTAATTCCACCATATTTGGTGCTCTTTCGGATATCGGGAGGGAAATGCCGTATCTTTGGGGCTTTTACCATCGTACTAGCAATATATAAATATATAGAGCACATTCCTTAATTCTTCTGGAAACACCAACATCTTCAACCTTGCTTATTATTTTTGCAATTTCTCTACCAAACAATCAATATCTTCATCTCCTTTTCTACTCATTATCTCTCCGACTTCTCTAGCTTTCCTCCTTACATCCTCCCCACTTTCCTCCATCACCACCTCTCTTATCGCCTTGGCAACATCTTCCCGTTTAAGCTTTCCATTCTCGTCCCGTAAAACCTCCATAGCAACACCATACTCCACCACTATTCTAGCATTTAGAGGCTGGTCGTTCTGCAACGGCATTGCTATTATTGGCACTCCAAAGCTCAAACTTTCCATTATCGAACTCCATCCACAATGACTCAAAAACCCTCCAATACTAGAATGCTTCAATATTCTTGCTTGTGGGGCCCATTCTATTACAATTTTACCCTCTCTTTCACCCTTTCAAGAAATCCTTCTGGTAGTAGGATATCTTCAACCTTGACAATCTTCTCTCCAGGAGGAAGCCTAATGACCCATATGAAATTGGCATTGCTACCATCCAGCCCATGAGCTAGCTCTTCCATCTCCTCTTTGGACAAGAAACTTTCACTGCCAAATGACACGAAAATAGTCGAGAATTCCGCCTTCATGTTTAACCATTCAAATATCTCCGAATGATCATCATCAGTGGCGGACTCACACCTCTCTATATGGGTGCAAGTGCACCCACTTAATAGTGGACCGACGGATATGATCTTCTTCTTACACACTTGTGAAAGAAAATTCATGTATTTCACATCCATCTCATTGACAAAGGATTCTGGGTTCTGAGTATTGAAGTTGATGGTATCATGGTAAGGTAAATATATACTCCCTCCATCCCGCCCGAAAGGGCAATTTTGCCTCCTAGCACGGAAATTAAGAAATGAATAAGAAAAGTGATGTAAGAAAGAGAAAAAGGTTAAATGTTGTGAGTATGAAAAATTAAATAGGAGAGAGAATGAGTGGGAGGAATAGTTAGGAGAGAGAATGTTGTGAGTGTAAAAATAAAGTAGGAGATAGAATGAGTGGGGTAGGAAGAGTATAAAAATAATAAAAACTTTCCTTTTTGGGGTTGTGTCTTTTTAAATGGGACGCCCAAAAAGGAAATTTGTGCCCTTTCGGGCAGGACGGAGGGAGTACGGAATATTTTGAAGGGGGCCTTTGCGTTGGGGTTTAGAGCTAGTGAGAATGGACTGCTTGCACCGTTTAGGGTCATTTGATTGATTTCACTTGATCGTCTTCTTTTCAAACCCGATCAACACGAACCGTCCATTTGAAGAAGATTGAATGAGTGATGTAAAGTAACGCAGCGGAATAGTAACAATAAGGCTTGATCGAAAACAAAACCTTCTGCAAGGAATAACAATTCCCAAGAAACAAGAATCCCCGAAGAAATCCTTCTGCAAGCCAATAAATTGACCAAGAGTTTGCAAGAGAAAAATATGAATTTTAATTGATAAAAGTCTAACCCAACAAAATAAATCCTAAGAGTATTTATACCTAGTAACCAGCTGTAACCCTAAATTAAAAAGGAATTCAAAACAATCCCAAAAATACCCAACATAGTTTCCAAAACAGAATTAAAATTAAAACAGACTTCTGAAATTCCGTCACTTGCGCGGCAACACGAACCGTCCATTTGAAGAAGATTGAATGAGTGATGTAAAGTAACGCAGCGGAATAGTAACAATAAGGCTTGATCGAAAACAAAACCTTCTGCAAGGAATAACAATTCCCAAGAAACAAGAATCCCCGAAGAAATCCTTCTGCAAGCCAATAAATTGATCAAGAGTTTGCAAGAGCAAAATATGAATTTTAATTGATAAAAGTCTAACCCAACAAAATAAATCCTAAGAGTATTTATACCTAGTAACCAGATGTAACCCTAAATTAAAAAGGAATTCAAAACAATCCCAAAAATACCCAACATAATTTTCAAAACAGAATTAAAATTAAAACAGACTTCTGAAATTCCGTCACTTGCGCGGCCGCTCACCCCACGCAGCGCGGCCGCTCACATCAACAGCGCCTTCACATCTTGCATCGTTGTCTTCAGCGCGGTCGCCCTTACCCAGCAGCGCGGCCGCCCTTCCTTGCAGAAACTCCAACCCCGTTTAGTGATTGTCCTGGGCGGTCGCCCATAACACAAGGGCGGTCGCCCACCTGTCCCGTAATCATCCACTTGCCCGCCTCGCTCGTATCACCCCAACCTCGACGACATCATTCGCCCCCACTACAAAAGGATTCGTCCCCGAATCCATATCCAAGTAAAGAGGAACATCCGAGTGGAATTTGACTAAATTCGAAACATTAAAAGTATTAGAAATATTCCACCCCTCAGGCAAATCAACAACATAAGCATTGTCATTGATCTTCTTCACTATCCGGCAAGGTCCAATCTTCTTGGGGTGAAGCTTGTGGTACGTACCTTGAGGAACTCGTTCCTTACGCAAATGCACCATCACCAGATCGCCAACATCAAATACCTTCAAACGACGCCGCCTATCCGCAATCTCCTTATACTTGGCATTAGAAGCCGCAATGTTCTTCTTGACCTTCGTCTGAACCGCATCTATCATCTCCGCCATGTTTTCAGCTGCAATACTATACCCTGGAACTTTAGGCAAAGGAATCAAGTCAAGAGTATGCTTAGGAGGCCTTTGATACACAATCTCAAAAGGAGTCTTCCTCGTCGTCCGATTCGTCATGTTGTTAAATGCAAATTCAGCCGTTGACAAGGCCAAGTCCCACTTCTTTGGATACTCACTGCAAAGACAACGAACCATAGAACCCATGGTCCTATTGACAACCTCCGTCTGTCCATCTGTCTGCGGATGAAACGAACTGCTGAACTGCAAGTCCGTCTGAAAAATATGCCACAAAGTACGCCAAAAATGGCTAAGAAACTTAGTATCACGGTCGGATGTAATAGATTTCGGGACCCCATGTAAACGGACAACCTCCTTAAAGAACAAACCCGCGATGTGAGAAGCATCATGAGTCTTACGACAAGGGATAAAATGAGCCATCTTCGAGAAACGATCCACCACCACGAAAACAGAGTCATTGGCACGTTGCGTCCTCGGAAACCCAAGCACAAAATCCATGGAAATATCCTCCCATGGTCCTTCCGGAATCGGCAGAGGGGTATACAAACCCGTATTCTGAGATTGGCCCTTGTTGATCTGACAAACCATACACTTCTGAACAAGTCTGTGTGTGTCTCTACGGAGATGTGGCCAATAATATTTCTTCCCAACGAGCTCAACCGTCTTGTCTTTCCCATAATGTCCTTGCTTGTGGATCTCTGCAATAAGGCTTTCACGAACAGAACCCTGTGGAATACATAATTTGTCCATATAGAACAAGAAACCGTCCTGCAAGAAGAATAACCCGACAGGATTCCCATCTCTACACTTCGCCCACTCGTCTGCAAAATCATCATCAGTGGCATACATATCCTTCAAGCAATCAAAACCCACAACAACACTAGCCATTGTCACCAATAAATTGACCCTTCGACTCAAGGCATTCGCTACCTTATTATGTTGGCCACTTTTGTGTTTAATAACAAAAGTAATCTGCTGCAAATAAGCAACCCAACGAGCATGCATACGATTAAGCGGTTTCTTACCATTCATATACTTCAAGGCCTCATGATCGGTGTGAAGAATGAACTCACGCTGCAACAAATACTGCTCCCAATGCTTGATGGCATGTACCACTGCATAGAATTCAAGCTCATAAACAGTCCACTTCCGCTTAGCTTCCTCCAACTTCTGGCTCATGAAAGCAACCGGTTTCTTGCCTTGAAGCAAAACAGCCCCTATACCAATCACTGAAGCATCCGTCTCTAATTCGAAAGGTTTAGAGAAATCGGGTAGAACAAGCAAAGGTGCACTAGACAATTTCTCCTTGATCAACGCAAAACTAGCTGTTGCCTCATCATTCCAATGAAACTTTCCTTTCTTCAAACATTCCGTAATGGGAGCCATAATAGTGCTAAAATTCCAAATAAAACGACGATAGAAAGTGGCAAGACCATGAAAACTACGAACCTCACCGACTGTCGTAGGTGTAGGCCAATCACGAATAGCACGGACCTTGTCCTCTTCCACCCGAATACCATCTGCAGAAACAATATAGCCCAAGAACAACAAATGATCAAGCATAAAACAGCACTTTTTGAGGTTCACATACAACTCATTGTCCCTCAAAGTTTGCAGATCGCCCGAAGATGCTCCATATGCTCCTCCTCCGACCTGCTATAGATCAAAATATCATCAAAATAAACCACCAAAAAGTTACCATTGTAAGGTTTCAGCACTTGATGCATCAATCTCATAAAAGTGCTAGGAGCATTTGACAACCCGAATGGCATCACCAACCACTCATACAAGCCTTCCTTGGTCTTGAAGGCGGTCTTCCACTCATCCCCGGCCGAACACGAACTTGATGATAGCCACTCTTCAAATCAATTTTGGAGAACACCTTGGAACCCCTAAGCATGTCCAACATGTCATCCAAACGAGGAATCGGGAATCAGACTTAATGGTGATCTTGTTGATTGCTCTACTATCCACGCACATCCTCCAAGTACCATCTTTCTTAGGAACAAGTAGGCCGGGATCGCACATGGACTCATACTCTCCTTTATATAACCCTTCTTCAATAAATCTTCCAATTGCTCACGCAAAATCTCATGTTCCGCGGGACTCATCCTCGTAGTGTGGAAGGTTAGGTAAAGAAGCACCCGGCACCAAATCAATATTATGCTGAATATTACGCAAGTGGAGTGTAACCCCGCAGAAGCTCGTCAGGCATAACATCACTAAACTCATCCAATAGCGACTGCAATGACGTAGGAACCAAACCAACCTGTCCCAAAACTCCCTTTTGCACCACCGCAAACACAAAAGGTGCATCCACAATATCCTGCACAAACTCATGGGCAGTACACAAAGAAACAATAGGCTTCCCCTTTGGTTTACTACTAGTACCACTTTTCAAGGCATGCAAATGAAAACGCACCCCATCTTTCGTAAAACGAATAAAATTCTCCCGGCCATTATACACCTGTAGGTGTTAGTGCCCTAGGCCTATAGAGATAGACCTTTATGTAATGTCATTGTTCATTTATATATGAGATTGTTTATTTGATTATTATATGTGTTTGCATGTTTAGTTATAATAATCGTGTCCCTAGTACTTATGAAGCACTAGTATGAAGTCTAATGGATAATCATGTGATGATTATATGCATGGAGATGCACATTAGATTCATGGGTACTTGTTAGAGAACAAGGTACTGGACTTGACCCATTATGAGATTTATGTCATGGTCATATGTCATAAATAAATCTCATATAGTCATATCATTGATATCCTTTGACCTGAGATTATCATCGTCTTCCACTCGATGAATATCATGTTTGATATAGTTTAACGTTGTCTTTAACCGGACAACAATAAGGGCTATTATTGGCATGATATGATTCTTGTTGGGAAGAATGATAAGTCAAGATGGAAACTTGTCCCTCGTAAAGAGAGATGTTTGCTTGGGCCACTCAAAGTGAGTAAGATTGATGTAGTGCATGGCCATGCCCGAATGAATTAATATGATTAATGTCATTCGATTAATCAATTTACTTGGTAACGAGAAAGCATTGAACAATATGAGTTGACGTGGACCATGACTCATGTTCAATATAACATCGTGTGACAATGGGATTATGATATGTTCTATATAGGAAAAACGAACATGATATTATATTATTTGGGTAGGCATGATGGCTTGCTAGAGTCCGCTCATGTCTTATGAGGATCGATGTGATCGAACTCATTGCCAACATAATATAGTCCTATGGGGTCACACGCATCGAACGAATCGTCAAAAATGGAATTATGGATTTCTGGTGTGTTGGGCGACCGCCCAAGGTTCTATGGGCGACCGCCCATGTTATTTGAAAACCGGGCATTAGAGACTGTCCACATGGGCGACCGCCCTTGCCCTTATGGGCGACCGCCCACGATGGTTTTCGAATAAAGGGATTAAAACTCTGGGCACATGGGCGACCGCCCATGTCTTGATGAGCGACCGCCCATATGGGGTTTCGGAGGAAGGATTCAAGCTCTGGACACATGGGCGACCGCCCATATCCTGATGGGCGACCGCCCATGTCCGCTGATGCTGAAACCGTTTTTTTCCCAAGGGTTTTAATAGGGCATATATTTATTGAGTATAAATAGTATCCATATACAACCCTAGCAGCAAGTTCCGTTTTTGAGCTTTGAGAAAGACAAAAATAGAGAGGATTTTCAATTGTGAATTGAAAATCATCACACCAATTCCACAATTCATCATAGATTGAAAAGGTTTCAATCAAGGGATCTAGCAATCCTCCTAGAAAGAGTTCTAGGGTTCGTTCATCGCGTGGATACTCGTAGAGGATCTTCGCTTCTCAAGATCTTTTGTTCGTGATTCAAGGATCGTATATTGAAGACTTGCTAACTCTTCAATCTGGAGTTGGAACACGTATATCAACGACAAAGGCAATCAAGGTTGGTAACCCTAATTCATACTTCTTAATTATTCATCTAGAACGGATTCTAGGGCTTTGGGTATTCGAGTTATTTGCATTATTCCGCTGCGCATGGACCCTCGAAACCCAACAGTGGTATCAGAGCCCCGTTCATGATGTTTAGTTAGATAATCATGATTATTGTGTAATGTGATTATATGAATTTTCATGATAAATATGATTTGGAATGTGAAATTGTATGAGTATTGCTTGTGAAGTAATTGTATATAGTGATATACCATGATTATGAAATTGAAATATGTGATTAATATGATTAATCTAGGTTATGGGATGTCAATTTCATTTATATGATTAATGTGATTAATCTAGGATATTTGTGAAGTATTACTTGGTATATGGGCTGGACACCAAAACCTTCCCCACAGGCACTTCGATGGAAGTGTGGGATAACCTTGGAGCACGTGGCCGCGTACTAGTAATTACTGACCAAATGTGATTTGTGTTGTATCATTCCATGTTCATAATTATGCTCATATAGTTTTTCATGAATCAACCTTGCCATGTTAATTGATAAACATGAAAAATTGAACCTTCTTTGAAATTTTGAGTTTATTTATGCTACCCACTTTAAACACTTCAAAGGAGTACACGGGGTAGTTTTATGTAGGCTCGCCATAGCGAGGTACATTAATTCTATCTTTGTATGATCAAGATGAGCAAATAGTGATTGCTATACGTTTAAAATGGTTGAACTCAATAAGGCTATCAAAACAGTTTTGGGCCTAAGGCATAAGATGAGATTGAAACATGTGACATATGATGTCTATAATCTCATAAAAGATCTAAGAGTCATATGTTGATATGATTGATAAATGTTATCTACCTTTTTAGTTTAATTTTGAGCAGTCGTGCCATAGCCGACTTGAAATTAAATTAAAGTTGGGTCTTAGCCTATTAAATTATATTATGCATGTTTGTATATGAAGGTTATATAATTTAGTGGGAGTATTTGTGAAATACATTATTTAATCTCTTAAATGAAATTGGTGCTCATATATGTTTATATCTTGTTGCATATCTTTGTAGATCAATGGCCGCTAACACTAATCAGAATTTGTCACTGCGATCAGTCCTTGAGAAGGACAAGTTAGAAGAGAATGGCAACAACTATGTGGATTGGATCCGCTATTTGGGAATTGTTCTCAAACAGGAAAGGAAGTTGTACATTCTCGATGGACCCATTCCACCCGAGCCTGCTGCTAATGCACCTAAAGTGAAAGGGACCAACATAAGAAACATGTGGATGATTCTATAGATGTTGGTTACACGATCTTGGCTACTATGTGTAAGGCCCTTGAAGGACCTTGTACACATGGAAGCTTATGATTTGGAAAATCATTTAAAGGAAATGTTCGATTGCAAGCACGTCGGGAAAGGTTTCGACACTATGAAGGCTCTTCATTCATGCAAGATGATTGAAGGACAACTGTTGGGCCTCATGTATTGAAAATGAAGGGTCACCTCGAACATCTTGAGAGGCTTGGGTATCCTATCCGGTTAGAGCGCTACGGATATGATATTGCATTCACTCCCCGAAAGTTATAATCGGTTCGTTACGAATTATAACATGAATGGGATGAATAAATCTCTGTAGAATTGCATGGGATGCTAAAGAATGCGGAGAACAATATTACCAAGAAAACCAATCAAGTGTTGATGGTGAATAAAGGAAAGGGGTTCAAAACAAGTGGTAAAGCAAAAGTTGCTAAACCGGAGGCAAAGGTTGCCGTTCTTTGAGAAGCCTAAACCCAAATCCCAAAAGGATGCGGTATGCTACCATTGCAATGAACTGGGCATTGGAAGCGTAGCTGCAAAGCTTATCGAGGAAGGGTGAAGAAGAAGGGCAATGTGATTGCCACGACTTGTGTATCTATATGATAGATGTTCTACTTTCTACTTCTAGTTCTTGGGTATTAGATACCGGATGTGGATCTCACATTTGTCTAAATGTGCGGGGACTTAAGAATAGAAGGTCGCTCAAAGAGGGTGAAGTAGATGCGGGTTGGAAATGGAGCAAGAGTTCTTTGCATTGGCCGTAGGGACTTACGAAGTCACTTTACCTAGCGGATTAATTTTAGTTTTAAATAACCGCTATTATGTTCGGATTTGAGCGAAACATTATTTCTATTTCATGTTTAGACAATGAGGGTTATAATTTTCTTATTGCGAATAAGAAATTTTCAATTTATTTGAATGACATGCTTTATTGTGTTGCTCATTCTTTTAATGGCCTTTATGTCTTGGATGTTGAAAATAATGTTGAGAATGTTTATCATGTTAGTAAGAAATCTAAACCAAATGATGTGAACAACACATACAAATGGCATTGCCGTCTTGGTCACATAAACGAGAAACGCGTATCTAAACTCCATAAAGATGGATATTTAGACTCATATGATTATGGATCATATGATGTTTGCGAGTCTTGTTTATTGGGCAAGATGACTAAAGCTCCTTTTACTAAGAGTAGTGAAAGGGCTAGTGATTTATTGGCTCTCATACACGATGATGTGTGGACCAATGAATAGCATTGCTAGGGGAGGATTTCGGTGCTTCATAACGTTCGGCGATGACTTCTCCAGATATGGCTATGTCTATCTGATGAAGTACAAAAGTGAAGCATTTGAGATATTCAGAATATTTCAAAATGAGGTACAAAATCAACTTGGCAAAACTATTAAAACCATTCGATCCGATCGAGGTGGTGAATACTTAAGCCAAGAATTTGACGATCATCTGAAAAGTTGTGGAATTGTTTCAGAACTTACTCCACCCGGAACACCACAATGGAATGGTGTATCCGAGAGGAGAAATCGAACTCTATTAGATATGGTTCGATCGATGATGAGTCAAGTGAACCTTCCTATTTCCTTTTGGGGACATGCACTGAAAACAGCCGCTTTCACACTTAACAAGGTCCCTACTAAATCGGCTCCTAAAACCCCACATGAGATGTGGTATGGAAGAAAGCCTAGCTTATCTTTCATGAAGAATTGGGGTTGTGAGTCTTATGTAAAGAAATTAGTTTCTGAACATAAACTTGCACCTAAATCTAATAAATGCATTTTCGTTGGTTATCCTAAGGAAACGAAAGGATATCTATTTTACAACCAATCCGAGAACAAAGTGTTTGTTGCTCGAAATGGTGTCTTTCTAGAGAAAGAGTTTCTCTCTAAAGAAACTAGTGGGAGTAAAATTGATCTTGAAGAAATTCAAGAACCCAAAAATGACAAGGAACCGATAGTAGAGACGGAACCAAGTTCACAAGTTGTTGTGGAACTGGTTCAAAATACACAAGTTCTTCGCAGATCGGATAGGATACGATCCGAACCTGAGAGATATGGATTTCTCATGACGGAAAGTAATGAAGTAGTAATCATTGAGAATGATGAACCTACTTCCTATCAAGAGGCGATGTCCACTCCTGATTCGAACAAGTGGCTAGGAGCCATGGAATCCGAGATCAAATCCATGTACGATAATCAAGTTTGGAACTTGATTGATCCACCCGAAGGTGTAAAAACCATAGGGTGCAAGTGGGTTTTCAAAAAGAAAACTGACATGGATGGGAAGGTACATACTTATAAGGCTAGGCTAGTTGCTAAGGGGTATAGGCAGATTCATGGCGTTGACTATGATGAAACCTTTTCGCCCGTAGCAATGCTTAAGTCTATTAGAATCTTAATTGCCATAGTCGCATATTACGACTATGAGATATGGCAAATGGACGTCAAAACAGCGTTTCTTAACGGAAACCTACTTGAGGATGTATACATGATACAGCCTGAAGGATTTGTCGATCCAAAGAATTCTAACAAAGTGTGTAAGTTGCGAGAGATCCATTTATGGATTGAAGCAAGCTTCCGGAGGAGTTTGGAATCTACGTTTTGATGAATCAGTCAAAGAGTTTGGCTTCATCAAAAATGAAGATGAGCCTTGTGTATACAAGAAAATAAGTGGGAGCATAGTCCTATTTCTGGTGCTATATGTCGATGACATCTTGCTCATTGGAAACAATGTTCCTGCACTTGAGACTGTTAAGTCTTGGTTAGGAAAATGTTTCTCAATGAAAGATATGGGTGAGGCGGCTTATATCCTTGGTATCAAGATCTATAGAGATAGATCAAGAAGGATGATTGGTTTGAGTCAAAGTACGTATATTGACAAGGTCCTTAGAAGATTCCGCATGGAAAATTCTAAGAGAGGGAACTTGCAAATGGGACATGGCATTACTCTTAGCAAGACTCATTGTCCTAAGACAAATGATGAGCGAAAGAGGATGAGTGATATTCCATATGCTTCGGCAATTGGATCTATCATGTATGCCATGTTGTGTACTAGACCCGATGTCTCGTATGCTCTAAGCGCAACGAGTAGATACCGATCGATCCTGGTGAGAACCATTGGATAGCTGTCAAGAATATCCTTAAGTACTTGAGAAGGACTAAGGATGTATTCTTGGTATTTGGAGGAATGGAAGATGATCTGATTGTAAAGGGTTACACAGATGCAAGCTTCCAAACCGACAAAGATGACTTTAGATCACAGTCTGGTTTTGTTTTTATGCTAAATGGAGGTGCCGTTTGTTGGAAGAGTTTCAAGCAAAGCACTGTTGCTGATTCTACAACAGAAACCGAATACATAGCAGCATCGGATGCGGCTAAGGAGGCGGTTTGGATCAAGAAGTTCGTTAGTGACTTAGAAGTCGTTCCGAGTATCACTAACCCGATAGAGCTGTTCTGTGACAATAATGGTGCTATTGCCCAAGCAAAAGAACCAAGGTCACATCAGCGATCCAAACACATTTTGAGACGTTTTCACCTCATACGAGAAATCTGTGAAAGGGAGGACATCAAGATATGCAAGGTACCAACGGATGACAATATTTCGGACCCTCTCACCAAGCCTTTGCCACAAGCTAAACATGATGGTCATGTTAGGTCCATGGGTATAAGACACATGAGTGACTGGGCCTAGTGCAAGTGGGAGACTGTAGGTGTTAGTGCCCTAGGCCTATAGAGATAGACCTTTATGTAATGTCATTGTTCATTTATATATGAGATTGTTTATTTGATTATTATATGTGTTTGCATGTTTAGTTATAATAATCGTGTCCCTAGTACTTATGAAGCACTAGTATAAAGTCTAATGGATAATCATGTGATGATTATATGCATGGAGATGCACATTAGATTCATGGGTACTTGTTAGAGAACAAGGTACTGGACTTGACCCATTATGAGATTTATGTCATGGTCATATGTCATAAATAAATCTCATATAGTCATATCATTGATATCCTTTGACCTGAGATTATCATCGTCTTCCACTCGATGAATAATATGTTTGATATAGTTTAACGTTGTCTTTAACCGGACAACAATAAGGGCTATTATTGACATGATATGATTCTTGTTGGGAAGAATGATAAGTCAAGATGGAAACTTGTCCCTCGTAAAGAGAGATGTTTGCTTGGCCACTCGTGAGTAAGATTGATGTAGTGCATGGCCATGCCCGAATGAATTAATATGATTAATGTCATTCGATTAATCAATTTACTTGGTAACGAGAAAGCATTGAACAATATGAGTTGACGTGGACCATGACTCATGTTCAATATAACATCGTGTGACAATGGGATTATGATATGTTCTATATAGGAAAAACGAACATGATATTATATTATTTGGGTAGGCATGATGGCTTGCTAGAGTCCGCTCATGTCTTATGAGGATCGATGTGATCGAACTCATTGCCAACATAATATAGTCCTATGGGGTCACACGCATCGAACGAATCGTCAAAAATGGAATTATGGATTTCTGGTGTGTTGGGCGACCGCCAAGGTTCTATGGGCGACCGCCTACGTATTTGAAAACCGGGCATTAGAGATCGTCCACACGGGCGACCGCCGCTTGCCCTTACGGGCGACCGCCCTCGCCCTTATGGGTGACCGCCCACGACGGTTTTCGAATAAAGGGATTAAAACTGGGCACACGTAGGCGATCGCCCACGCTCTTGATGAGCGACCGCCCATACGGGGTTTCGGAGGAAGGATTCAAGCTCTGGACACACGGGCGACCGCCCATATCCCGACGGGCGACCGCCCATGTCCGCTGATGCTGAAACCGTTTTTTTCCCAAGGGTTTTAATAGGGCATATATTTATTGAGTATAAATAGTATCCATATACAACCCTAGCAGCAAGTTCCGTTTTTGAGCTTTGAGAAAGACAAAAATAGAGAGGATTTTCAATTGTGAATTGAAAATCATCACACCAATTCCACAATTCATCATAGATTGAAAAGGTTTCAATTCCTTAAAAATGTCGCACCTTTTTTTTTTCTAAATAAGAAAAGGGCCAAGGACTTTAAGACCCATGACTCATATCAATATCCCACCAAAACCCATTTGAAATTAAAATTCCATCAAAACCCGCGTCATTCCTATAGCATCCCGTCAGGTCTTATACCATGTGGTATAGGACCATTTTTTTTGCACTTTTTTCACTTTTTAAAAAAAAATAAATAAAAATCATATTTTTAGTTTTATACCCTAAAGGTATAAGACTAAAAATACTCTTATAGCTAAGTATGAGAGTATTTTTTTCATCATTTTTCATATTTTTCTTAAAAATATAATACAATTTAGTCTTATATCATTGGTATAAGGCTAAAAAAAAGCCCTATACCATTGATATATAAGACTGAAAAAAAAAGTCTTTGATATAGAACTAAACAAATAATAAAAAGAAAAAATTACTAAGGAATAAAGTCATATATCATATGGTATAAGACTGAAAAAAGGTCCTATACCATGTGGTATAGGACTGTCGACGGGTTTTTGAGAAATTTTAATCTCGACTTCCAAGGTTTAAGAAAATTTGGATCTCAGTTGGGTTTTGATGCGATTTGATTTGGACTGTATGGGTAATTAGAAATTAATCCATAAGAAAATAGTCTTAAATATGATTTCATTTAGGGGGGGGGGGGGGATGGCTACCACACGAGCTCGTGCTTCCTCTTGTCATCACCCTTGCATTTGGTGAAGTCCTTAAGGGTTGATCCTGGCTACCAAACGAGCTCTTGCTTTCTCTTATCGGCTTTGCATTTGGTGACGACGTTAAGGGAAGTGATTGCAACTTCTATTTATTACTCATTCGGTACAAAATAAATGCCCGAATATTTTTCTAAATTAGTTCTTGATCAAAATAAATTTTGAATTTTCTTTTCAGATATTCATTTTAGTAAAACAATATAAAATTAAATGGATAATTCAAACATGTCAAAAATCAACATGACAGTGCACGGTGGGATTGTGATTCATTGTGGGGTCACCCAAATATTAAAGTCATCTCTCCCATCCATTTCCAAAACAAGGATACACGGCCAAATCCTCTGGCTCTAACATAGTTATAGAGCTACAGTCAACATCAAGAAGCAACAGAAAATAAAACCTACTGGTTAGAAATCTTGGAAATCAAACAAATATTGAACAAAATTAAATACTTAATCACCGGTATCCCAAGGACAAAAATTTACACTCCCTCCGTCCCAATTGAATGACCAACTTTTTATTTTATTGTTTAAATTCCTCTTAATCATCAATCATCAAGAGCAAATTTGAAAAGTTTTTATTCATTAATTTTGGGGCAGTAGGACAAACATTAAACTAAGGCTCCGTCCGTTTGTTTGGGGAAAAATGTTTTCCGGAATATATTTTCCCCATTTCCGGTGTTTGTTAAGCACCGAAAAATGGAGAAAATGTTTTTCCCACTTTTCTAAGTAAAATGATTCACGAATTTTTCGTAAGTAAAATATTTTGCGAAAAATGGTAACACCCTCACATACACACACACACACCTAACTTTTCATACACCTCACGTTACCCACCCCACATCAACCACCCCTCCCCCATCCCCATCACCACCCCCCACCCCATCGAGTCAAAAAAAAATAAAAAATTAATCATTTTAAATTTATTTTTAACAACTCCTCCACTCCACTCGCCCCCCCTGCCACCCTACCCCCCCACCCCGTTGAGTAAAAAAAATTAATCATTTTAAATTTAAAATGATTAAATTTTTTTTGACCAGACCGAGGGGGGGGGGGCTGGTGAGTGAAGTGGGGAGTTGTTAATATAAATTTAAAATGATAAAAAAAAAATTGACAAGATGGGGGGGAGGGGCAGGGGGTGGTAGTGGTGTGTAGGGTGGGGGTGGTGGGGGTGAGTGGGTGGGTAAATTTGTAGTCAACTCAATCGAACATTTTTCTTACCAAACAGCCGAAAACATGTTTATCTCATTTTCCGGAAAACATTTTGCAGGAAATTATTTTCGGAAGATGTTTTACGCTAAACAAATAAACAAAAGGAGCCTAATCTGCATAATGTATTCTACCAAAAGGATCAACAAATATCCAGTGCAGCAGCTCTGAACACCATAAGTTGCTAAATGAGCAAATCATTTAGAGCCAATAACAATATACTGAATAAGGTAATGACTAAAATATTCATAGCTAAAAAAAATGAAGTATGTTAATGTAAGCCATGAAATCTGATTCAGGGCATGAACCAACCGTTGTACTCAGGATAATACTTTGATGCGAAAAAGTTTGAATAACTAGAGCCCATTTCAAAGGTGTGGTACCTTTTGGTGGCAAGGGAGTAGAACAAAATTTTGTCGTCACCAACAACTCTTGGGAAGTAAATTTTGTTGCCCGTTCCGCTTACAGTAGCCCTTTTGCATATGGATAATGGACGGCTTACAAACAACATTATGTTTCCTAGGCTCTCAAGTATTTCCCATTTACTCGTAGAGTCATTCCACGCACAAGTGTATATTGAACTTCCGTCCGTACCTACAAAAACCGCAATTAGCTTACGATTACTTTCTAACATGTATTGCTGTCCACCTTTTGCCTTCAGCTTAGAGATAAACTTGGGAGGTTTAATCACACGAACTTTATTGTTCTTGGGATTAAAAATGAGCAGTTTTGCATCATACCCAAGAAAATAGTATAGACCTTTGTAGACGACCGCATTGCAAAAGGAAAAACAAAAGGACTCTTTCTTTGGCGTTATTTTCTGACAGGTCCAATCCTCTTCTTCACAGTTCTTAAAATATATAGCATCGGTACAGTCTTTCCTCAAAGCAGCTACAACCACTAAGCAATCTGCGGAAGTTGGTGGTGCAGAGAAATAAACTGAATAATAAAACTGTGCATCACAATCTGGAAGGAAAATATATGCGTTTGTAAAGGGGTTATAGAAAAATAATTCTCTTGAATCAAAATCCATGAGTAGCCATCCATCCCGTGATGCTCGAACTCTTGCCCCTTTAATAAACGAAAAATTCATGTTATATAGCTCTCCATGAATCGGATGGTATGTTTTGTTGTCTGGGCACACTAAAAGTGGGGAGGAGTAGTCTGAACTTTTGAGTGGAAGTACAAAAGGTTGAGTAATCCTGGAAGGAGATAATGAATACCAAGATCTACAAACAGAAGAAAATGCGACCCTGTCACCAGCAATGAGATGTGAGAATATCTCTCCGAGGAGGTCATTTGAAAGATCTGCCCACACATTCTCTTTCCTGACTATTGTAGAGTCTATTGTCTCAGTTTCTTCTCTCTTCTGGGGTTTTCTCTGTAGAGATGGATGTAAATATAAACAAAAATATGACCCATAATAATTGTGCCACTCTACTAAAAAAAAAAAAAAAGACAAGATACATATATATATTGGAACCAAACGCAACTTAATGACATTCCAAACATAATTGCAAGTTTTAAAGGTTAGGGAAAGAAAAAAATGTTAGTACCTGTTCAATTTGTAATTCCGTGCTTTCTATTGTGGCCTTTCCCCTTTTCACATGGAAGTTTGTTTCAGTTGGGACTTCAAACAGAGAACTCCTATCTTTTTGTTCTGGCTTCTTTTTCTTGTTGAATGTTATAGGGAATGATACCCAAGATAAAGATGTGTAGGTTCCGACGGTAGGAAATGGCAATGACATTGAAATGCTCTTATCCTCTATATCATACATGTATAGATGTCTGTCAGGCGGATACCAACTCAAAGGACCTCTTATCCAGTAAACTGCATTGCCTTTCATTCCAACAGCTGTAGCAGGAGATGAGAAATTATTACGTGAACCCAGGAAAATGGCTCTATCACCTAATGTTTCCAGTTTCACCCATTCTCCAGCCGTGAAGTCGGCTTTAAAGATTTTGACATCACAAACCTCATAATCATAACTTCCCATAAAAATGAGCAATAGGTCCTCACAAGATTCAACCAGATAAATGTGCACTTCACGACCAGTAAAGATTAAGTCAGTAAGTGATTCGCCACTGACAACTTGTTCATGATGAAGATCGGGGTCAGAAAAATCAGATGCGATTAAATTCCAATGATGAGCTGTCAGAGCATACAATTTTCCCTTAAAGTTTATAAGCTCCCTAATTATAAATCCATCTCTGTACGTCGATTCCCGTACAATGAATTCATTATCGCCAAGGTGGCAAGACCAAAACTTACGTTCTGCTCTTTCGAAAAAGATAACTCGACAGTTTCCATCCATTGTGGGTGATGACATAACACACTGAGTGTGTACTGGGTATTTGCGATAGGAAGGAATGTTAAGAGGAGGGAGCTGCAATTTCTCCATAGTCAAAATATTAAGAACAGAGCAATCATCCGTGTACTTGTCCGTTAGAACCAACAATCCTCCATAACAACAAGCCACATGCTTATTTTTCAATTCCGGAACAAATCTGACATAATAGCGATCCTCTGTTATGCTATAAAATATACGTCGTTCACTATCATTCTCTCCATCAGTAATCATGAGCCAAGTGTATGGTTCGCGCAGCAATAAGGGAGGATGAGAAGTCACAAGATCATGCTCCTCATATTTTGTTTCTTCTTTGTGTATTTCTTCCTCCATCTTTTTTTCAATTTCATTAAAAGCTAATAAGAAAAACAAAGAACTAATGTCATGAACTAGCAAGAGTTGTGACAGCAATAAGTACCAATAAAAAGGGGTGTATAAAAAAATTTCAAAACCCTAGTTGGACTATAGAGTCCCATAAAAGCGTTCCATAAGAATAGATACAATATTTTCACATAACAAGATATTGAATTTCTTTATCCAATGATTGAATTACCTGCCATTAAATGAGGATCGTCGGAAAGTCAGAGAATGACGACGGCAAGGCCTAGCTGCGGAGGACAGCGGTGGCGGGGATTTTGGCTGTGGAGTGAGGAGGACGGCAGAGTTAGGGATTTTATAAAATAAAAAACCGGGTGTCTCAACCGTCCTCCCGTTTTATATTAAACTAACGGGTCGGGTCCTACTTCCTGCGGGTTTAATTCCTTTTAATCTATTAATACTCCCAACGTAAAGATGAGTTTTTTAATTTATTTTTTTTCATTGTTAGTTTGAATAAGGTATTTCCATCACAGAGATTTCTAATGAAATGGATGTAGCAGTAGCTTGTTTGAAACTCAGAGTCTTGACTTGATTCAATATATGTGATGTATATGTCATTTTGAAGTGATCTATTAATCTACTAAAGACTTTTCTATTGTGTCCCCATGGGCACATTATAAGAATTAAAAGATTCTCTTATAATGTGTGTTAAATTAATAGAAGTATTAATTTGACACTCATTACAAGAAAATTTTTAAAAGATTCTCTTGTAATGTGTGTAAGATTCTCTTGTGATGTGTGTCAAATTAATACTTGACACACATTACAAGAGAATTTTTTAAAGATTCTCTTGTAATGTGTGTCAAGTATTAATTTGACACACATTACAAGAGAATCTTTAATTCTTATCATGTGCCCATGGGCACACAATAGAAAAGTCCATCTACTAATAAGGCGTTTCATAATAGATATTTCAATCGAATCCAATTTAATACTCTTAGGGGCCGTTTGGTAGCCCTTCTTAGGCTGGATAGGATTATTAATCTAATAAGTTTGGTGTTTGGTACATTAAATGCAACCACTGTATTATCTTTAACAACCTGAATAGTAACCTCTTATCCCCTCTTATCCCCTTATTTTTTAATCCCAAAAAAGGGTGGTATTATTAATCCCCTGATTAATAATCCCCTCACTATTAATACAGGCTAATCCTATTGGCCTACCAAAAGAGCCCTTACTTGTTATTGGACGAATAACTAATCCCTTCAAATAAAAAAGGAATTCCACCAAAAAACGCTTCTACACCTCTAACTTGTGAAAAGATGATAATCTCTTTCATGCATTAGTTTGTACGGTCCAATTCTTTTCGTTGTGGCATCTTTTTTCCACGACAAAGGGAATGATTAGGGCCGTTATGAATCTATAAGAAATCTGGGATTAAAAAAATAAAAAGAACTTATGGACTTTCCGAACCTTCATAGCTTTATTCAATCGATTCCTATTTCTGAATCTCATAAAAAGAGATAAAAATAATCTTAATCGGAATCAATTAAGAATTTTATTAAACTTTTATTTTATGCCGGTTGGTGTTCCGAAAGTCCCACTTATGCCACTTGTTAGCTGAGTTTGAACTTGTTATATATTTCGATAGACCAAGTTCAAAGTTATTTTATTCCACTCTTAAACTACCTCTTAAACTACAAAATTCATGCTTAGTAATAACGGCGGATGAGGCAATCCTCCGTTGAGAGGCAAATGAAAGGGGGGGGGGGGGAAGAAGACCATCATTGATCTAATGAATATCTCTCCATTCCCAATCTTCTCATCCATATATCCATAGGCTGATTTTTAAGTTAGCTGTTAAATCGATTGTATTTTCGTCTTCCATCAGATGTGAGAAAACAAATTTCCATACCTATTCAATGGGTATCACGGTCATTTCTCGACATTTTAACCAAACTGATGATGCCGAAAACGTCGGATCAGCCCAAATCTAGTGGGTCGGATATTTCTGGTGACTTGAATAGCCTAGGCCCGGGCTTCACCGGCAAATGCCCTCCGGCGTGATAGTAAGTAATGGTATGTATGATAGCAAATCAATTGGCAATAGTTCTGAGTCAAAAAATGCGTTATCAGAATCATAAGATTATGTCATTTATTTATAGTGGTATGAAACAGTTTCTTACCTTGAAAAGGAAGATTATGAGATAATTAAGGAGTTTAATCCTATTCAGATCCTAATTCCAATGTTTTCATATTTGACTAGGATTTGAATTGTGGCAACCGGACGTAAGTCGGGCAAGTCATGCTTAGTGCATGACCTTGGTCGACTCAGCCCAAGTCACAGTCAATGGTCAACAAAGTGATTATGTCGCCATTATGTGTGACAACCAAAGATAGGGAGCCCCATTCCCATTGTCATTTTTAGAAGTTGTGCATATATTATTTGGGGTTGGGCCCATTAAATTTTGCCCGTAACATGACACCATAGTCGTTATACAATTCAGGGCAGGGGCGAATTTACAGTAGTGCCTGGTGTTGCCCAGACAATTTTTTTTTTTGGAAAATGACGTCGTTTTGACCTGTTTTAAAGAACATGCAACACCAAATGTTTCGCGCCTAGTGAAGCCTATTATATTTATATATGTAAAGTGGTGCCTAGTGAAGCCTATTATCTCTTATGTATGTAAACATTTTGAATTTTAGTTTCATGTCAATTTTTTTTTTTTAAATAAAAAACATGCAACACCAAAATATTTGGTGTAGATCCGCCGCTGATTCATTCAGAGGGTGAGGTCTGACCACAGATCCATCTGCTTGCCCCAACTTCTTCAACAACATGAAATACGGAAGTGGGTTATGCCACTGCATAACCTACTTTTTCACCAACTTAATCAATCTACTGTTTCTAATGTCTTTCTTTAGGCAGAGCTTGAACATTTTGAAGATGATAATCTACCATATTATATATTCTCAATCATATTTTCGTTTACTCCGCCTCAAAATAAAGTCACATTTAAAAAAAAAATTGTCTAACAAAATATCATATTTTTAAATAAAAAAAATAATAATGCAATTTTATTATTTTACAAACGTGCCCGTGCGTGCCCGTGCATAAACCGGTTAAAATTAGATGTTCTTCCTGAACAGGCACATGCCAATCTGATTGAGTTGGATATAAGGAAAAATGAAGAAAGCTCCCCGTTCCTGGTTCTCCTGTAGCTGGATCTCGAATCAGCTCATTTTTTAGCCATTTTGAGAAAGAGCCGACATTGAGGTGCCCCGTCGATGTGAGGATAATCTCGTAGTTTCTACGATGAGGAAATGATGGGGTCGGCGAGAGAAAAGGCCTCCTACATAGTAAGATCTTCGTGGGACTTTGAAATCTGACGGTGTTTTTCGTAGCCCTTACTCACCCTCCGTGGACAAACTGCTTGAACCTGCTTCCCTTTTCAATTTTCTGCCGCATCAACCGGTTGATGAATTCTCCCTCCTACATAGCAATAGGTGTCAACCGTGCTAAGGAATTTTATATCTTATTATAATATTTTTTGTTGATCAAAATAATTGATTTGTTATATTTTAATTTTCTTTTAAAACTCATAAATAATTAAAGTGAAATCAACTTGATTTGTTTTATTAATGTGAGTATTTTTTAGTTAAGGAAATTAAATAAAGGTATTGTATAATTTATATCATGTGTGATTTCACATTCTCTTTTTATTAAGCTATTTTATTTTTATTTACATCTTTATTTTCCGATTTCTATTAATGTTCGGGAAGAATTTTATTTTAAAATTTAAAATTATTTATGATAAAGGATATGCTTAAAAAGTTTCACATAGTGTATGAACATTTGACACAATTCCGTCAATAACAGTAATTTTCATAAACTTTTACTCACGGAATGGTCCGTAAATATTACCCACGGACATATTTATGTAGGTAATTACGTTAGTTATTGACATAAATTTTGTAGGTAACGGCATTTCTATATAAAAAAAAAAAAAACAGTGCATCAAACCGTCAAATTTTCATGTGTAAACATTAACTTTCAATAAGTAATACCGAAAAAATAATTCTGTAAGTAACTTTCGCAAGTAAACATACTATTTTTAGTATTGTAAGAACAAAGATGCTTTAGAAATAAAACACATTAATGATAAAGATTTTATTGCACTCCATATGTCCCTAAATGAATGTAAAAATAATAATCAAACTTGCTCTTGATCAAGTGTAAATTTGAATATATTTTTGACATTCATTTAAGTACGGAGAGAGTAGCTTCTAATATATGTAATGGATGTGTCATAAAATTTGATGGGCAGAAGCTCTAAAAAGCAAATTATTTGTAATGACACATTAGAAAATTATATATGTGCTACATTAAACCCTAAATTTAATACATGAACATCTCTATCTAATTTTCATTTTGTATCTAGAAATAAAACCTCATCTAGCGTTCGGAGATGCTCTATTCGCACTAGCATTGACGTTAGCGGCTACTCCATTTTCAACGCTAATAATTGATTATAGGTGATATTAAGGAACGAAAGTGTTATATTTTAGGCCTTTTCTAGTGCACTTTTTTAGAAATAGAGACTTTTAAATGGGAGCATTTTTTTAAACGATTTTTTTTTGTAATACGGTTGGTAAATTATTTTAAAACGCTAATTGAAAAATTGAATACTTATTCAAAATGACATTTTTATCCTTTTTAGAATTAGCATGATTTATTTCATATTGAACATTAATAACTCATTGTGTGGTTTTCTTCCCTAGGGATTCATCTATGTATAGTAAACTATGAAATGAAATTTTTCGTGAATCTAAAATGAGGAGTACATCTTATGGTAAAGGTGAGAGATTAAAAATACATTTGATGAATAAATGTTTGGTTTTCATAATCTTGTAGTAGCATTTAAAGATGAAGGTTCTATTAACTTATTAGACTTTTGGTAATCTACATTTTACTTTAGTTCATGAACCATTTTATTTTGAGGAATAAATATTGCTATTGATTTAAAATTACTTTTAGTAATCTACATTTTACTTTAGTTCATGAACCATTTTATTTTGAGGAAGAAATATTGCTATTGATTTAAAATTACATTAAGTTCACGTAATATGCAAGTTTTATTAATAAAATATAAGTCAGAGACTTTTAATAATTTTAATACTATTTCACCTAATGTTTCATATTCTTTTAAGTATCTCATTTTATTGGATTTTTTGAGTCAAATAAGTTATGATGAATCTATCTTTTCACTTCATATCATTTAAAATTCTCTTGATACTTAAGTTATATTAATGAAATTAATTATGAGACTTTTGATAATCCCAAGTTGTATTATCTTTTAGGTCTTGTTATCACTTATATTTATTACATAATGTTCATTTAGTTATTTTAATGGATGATGAGTTTGCCTCTTCATTATTGTTATTTAAGTTCTATTAATTCAATCAAGATATGAGTCTTTTAATAATATCAAACTTATTTAACTTAAGTTCAAATTGTTTTAGGAGGTATAACATGTACATTTCAAGAACAAAATAAAATTAATTCATGATTAATCTAAATATGATTTCATATCATATTCAATTCATAAAGAAGAGACTTTTGATAATACAAATATTAGCACAGTCAATAATTAAGCATGTTTTGTCATTTTCTTTTGTTGAGTAAGCCCTACTCCGACGACATGCAATTTTTAGAACCTTGATTTTTTATAATTAAACATGATTTTTTAAGGATTTATGGCGGTCAAGTAAGCCCTAAAAAACCTTTATTCGATTCGGTAAAGAAAACATAGATTTTTTTTAATAATAAAATAAGAAGACGAAAACCTAGATTTATTTCCTTTATTAAATATTCTCTCCGCTCCACGTTAATTAATAGAGAGTAAATGTAGCAGGGAGATTACTTCGAGGACGTATTTTTAATATAATACATAAGGTAGAATGGATAATGAGTGAAAGTATCCACCTCCTTCATATGCGGAGGCGGTGAAAGGATCGGCACACTACTATTATTCACACCAAGAGAGATTAGTGTAGCGGAGAAGAAACTAGAATTCACTATTGTTATGAAGTTTTCTGCAGGTCGTCCCCCCTTCATGTGATCCAGGATCACATTGCCAATGCGTGGCAGCTTAAAGGTCTGTTCATCATCAGATTGATGGATCCGAGACACGTAATGATCTATCTAACTTCAGAAGAGGATTTGAAACGTGCTCTATCAAAGGAATCACATATGATCAACAATTCCATGTACCGATCTTTCAGGTGGTCTCCGAAATTCTCTTTTAGAGTTGATTGTCCAATGGTAGCGGTGTGGGTTCGCTTACCCAAACTACCACTACATTACTTCGCACCTGCATATTTAGATCGTATCGGCAATAGCTTGGGACATTTTTTAAGGGCTGATGATCGTACATTGGCGTTTACACACCCTAGCTTTGCTAGGATATGTGTGGAAGTTGATGTATCTAAACCATTACCCACGAAAGTCTGGATAGGTGAGTCCAATGATAAAGGTTTCTATTAGTCGATAGAGTTTGAAGGAAACATTTTTTATTGTAAGGGATGCGGGTTACTTGGGCATGAGTTGAGGGATTGCCGAAAAAGAATGAAGAATCTTTCAAATCAGGTTCATGAAATTAGCCCCAAGGATTCAGTGGGTAACCCTCTTATGCCGCATGGTAAAGGTCAAGGTACTTGGGTTCCTAAAGAACCATCTTTATCCAAAGAGATGACGACGGATTCGCCGGTGGTGGTGGAAGAACCAATAGGTGGCACAGTGAACGGTGATGGAGATCCAAAGGCAACTCAAGAAAGGGTCGACCCGGTTTGTGAGGGGGTCCCTCGGGTTAACCCAGATTCGATAAACCCTAACATTGAAAACATTATCGTGGAGGAAGGCTCAGATTTGGTAATGATTGAGCAATTTTCGGATTTCATTATGGGTAATGCCGAAAAATCTGGGGGTGATTTCCCTAATTCAAATTTGAATTTGGCCCAAAATTTTAGTGATTCTTTGGTATCTCAACCTACCGAAAAATCTGGGGATGATTTCCCTAATTCAAATTTGAATTTGGCCCAAAATTTGGAGATTCTTTGGTACCTACCGAAAAAGAAGGAACTGTTGTGTTAATGGGATCATCATCCCTTGATCAAATCCACGATAATGGGATTGAGTTGCAATCTGAATCGGATTTAATTAGGGATGGAAAAATTAATTTAATTCGGGAAAAGGTTCGGCAATATCAAGCATCATCATCAGCTCCTAACCTTCGTCCCTCTACTGCTCGTATGCCAAATCCTAAATATTTTAATTCCGAATTTATAAACCCAAAAAACTCAAAGAAGCTCTTATTATTCGGGAAAAATGCGATTCGGAACAGGAAGGCGGTCTTTCTGATATTTCTCCTTCGGCATATCATGATGCTCGCACTTATGGGGGTATTATCGGAGGAGTTCATGTTGACCCGTGGGCTCCAATGGCTGACTGCGATAATTTTGAAGATTATTGCGATGAAGAAGATGGCTTTCAAAATGTTAAAGGAAAACGAGAAAAATCTGGATCGAAAGCTAAATCAAAAAACCTCAAGCCCAAAAGGCCTTGGTTTCCTAAAAGGCAATTTGATTGACTTTTTATTTATTTTAATTTTTGCTTTTTCTTTTATTTATTGTATTTTTTATTTTTCAATAAAATTTAGGGGGCATTGCCTTTTTCGCAAAAAATAAAATAAAAAAAGAAAGTAATAATAAGTTGATTGATGTTGTGATTGTAAAAGTAAAGTATGAAAGAGAATGAACAAGAGAAATATTATAGAAATTTCTATTTGAGAGAGACGAACGAAAAAAGAAATCAGTCACGTGGGACGGAAAGAGTATAATTCCTTTTGGTTTAGGAAAACCTAGATTTATTCCCTTAATCAAATACCTCATTTAAAAAATAATATATATACTCCACTTCTCTACCTCTCTCTGTCATCCTCCACTTCTCTGTCATCATCCTCTGATTTCCGACATTCCTTATGGCAGGTAACTTAATCTTCGGAACAAAAAATTCAATCTTGTTTTGGTGAAAATCTTGTATTTTTTTCTGTTGTATTGTAATGCTTCCCTCAGCTTCTTCATACCTTATATAGCAACACATGAAATATATCATAGGGTACCGGCCGAGATGGGTATTCCGGCGGGTACGCAAAAATAAGTTTTCAAACCATAATGAAAACACATCCAAAGTTGATAGTTTTATTTGAAAAACTATGTCAAAAGTCTATTGAATGGATGTTTTTAAATATTTCACCTACTGGATTTATAATGTTATTTGAAATTATGGTTGTTTGCAATTATTAGGTTAAATTTGTCTATGACTTTATAAGAAGTTTGACTATTAATTTTGTGTTTAATGTTAATGTTATTAGACTAAAATTATGCTAGTTATGTTATGGTTTAATTATAAAAGATAATGTTCAGTAAAGTTTTTTTTTTTAATATAATATAAGTTAGAACGGGCACGTCCCGTTCCAATGGCAAAATCGGTGCAATTACTGGAATGGTATTTATAACTATGCCCTTTGCACTCTTTCCACAAAGTGTTGCTTTTTGTGAAAATCCAATTAATGCTTCATTAATTTCCATTAAAAAGTTGTTGGGATAGTTGTGTAAAGAGGTTTAATGTTTAATGTGGGAGTCACAATATGATGCTCTAACTGAATTTTATTTAATGTTTACAAACTACTTATTCTCCGATTCACCTCTCTTTTTTGTTGGTATTTCTTTCTGTGAGAACAATTGCATGTTCATAATGTGAGTTCTTTGTTTTTTATTAGCTTTTAATGAAATTCAAAAAAAGATGGAGGAAGAAAGACTCGAAGAAGAAGCAAAATCTGAGGTGCAGGATCTTGTGGCTTCTCATCGCGAACAAAACCTTTGGCTCATGATCACTTATGAAGAGAATGATAGTGAACGGCATTTGTTTTATAGCATAGCTGAGGAACGCTATTATGTCCGATCTGTTCCGAAGTTGAAAAATAAGTATGTGGCTTGTTGCTACGGAGGATGGTTGGTTTTGAGGGACAAGTCCGGGGATGATTACTCAATTCTTAATATTTTGACTATGGAGGTATTGCAGCTCCCTCCTCTTAACATTCCTCTACATCACAATTATCACGCACTCCAACTATACACTGATTGTGTTATGTCATCATCCAAAATGGATAGAAGCTGTCGAGTTATCTTTTTCGAAAGATCTTTACGCAAGTTTTGGTCCTGCCACCTTGGCGATAGTGAATTCATCGAACGAAAATTGACGTATAGAGATGGAATTAAAAGAGACCTGATAAACTTTAAGGGAAAACTTTATGCTGTGACAAGGAAAGGTTTCAATTTAATCGCATTTGATTTTTTGGATCCCGACCTTCATCATGAACAAGTTATTAGTGGCAAATCGCTTCCAGTTACTAGTTCTGGATCTCAGACGTATCTGGTTGAATCTTGTGAGGACCTATTGCTAGTTTTTATTTACAGTTATTTTTATAGTTATGAGGTTTCAGATGTCAAAATCTTTAAAGCCGACTTCAGTATTGGGGAATGGGTGGAACTGGAAACATTAGGTGATAGAGCAATTTTCCTGGGTTCATGTAATAATACTTTCTCTGCTCCTGCAACAACCGCTGGGACGAAAGGCAATGCAGTCTACTGGTTTCCACTAACTTTTGGTGGGATTCCATATAAGAGGCAGCTCTACATGTATGATATAGAAGATAAGAGCATTTCAATGGCATTGCCGTTTCCTATTGACGGAACCTACTCATCTTTATCTTGGGTTTCAATCCCAATGAACTACAACAAAGAAAAAAAATCAGAACAAAAGGATAGGTCTTCTTTATTTGAAGACTACTCTCCAATTGAACAGGTACTTGTATTTTTTTTCTTTTTCTAACCTTGGGGTACAACTTGCAATTTTTTCACTATCAATAATGCTATCCATCTCTGCAGAGAAAATCCCAAAAGAGAGAAAAGACGAAGATAGTAGGCTCTACAATAGTCAGACAAGAGAGTTTGTGGGCAGATCTTCCAAATGACCTTCTCCTAGAGATATTCTCACATCTTTTTGCTGGTGACATGGTTGCGTTCCGTTCAGTATGTAAATCTTGGTATTCAATATCTCCTCCTTTGAGGACTACTCAGCGATTTGTACGTCCACTAACAAGTTCAGACTGCTCCGCCCCACTTTTAATGTGTGCAGACAACAAAATATACCACCCAATTCATTGCGAGACATATAGCATGAACTTTCTAGATAAACCAGGGGCTAAAATTCGAGCAGCACGGGATGGATGGCTACTCATGGATTATAATTCAACAAAATTATTTTTCTATAACCCCTTTACAAAAGAAGAAATTTCACTTCCAGATTGTGATGCAGCGGCCTATTATTATTCAGTGTATTTCTCTGCACCACCAACATCCGGAGATTGTTTAGTGGTTGTAGCTGCATTGAGGTGGGACAATACGAATGGTATATGTTTTAAAAAATGTGAAGACGAGGGTTGGACATGTCGTGAAATATCATCCTTTCGTTTTTCCCATTGCAATCCGGTTGTCTACAAAGGTTCTTACTATTTTCTTGGGAGTATACCGACACATTCAAAACTTCTCATTTTTAATCCCAAGAAAGATAAATTCCGTGTGATTGAAGATCCCAAATTAATATATCTGCTCGAGGGTCAATGTGAGCATCAATACATGTTAGAAATTGATGATAAGCTAATTGCAGTCTTTGTGGGAGAGGGTGGAAGTTTAGTATATACTTGTGAGTGGAATGTCTCTGCAAGTAAATGGGAAATTCTTGGGAGTTTGGGAAACTTAATGTTATTTGTCAGCCGTCCGTTATCCTTATGGAAAAGGGCCACTATAAGCGGAACTGGCAACAAAATTTACTTTCCAAGAGTTGTTGGTGATGGCCATATTTTGTTCTACTCCCTTGCCACCAGGAGGTACCACACCTTTGAAATGGGCTCTAGTTATTCAAACTTTTCAACATCAAAGTATTATCCTCAGTACAGTGGTTGGTTCATGACTTGAATCAGATTTCATGACAAGCAGCAACAATTCACGTCTATTTATATATTCTTTTTTATTTAACTATATTTTTGTTGTTCCATTTTTTTTTTTGGGAATGCTTGTTTTTATTTAAAATAATGGATATATATATATAGCCAAAATCTTGCAAAAAAACTAGTTTTTCGTAACATAAGAAAAAACTAGTTTTAAAGCATTAAGTATAACTAATAAGAGTGATGAACTGTTCTGAAAACTAGTTTTTTATAACATTTTGAAAAAAACTAGTTTTTCACAAGAGTTACTCATATACTATATATTACTGGTTTGTGATATTTGTTGTGTACTGAAAATAGTGAGCAGGGCAGCAAGTACTACTGAGTATTTTTTTCTCCCAACATTTATTAGTTATGCTGGGTTATATCTTTTTATTGTGTTTGGAATCTAGACCTTGAGGTAGGATGAATCTAAAAAAATTCAGTCGAAAGAAGAAGGATTTCTTCTTCCCACTATAAATAACATCACCAAAGAGCTGGACTATTATTTTGACCTGTTCTTTCAACATATGCCTCAGTTGCAGACAACACAAATAAGTTAGATTTCTTCTTCCCACTATAAATAACATCACCAATATTTTCCTTCACATCCCCTAACACCTTAACATCATTAGGCCCAAAAAGAACATACTTTCCAGAATCAGTAATTTGAGAAACTGAAACTAGATTTTTGCATACTCCAGGAACATGATAAACACTATTTAAAACAATGTTATCAACTGAATCAGTTACCTTGACATTTACACACCCTTCTTTCGCAACCGGATGGACGGAGTTGTCTGCTGTAACAATTACCCGTTTCCCTCGATGATCTTGAGTTTTAGAGAGCAGCGTACCATTTCCAGTGGGATGATGGGTGCAACCAGAATCAAATATCCAGTCCGTCTTGTAGTCAATAGAGGCATTAACATCATGGACGTCAACTACTTCATTTGAAAAACAATTTTCCCAATCAACTCTCTCATCGCAGTCTCCATCCTTCTCCGTGCTTAAGTTTCCGTCTTCAATTTTTACGCAACATAACTTTTTGATGTGCCCAATCTGCTTACATATGTAACACTTCTTTTGCTTGTACCCCCCTTCATTCGGTGATTTTCCTGAATTGGATTTCTTCTCGTGATCACTGCTAGTTGATCCTTTCGCTGCTGAAACCTTGTTCTTCCAGTTCCCTTTTGAGAAAAGAACATCATCAGCCACAGCTACAGATTTTCCAGCCACACGTACTTCAGCCATCTGTCTAGCTAATGATTCTTGGTTAGACAACAGATTTTCCAACTCGTCAATGCTAGGTTGGTTCGCCCATCCTTGCACCGATGTGATGAACGGCAAATACTCCTTCCTGACTCCCCAAATGATATATCTTCTCAAGCGAGGCTCTTTGATTGGTTCATCCAACTCGGATATTTCTGCACATAAATTCTTTACTTTAAGAAAGCATTGCAAAATACTCATGTCACCTTGAACGAGGCCAGCAAGCTCATTCTCCAAGTACTGCAACCTTGAAGTGTTTTTCTGCGTGAACAGAGTTTCCAGAGTATTCCAAACTTCATTCGGTGATTTCTTATCCCGAATATGATCAATAAGCTCCTTACTGATCGAAGAACGCAGCGCAAACATGGCTTTTCCACACTTGATTCTCCACTTCCGGCGTTGTTCTGCATTCTCTGGAGTATCAACAGGAATTTCATCATCTCCTGATGTTAACTCCCACAGATCTTGGCCCTGGAGATAAGACTCCATGCATAACTGCCAATACTTGTAGTTTGTACCCACAAGCTTCTCCACACCAACTCCTCCTCCATTGCGATTATCCATCTCAACACCTGAGAACTTTTAGAGAAACAAACAAATTTTCTCCAACAAGTGAACAACACTTGATAGACAAGAAAATTTCAGAACTTAAACCAAAAGCTCTGATACCATAACACAAAAAGTAATATGCTGAGAACAAAAAACAATGAAGGAAGAATTCTGTGTGTTTTATTATGCTGAAATGTACACCTATTTATAGTAGTAAAATAGAAAATATCTGGAGCAAACTCCCTTAACTGATTCCCTAAAAAAACTCCAGCACATCAGCAATTTATTATCCTAAACACTCTAACTAATTTGACCAAGTAAACACAAGACTAAGTCTACTGACTAGTAACAACTTGGAAATACTAACAGCTAGAAAATACTAAGCATTAGCACTAATATTTGACATTCATTGTTTATACTGACGTGATATGTGGGAAATTAGTGTAGGGTTTATATTTTGGAATGATGATATAAAGATTGCATCTTTTAGAGTAACAATTAAGGGAAAAAAGAAAGAAACAGAGGAATTTAAAAGAAGAAAGGAGTACGCTTTTTTTTTTTTTTTTTTTGAGAAGGAATCCAATCAAAAGGTTGTAAGCTATGAAGTCAAGATTTTGATTTTAAGTAGTTACTTTTTAGGCTCATGTAGCCATTTATTTGTTTAATTTTCTCCTTCGACATCTCTTTAGTAAGTGGATATTGAACCTTCTCCCTTGACCAATCCCCATGGAATTCTCTTTCCGATGGTGTTCTTTATCCTCTACTTTCTTCGAAATCTCTTTAGTATGTGGATGTTGAACATGCCAATGATAACGAAAACGTTATAGAATTAAGGTAGGTGAAGAGGTGAAAAAAATATGAGCTCAAGGGGGGGGGGGGTCAAATTTATGAGGAAATGGTTTCAGGGAAGGTTCCAATGAGTGAAGTGAGTTTACATAATTTGGCTAAAATGGCAACGTAAATGGCTAATGGGGACATGGAATTCGATTTGGAAAGAAAATGAAGTAATTGGGGATAAACCCTTGAATACGGTCTCATGGTCCTGCTTTGTCCGTAATAATGGAGATATGAAGGAATCATTCGCATTCGTGGTTGAAGAACACATGTTGGAGCATGGTGTCAACCGGAGGTACTCATGAGTGCAAGCATAGAAAGTTTTAAAAGTGACAAGGTATATTATTTGTTACATAAATTCCAAAACGAAGGTTGATTTGTTTGAAAAGTGGTTTTCCGTGGTACGACTGCGAGAGTGGGAAAAGAAAATGGGGCTCAAATGTGATATCGTTAGTATTTGAAGATAATGGCGGGGGATGGATGGACGGACAAGGGTGGTTGGGAAACGGAAAATGGAAAGTTGTGTGGGCGTATGTTTTAAGTTGTGTTGTACTCCCTCTTCATAACCGCTCCAATCCAACGGCTCACATAATTTTTTTTTTTATTTTCTTATTTCATTGGCTCATATTAATTCTTTAAAAATAATCCTACTGCTCTCAAGTGACGGTTCCAAAACCCCTTACTCTCCACTTCCTAACGCAGCCTGTCTATTTAACCCTCTTCCCATTCACCATATCCGATCAAAGAAAACCGAGAAACGGAGTAAGAAGACTGAAATTGTTCATTGCTGATGTAGAAACAGATGGATTGAAATAGAGTATGTCTCTCTTAGTATACAGCTTAGCTGCACTTAACCGGAAGACAATCCTTCAGCAATCAATTTTATGTTCTCCCTCCCTCTCTCTTCAGTGACATTTCTCTTTCTTTCCATTTTTGCTCGCCTGACTCTCGGGTAGAAATACCGGGTGATAAGCTTACAAGCCAAAATTCTTTTTTTTTCTTTGTCCATTTGAATTGTTCAATAAGTAGGCGCATAATCCTTCTTAATTCCCGGTCAGTTGTGTGTGTTTTTTGGTACAAACTCGTCACCTTAGAAATCAACCAAAGGCTAAGAGCGGGGGAGAAGAAATCCTTCTTCTGTAGAGACTTTAAAAGACTCAAAATATGTGTTTTATTACTTCCAAATTCACTGCCCAAGTACACACAAGAAGGCTCTATTTATAGGAGCCATTACACCATCTCCATTTATTCATACAACTTTCTAGACCTCAAAGACTCATGAACATTGACTCTAAATACATGAATAACCCCCAAACATTTGAAAAGACTCGAAAGAACATCAAAAGACATTTATTGGCAGATTTTCGAAATATTCTGACAACTTCTAGCTAAACAGACATAACTCATTCTAGACAAACCCAAACGACAACCCGATTGAAGCGTATGAAACTAGACTCATAGGGCTTTCCAACCATATGTGTCCCATGGGCTGGTTCTCTACCAATCAAAACAGTTTATTATTCAAAGTTGACCCATCTGCAGGAACTTTCTGTTGGAAAATGGACAGTGCCGTCTGGACTTCTTGGGCCATTTCCTCTTCTATTAATTGGGCCACTTCATTTGGATCATTCGCTTCCGCTGCATCTAAACTCGTCTCTGAGTTTGTGTCCTCGTCGTCTATCTCATCACCATGATAAGGGAATAAATCAGCAACATTGAATGTTGCTGAAACACCGGTCACCAGGAAGCTCTATTTTGTAGGCATTCTCAACAATACGCCGAAGAATTTTGAATGGACCATCAGCTCTTGGTTTGAGCTTACCATGACGGTCTCTTGGAAAGGGTTCCTTACGAAGATGAATCCAAACCATATCTCCTTCCTTAAAAGTGGCAGGCTTGCGATGCTTATCAGCCTTCTTTTTGTACCTTGCATTTTGCTTCACAATACTATCATGTATTTCCACATGCATCTTTTTAATGTTTTTAGCTCTATCATCAGCATCTCCACTATAAGAATGCATAGTAGGAATAGGAGCCAAATCCAATGGACTAATAGGATTGCAGCCATACACGACTTCGAACGGACTACTTCCTGTTGTTTGACTTTTAGATCGGTTGTAGGCAAATTCAGCATGAGCAAGAGTAAGATCCCATTGACGAATATTACTACGCACCAAACTTCTCAAAAGGTTTCCCAAACTTCGATTAATAACTTCTGTTTGGCCATCCGTTTGTGGATGGTGTGAAGTGCTAAACTGGAGAGTAGTTCCCAACTTTCGCCAAAGTGTTCGCCAAAAATGGCTCATAAACTTGGGATCTCGATCTGAAGTCATAGTTTTTGGTATACCATGAAGCTTTACAACCTCACGAAAATAGAGGTCAGCGACGTTTGAGGCATCCAAAGTCTTATTACATGGCACGAAATGAGACATTTTTGAAAATCTGTCCACGACCATCATAACTGAATCTTTATTTCTTTGAGTTCTTGGCAATCCAACCACAAAATCTAAAAGCTCACATCTTCCCACGGGGCTGTTGGGACAGGAGAAGGTGTGTGCAAACCTGTATTTTGAGCTTGCGCCTTCGCCAAATGACAAATCCGACATCGTTCCAAATACCTTGCAACATCTTTGTCCATTCTTGGCCAGTAAAAAGTTTCTCGAACAAGAGACAGTTTTATCTCTTCCAAAGTGCCCAGCAAGTCCTCATCCATGGGCTTCCAAACTGGCTACCCTTGAAGAGATACCCATCTTGTAGCAAGAAGTGGTTAGACGACCCACTTGAACATTCATCCCAAATTTTTCCAAACTGTGGATCATTCTTGTATTGCTCCTTTAGAACATCAAAGCCAAGGAGTTCAACTTGTAATGTGGAAAGTAGAGAATGTCTCCGACTTAAAGCATCCGCCACTTGATTTTGCTTGCCCGATTTATGCTTGATATGAAAAGTGAAGGACCGGAGAAATTTCACCCATTTTGCATGCCGACAATTAAGCTTATGCAGACCATTAATATATTTAAGAGCTTCGTGATCCGAAAAAAGGACAAACTATTTAGGCAAGAGATAGTGACTCCAATGTTCTAAAGCTCAAATAATGGCATAAAATTCCTTGTCCTAGGTGGAATAATTTTTCCGACTTCCATTTAACTTTTCACTATAAAAAGCAAGGGGCTTATCTTCCTGGCTAAGAACAGCACCAATGCCAACATTTGAAGCATCACAGTCCACTTCAAAGACATTTTCAAAATCTAGAAGAGCAAGAATGGGAGCTTCTATCAACTTTTTCTTGATAATCTCAAAACACTTTTTTGCTTCCGTCCGACCATTGAAAATTTCCACCTTTTAAGCATTCCGTAATTGGAGCAATGAGAGTGCTAAAGCCCTTGATGAACCGCCTATAAAAAGAAGCAAGGCCTTGGAAACTTCGAATATCACGAATGGTGGTTGGCGTTGGCCAACTTACAATAGATTCCACCTTGCTGGTGTATGCCTTAATTCCTTCGCTGAATATGGCAAAACCTAGAAAAACAAGGCTTTCGGAGAAAAAAACTCACATTTCTTCAAATTAGCATACAACTTCTCCTTCCTCATAATATTGAAAACTTGATAAAGATGCTCCAAGTGTTGATCATTATTTTTGCTAAAAATCAAAATATCATCAAAGTAAACCACAACGAACTTACCAATGAACGGCTTGAATATTTGGTTCATCAACCTCATAAATGTGCTTGGAGCATTTGAAAGGCCAAACGGCATCACCATCCACTCATAGAGCCCATCTCTCGTTTTGAACGCCGTCTGCAATTCATCTCCTGGCCTCATTCTAATTTGATGGTAGCCACTCTGAAGGTCAATCTTTGAGAATATTGAAGCACCATGAAGTTGATCAAGTAAATCATCAAGCCGAGGAATCGGGAAACGGTACTTGATTGTGATTTTGTTCACCGCTCGACTATCAATGCACATTCGCCAAGTTCCATCCTTTTTTGGGACAAGAAGAGCCGGGACGGCACATGGACTCATACTTTCCCTTAGCAACCCTTTCTTCATAAGATCTTGAACTTGCCTTTGCAATTCCCGTGCTCCTTAGGATTCATTCTATAAGCTGCCTTGTTCGGAATTGATGCCCCGGGTATGAAATCAATACAATGTTGGATGTCCCTCATTGGTGGAAGGCCGCGCGGTATTTCATCCGGAATAACATCTTGAAATTCATCAAGAATAGGCTGCATTATTTGTGAATTTTTTTTCATTTCTATCACTTTCCTCCATCACCACAAGTGCATAAACTTCATCAGATTCTTCAATAGCTGCACCAAATTGAGATTTAGAGAGCAAAATTGTTCCCTCCCCTTTAGAAGGTTTAGGAACATTGTCAATTTTAAGGCCCCAAAATAACTTTTCTCCCATCTTTGTCAAAAGAATAAGTATTTTTATGACCATTATGAATAACATTCCAGTCATACTGTCATGGTCGACCAAGAAGTAAATGGCAAGCATCCATCGAAATAACATCGCACCAAACAGATTCTTTATAATTTTTGCCAATTGAAAAAGTCACCAGACATCTATTTTCAACTTTTATTTTATTTCCCTTATTCAGCCAAGAAAGCTTTATAAGGGTATGGATATGCCTCAGTTTTGAGATTTAGCTTTTCCACCATCTCAGTAGCCACCATATTTTCACAACTTCCACCATCAATAATAACATTACATGCCTTTCCGCTGCAAGTGCATCTCGTGTGGAAGATATTGTGTCGAAGCCAGTCGTCTTCTCCTTGAATAGCACTCAAGCATTTTCTTGCCACCAGAATTTCTCCTTGATCAGCATATGTCACATCCTCTTCGGTTTCCTCCTCCTCAATCGTTTCTGCAACCTCATCAATTGGTTCATCTTCTTCAATAAGCGAGACAATCTTTCTATTTGGGCAATCAGCTGCAATATGCCCAAACCATGACAAGGAAGAAGCAGCAGTGTTAGAAACACTTGATTTTGGTGCATCATTCTTTTTTGCAGGTGGTTTTAATGGGACTGACTTGTTTGAAGTGGCCTTGGTATTAGCTGCACCTCCCTTGGAGAATCCATCCTTGTTCCATGTACGAAAGTTGCTCCTTGGTGCTTCATTAATTTGCCTCTCGACCTTAAGAGCAAGCTTGGAAACGTCACTATAAGTCCAATACGACTGCAATTGGACAACGTTTGCAATTTCGGTCTTCAATCCTCCAAGATATCGAGCTATTGTTTGTTCTTCAGGTTCAGTGACTTCACAACACATCATCAGATTTTCAAATTCAGTTGTATACTCTTCTACGAATTTCTCCCTTTGCTTGATATTGTAAAATTTGAGGAAAATGTCATGCCGATAATTATCGGGGAGGAACTTACGCCTGAGCAACTTTTTCATCTTCTCCCAAGTCTCGATCCGGCTTTTTCCTTCATGATTACGCTGCTTCTTCAAATTTTCCCACCAAATTGAAGCATGCTTTGTCAATTTGATAGAAATTAGTTTCACCTTATGATCTTCAGGAATATCAATATATTCAAAGATTCTTTCAACGGTGTGCAACCAATCAATGAACTCCTCGAGATGCATCCTTCCTTCGAACTCTGGAATATCAACTTTTGTGCTGAAAAAAAGGCTGAAATATGTGATCACGTGGACCATGAGATCGTGAACGGTGACTCGGACTGCGGCTGCAATGAAAAGGGTTCTCCATCTCGTCATCAGTTTGACCACCATCCTCTGAATCGTGACGAGACTCATCACGTTCCAAAGTTTCATTGTGCTGAAGCTGCTCCTGGAGTTGTTGCACTTATCTCCTCAATTCATCCAACTGGACATCACGAAGATCACGCTCGCGCCTTGGGGCCTCCTTGGGATTGTTCCTTCGACGTGGAGCCATGACGAATCGAGCTCTGATACCAACTTGATGCCGGTAAGTGGAGAATTAGGAGTTAACACAACGAACACTCAATAAAAATCCCTCACTTAATGGAATCAACCACAAGTTTGGAACAAACTCGTCACCTTAGGAATCCACCGAAGGCTAAGAGCGGGGGAGAAGAAATCCTTCTTCTGTAGAGACTTTAAAAGACTCAAAATATGTGTTTTATTACTTCCAAATTCACTGCCCAAGTACACTCAAGAAGGCTCTATTTATAGGAGCCATTACACCATCTCCATTTATTCATACAACTTTCTAGACCTCAAAGACTCATGAACATTGACTCTAAATACATGAATAACCCCCAAACATTTGAAAAGACTCGAAAGAACATCAAAAGACATTTATTGGCAGATTTTCGAAATATTATGACACCTTCTAGCTAAACAGACATAACTCATTCTAGACAAACCCAAACGACAACCCGATTGAAGCGTATGAAACTAGACTCATAGGGTTTTCCAACCATATGTGTCCCATGGGCTGGTTCTCTACCAATCAAAACAGTTTATTATTCAAAGTTGACCCGTCTGCAGGAACTTTCTGTTGGAAAATGGACAGTGCCGTCTGGACTTCTTGGGCCATTTTCTCTTCTATTAATTGGGTCACTTCATTTGGATCAATAATAGATTTAGTGTAATTTTACCATCGAACAAGAAATGTATAAATAAATAGAGCACAATCCTTAATTCTTTGTGTTCTTCTGGAAACACCCACATCTTCAACCTTGCTTATTATTCTTACTGCATATATTTTGCAATTTCTCTACCAAACAATCAATATCTTCATCTCCTTTTCTACTCATTATCTCTCCGACTTCTCTAGCTTTCCTCCTTACATCCTCCCCACTTTCCTCCATCACCACCTCTCTTATCGCCTTGGCAACATCTTCCCGTTTAAGCTTTCCATTCTCATCCCGTAAAACCTCCATAGCAACACCATACTCCACCACTATTCTAGCATTTAGAGGCTGGTCGTTCTGCAACGGCATTGCTATTATTGGCACTCCAAAGCTCAAACTTTCCATTATTGAACTCCATCCACAATGACTCAAAAACCCTCCAATACTAGAATGCTTCAATATTCTTGCTTGTGGGGCCCATTCTATTATAATTTTACCCCTCTCTTTCACCCTTTCAAGAAATCCTTCTGGTAGTAGGATATCTTCAACCTTGACAATCTTCTCTCCAGGAGGAAGCCTAATGACCCATATGAAATTGACATTGCTACCATCGAGCCCATGAGCTAGCTCTTCCATCTCCTCTATGGACAAGAAACTTTCACTGCCAAACGACACGAAAATAGTCGAGAATTTCGCCTTCATGTTTAACCATTCAAATATCTCCGAATGATCATCATCAGTGGCGGACTCACACCTCTCTATATGGGTGCAAGTGCACCCACTTAATAGTGGACCGACGGATATGACCTTCTTCTTACACATTTGTGAAAGAAAATTCATGTATTTCACATCCATCTCATTGTACCCTTTGACTAATACTACGTCACAAGATCCATCAACAGCAATAAAGAGAAGATCCACGGCACTGTAACCGCTTGGATGAGATGGACCTGTGGCACTCACCATCTTCTTTATCTCCGATTCCCGCAAGTAAATTTCCGGGAAAGGGTTGGAAATATGTTGGTGCTTACAAAATCCAAGCATTATAGAGGCAACTCCAGCAGTTTGAAAATGAATGGCTGGGATTGGCTTACTCCGGGACATTGTAATTGACTGAATCCATGGCTGGAGGATGTCGTATATTACCAAGTCAGGGTTAATAGTATCAAGGATCCCGGTTATGCAACCGGGACCCGCCATTTCGAAAACCTGCTCAAGTAGAGGCATGAGATGAAGAGGAAGACCATATCTTGTGTGATAGTGAGGAGGCAACTCGGGCAGGGAAGGCAGATGGAATTCGACTAGGTGTACTGAAGGGTAGATATTGTCTGCAAGTTTTGGCCTGATGGAAGTGAGATTTATGGGTGTGGAGCAAAAATAGATGGAGAAGTTTTTCTTGGAGAGTTTCTTAGCTAGCTCTAAGAATGGGGATATGTGGCCATGAGCCAACCATGGAACCATGACCACTTTGAGATTAGATGTTTCTTTGGTATCCATTGACAAAGGATTCTGGGTTCTGAGTATTGAGGTTGATGGTATCATGGTAAGGTAAATATATACGGTATATTTTGAAGGGGGCCTTTGCGTTGGGGTTCAGAGCTAGTGAGATTAGACTGCGTGGCAGTTTAGGGTCATTTGATTGATTTCACTTGATCGTTTTCTTTTCAAACCCGATCAACACGAACCGTCCATTTGAAGAAGATTGAATGAGGGACACATATTCCATTCGACTGCACTGTACTCGGATGTCATGCATATCTTCGTTGCTGCACTCGTACACAAAAAAAAAAATCATAAAACTAAATTTCTATGCAACTATTATTATAAAAAATAAAAGATTAGTCCCGTCAACATCAAAATGCAACAAAAAAATCGAACCTAGTAGCTAGTTAGTAGTTAGAAAATCATTGAAAAACAAACAAAGACTGAACAAAATTAGAAATGAAATCACCATAATGTATTCCACACGAATCAACATAACCTAATCTGTGAAAAGTATCCGAACAAAAGGATCAATAAAGATCACCAAAAAGATCAACAAAGATCACATTACGAATTCTGCATGCCAAATAAGAGACAAAAAAATAATGTACTCTCTTTCATAAAAATGTCACACTTTTTTTTTTCCTATTAAAATAAGTCTCATTTCTAAATAAGAAAATAGTCTTAAATATAATATACTAAATTATACCTACAGGCTAAATGATAACATTTAGGGGGAAATGGCTACCACACGAGCTCGTGCTTCCTCTTGTCAGCACCCTTGCATTTGGTGAAGTCTTTAAGGGTTGAGCCTGGCTACCAAACGAGCTCTTGCTTTCTCTTATCATCAACTGGCTTTAATTTTGGTGACGTCGTCAAGGGAAGTGATTGCAACTTCTATTTATTACTCCTTCCGTCCAAAATAAATGTCCGAATATTTTTCTAAATTAGTTCTTGATCAAAATAAATTTTGAATTTTCGTTTCGGATATTCATTTTTGTACAACAATATAAAATTAAATGGATAATTCAAACATGTCAAAAATCGACATGACAGTGCACGGTCGGATTATGATTCATTGTGGGGTCACCCAAATATTAAAGTCATCTCTCCCATCCATTTCCAAAACAAGGATACACGGCCAAATTCTCTGGCTCTATCATAGTCATAGAGCTACAGTCAACATCAAGAAGCAAAAGAAAATAAAACCTACTGGTTAGAAATCATGGAAATCAAACAAATAATGAACAACTTAAAAACTTAAATCACCAGTATCCCAAGGACAAAAATGTTCACTCCCTCCGTCCCAAATTGAATGACCAATTTTTTATTTTATTTTTTAAATTTGCTCTTAATCATCAAGAGCAAATTTGAAAAGTTTTTATACATTCATTTTGGGACAAAGGTAGTAGGACAAACATTAAACGAATCTGCATAATGTATTCTACCAAAAGGATCAACAAATATCCAGTGCAGCAGCTCTGATTCTGAACACCATAGTTGCTAAATGAGAAAATCATTTAGAGCCAATAACAATATACTGAATAAGGTAATGACTAAAATATTCATAGCTAAAAAAAAATAAAGTATGTTAATGTAAGCCATGAAATCTGATTCAGGGCATGAACCAACCGTTGTACTCAGGATAATACTTTGATGCGAAAAAGTTTGAATAATTAGAGCCCATTTCAAAGGTGTGGTACCTTTTGGTGGCAAGGGAGTAGAACAAAATTTGTTGCCATGGGATGAAAGAAGTATGGCTCAGAGGATGGGCTTTTTCATTGAGCCAGTTGTAAGTAGAACGAACCGAAAATAGATTTCCTTTATTCGTAATCCAAGACGGAGTATCAGGAATTCGGTAAATGGGCCAAGGAAAAGCCTGCAATAGATGGATAATGTTATTTGGCAAAAACAACCTTAAAACACCTGATTTCCAGCCTGAATTATCCCGATAGCTTGCAAAAGATTTGGATAGCCACGAGGTTGGTATTGGAAACAGAGCAATGCTAGCCAAAGGAGTAGCAGTCAGCCAAGGATCAGTCCAAAATTTGACACTATACCCATTTCCAATGCGCCAGCCAATGCCTTCTTGAAATAAGGGAAACTGCTTTTGAAGGTGTATCCATAACCAAGAGGCATTTGCCTTTGAAGGAACCTATAATAAAGTAGAACCCTGACAGTACTTGCTGTTGGTGATCTTGGCCCAGAGAGATGTAGGGTGATAGAGGAGTCTCCAAAGCAGCTTTAACATTAGATCTTTATTCATAAGATCCAAATTTTTTAAGCCCAGACCTCCCTCAATGAGGGGTTTACAGAGCTTATCCCAAGAAATCAATTGTACACCACGCGAGGAGATGGAAGAAGACCTGTAGAAATTCCTCATTGATGTTGTGAATTTTTTCAGGATTGATTTCGGGACGGGGAAGGAGGACCTGTGTTACCCGGACTCTTCAAATATGTTGAAGTACCCGTGTCCGACACGTATCGTGTCCGACAAGACACCCCGACACCCGCATTTTCATTCGGATACGACAAGAAAAATTAAAAAAAAAAAAAGGAGTGAGTTGACTTCATTTATAAAAAATTTACAAGTTTTAATGTTGTTTTACTTAATTATACATTATATCTTAGCAAAAAAAGAGTGAGTTGACTTCATTTATATATAAATAGACTCAATATATTTTGTTATTAACGTATCCCCGTACCCGTATCCTAATTTTAGGACAGTGTCCCCGTGTCCAATTTTTTGAGGAAAAGTGAATCCGACACTAGGATCCGTACCCGTGTCGGATACCCGATCCCGAGTCCAGGTAACATAGAGGAGGACATATGATACGTCTGGCCGTATCCTTTAGAAAAGATAGGCGTCCAGCCTTGGATAAAGTTTTAGCCTGTCAAGAAGATATTCTAGATTGAAGCTTTGATAGGATACTTTGGAATAGAACTTCGTCACTCTCCCTGTGATAAGCGACAGGCCTAAATATTTATCATGAGATGTATGCGAATGGATGCCTAATTCCATTTTGGTGACATTTTTACTGGAGGAAGATGCTTTGGGTGAGAAGAGAATAGAGGATTTGTCAAAGTTGAGAGATTGCCCAAAGGCTTGGCAAAAAGAAGCTAAGGTGGACGAGAGGAGGTTTGCATTTTTGAGAGTATTACAAAGAAAAAAAATGCAGTCATCAGCAAAAGCTAAAGCCGGAACAGGGGGGCTATTCTGGCCATCGTTGATCGGCTGTAATTGCTTGGTAGCTGTTAAGTTGTGTAGTTGACGAAAAATACTTCGACTGTAATAAATTTTGAAAACCAAGAAAAACAGGAGTAGATTATGAGCAATGCTAGGGGCACAAAATCTTGCTCACAAAATGAGTTAGACGATATTTTATTGGTTGTACCGATAGTGTACCCACTACACTCTAATTTAAAACACCAATAAAATCATTACACCTAAAATTTTGTGAACAAATTTTAGTGACTATTTTATGCCCCTTATTCGTACATTATTGATTGTTTGACTCCTTTTGGATGAAAAATACAGTGAACCGCTTTGATTATTGTTTCTTAAATCATTTTTTGGCATCAATAAGAAGCTAATTAGAAGGGGATGTGTGAAATAATCTCAGCTATTTGTTTGATGAAAATGAACTTAATAGTAGTAGCAAATTTGATTTATGGTTACCTTGCATTTATCCTATTAAAATGCATGTTTTTTACAAATTCAAACTTATTCCTTTTGTCCTAAAATAAATAACTACAGTATTTTATTTCAATATAAATTATACTCTTACTTTGTATCATTGTCTTAATTTTTTTATAAGATGATTTTTTATCAATATTTTTTTGTATATTTGTCAAACTATAAATCTGAAAATGAATAACAAGGATATTCATCCATTTTTTATTCTTAAAATCAACTTTTTTTCTATGTGGTCCTTAAATCATGAGGGTGATGATAAAGAGGAAGTAAAATGTGAGGGTTTAAGGAAGAAATTACAGGATAACAATGCTGAGAGAGCTGCGAAAGAAGCTATACGAAAATCCTCCTATTGTTGAAATTGTTGATGAAGAAATTGTCATTGCTGCAGAAGAAAATGTCACTGCTGCGACCAGTGGAGATGTCAATGCCTCTGGCAGTGGAGGAGGGGCCACTGGTTTTGAAGTTGTACTTAACAACCCTGCTACTGTTGGGAATGTGAAGCCAAGGGCTGGTAAAATCAAGAATAATAAGAAGAAGAAAGGAGGATGCTACCACTAATGATCAGTTGAAGAAATGTACAAAGGTAATAAATATTATTATTATTATATGTTTTCTTTTCAAGTTGTACCTAATTATCTCTCTCAATTTTTATTTATTTTTTTATGTTTTTGCAGGTCTTGAAGTGATCTGGATTCAATCACCAGCTATATATTTTCATATTGTTTCTGTTTGTTTCTTTTTTGGTAATTAGGTTTGTTAAATACTGGAGTAGTGGTATGATCATCTCCCCACCCCTACCCACCCCATCACTCTCCCACTGTGAATGACGACTATACTTTCTGTCTCTGTCTGTTTCTTTGTTGGTAAACATGGTGATATTTTAGAAAACTTCTTTGTTGGTAAACATGGTGATATTTTAGAAAACTACTAGTTTTCTAAAATATCACCATGTTTACCAACAAAGAAACAGACAGAAAGTATAGTCGTCATTCACAGTGGGAGAGTGATGGGGTGGGGTAGGGGTGGGGAGATGATCATACCACTACTCCAGTATTTAACAAACCTAATTACCAAAAAAGAAACAGACAGAAACAATATGAAAATATATAGTTGGTGATTGAATCCAGATCACTTCAAGCCCTGTAAAAACATACAAAAATAAAATTGAGATAGATAATTAGGTACAACTTGAAAAGAAAACATATAATAATAATAATAATAATATTTATTACCTTTGCACATTTCTTCAATTGATCATGAGTGGCAGCTTCCTCCTTTCTTCTTCTTCTTCTTATACTTGTTTTTACCCGCCTTTAGCTTCACACTCCTAACAGTAGCAGGATTGTTAAGTACAACTTCAAAACCAGTGGCCCCTCCTCCACTGGCAGAGGCATTGGCATCTCCCCTAGTCGCAACAGCAGTGACATTTTCTTCTGCAGCAATGACAATTTCTTCATCAGCAATTTCAACAATAGGAGAATTTTCGTTAGCTTCTTTCGCAGCTCTCTCAGCATTGTTATCCTGCAGTTTCTTCCTTAAACCCTCACATTTTACTTCCTCTTTATCATCATCCTCATGATTTAACTGCATGTATTAGAACAGAGACAATAAACACACACACACAGAGATGATGTAGAGATAAACAAAATCAAGGCACACACACACATAGCATTTTAACAAACACTTGTAATGCACAAACACAAACACACTCTGCAATCACACAAAATTGATCACATAAATAAGAACAGAGACAATAAAAACACAGAGAGAGAGAGAGAGATAGAAGATGCAGAGATAAATGAAATCAAGGCAAACACATATAACATTTAAACAACATTTGTAATGCACAAACATAAACACACTCTGCAATCACACAATTGATCACATAAATAAGAACAGACACAATAAACACACACAGAGAGAGAGAGACGATGCAGAGATAAACGAAATCAAGACACGCATATAGCATTTAAACAAACACTTGAAATGCACATACACACAAACACACTCTGCAATCACACAATTGATCACATAAATAAGAACAGAGACAATAAACACACACACACAGAGAGACGATGCAGAGATAAATGAAATCAAGGCACACACACACATAGCATTTAAACAAACCTTTGTAATGCACAAACAAACAATCACACTCTGCAATCACACAATTGATCACATAAATAAGAACAGATACTATAAAAAAACACACACACACACGATGCAGAGATAAACTAAATCAAGTCACACATACATATAGCATTTAAACAAACACTTGTAATGCACAAACACACTCTGCAATCATAAAAAAATTGATCACATAAATAACAGAGACAATACATACACACACACAGACGATGCAGAGATAAACGAAATCAAGGCACACACACACACATATAGCATTTTAACAAACACTTGTAACACACAAACACACAAACATAAATACAAACACACTCTGCAATCACACAAAATTGATCACATTTATAAGAACAATTGATCACATTTATAAGAACAGAGACAATAAAAACACACACACATACAATTTACGAACTAAAATTGTGATTGACAACAAAATAGAATAGATCAAAATCAACAGAAAAGTGGAGATGTGATTTATCAAATTAAAAGCTATGAATAAGATGGATGATAATCACCATTTCGTGATCTCAGAAAGAGTTGGAGTTGAGTTGGTGCAAATTGTGAGTGAGGGTTGCGTTGCGTTGCTTGCTACAAAAGGCGTGTGTGTGTGTGAGAGAGAGAGAGAGAGATTTAAATAGAAATAGGAGTAGTGAGTCCTCCGTAAATTGGTTAGGGTATTGCGGGCCGGGAATTTGGCCCATCTTTTTTTTTAAGTAGCAATAGCATGCAACGGGTCGATCGATCGATTTTAGCATAAGTGTAACAACTCATCAAATAAATGGGAGCTTGATGTTGTAATTGTAAAGATAAAAAATGAGAAGAGAAGAAAAGAAGGAAAATGAAAAGAAAAAATAGAAGAAGAGGAGGAGGAGGAAGCTTAGGGGAGGGGAGTCCATTTTAAATAGGGTGTAATTGATGGAATGGGTGTGCAAGTATGATGTGAAAGATGAGTGACAAATTATTTATCATTTTTTTTTCATTTTAACCTTCTTTTTTTCTTTCTTTTTTGTCCCAATGACCTTTACTTATTATGATTTCGAGTATACTATACTTTGATTATAACTCGTCGTCCGTTCAACCAAGAACACGTCTGATTTGCGAATGGATTTGTTTCATACATTTGAGCCCGCACGTCAAGTCCAGTTCGGCTCGTCCGGTTTGGCATGATCTGGCCCGCCCCGTTTGCCCATGATTCTATTGAAACAGGTAGGCGGATTTTTTTCTTCTAAATTCTAGAAAATCTAAAAGGATAAATGAGGGCGGTAAGAGTCAAACTTGAACCATTTACAAGTTAAGGCAAGAACTTAACCACTCTATCAATGACTTACATGTAACATACTTCAGAATAGATAATATTAATTAAAAAATGAAAATTTATATATAGGCGAGCCCAAAAGCCCGTGGACTTGGCTGGGCCCGTGACTTGAATTTCAGATTCGGCCTGCCTCTTCTACACGGACTGGGCTTGGCGGGCTGAACGGGCAGCGAGCTGGCGGGCGGCGGGCTCACGTTCCGGCCCACGTATTCGGCCGAAGTGTTCATCTTCACTATACTTCCTCCCTCTTAACTCAAAATAATCTAACTTTTAAGTCACAATAATTTAAAAAATGAAACTAAATATCTATTGTGATTATGAAAAATAAAATAAATTAGAGAATGTGTGAGATATTAGTTAGTTTATTGTTATTATTCTTTTTTTATTATTATTATTGTTTTTAATAAAAATGTGAGAGGGGTTGTTGGAAATGCAATGGGTTTTATTTTGATGATAGCAATGTAAGAGATAAAGTTGACGAAATGGATTTTCTAATTTATCGCTTGTCAAATGGTTAGGGACTTAATAACAACTTAAGTCAAACGTGACAAAAGTTCTATTACAAAGTATCATATCAAAGCTTCAATCTAGAATATCTGCTTGGCAGGCTAAAACCTAAGATGCTCGGACTCGCCATTTTAGGGCGCCGTACCCGTGTCGACACGACACGACACGGATGCGGACACGGGATATGCGTCGGACTTGGCTAGGAGAAAGAGGACTCGGCTATTTGAAATTCGATTTTCAATGTTCTTCCAAATTTGAAAAATAAAAAAAAACCCAGATTCGCTTGAATGAGAAAAATGGGAGAAGATTAAAAACATACCTTATTTCTCCGTTTGTTTTGCAGATCGAAGAAGAAGACGAAAAATGTTAGAGAAGATACTGGAGGCGCGATTCTGCGAAAACGGACCAAATTGGATTGTTGATAGCCTTAGCCGATTCTCCAAATTCGAACATCTCAGACATCTTTCTCCGTCGGGGTTTCTTCGGCGGCGATTTTGGTTGATGAGAGAGAGAGTAGAGAAATTGTGGAAATATCTAGAAGGGTTACGTTAAATGAGCTGGGCAAGGCTTATTCCGCTTGGGCCAAATTATTACTCTATAGGTGTTTTAAAACTTTAGGCCCAATAGCTGGTGGTGTGTGAAATTTAATTGGGTTTGTTTTTCACTTACTTTTTCATTTGTTTTGTTTCTATAATAATTTTAAATTAATAATTTTCCCATAATAAATTTATAGAAATTTACATTTTAATTTTAGTAATGGATTATCTTTTTAATATGAAATTTACTAATTTTTATCAATATGTTTTTATATGCCGAGTCCATATTCATATTTTGGACCCTTCTAATCCGTGTCCCCGAGTCCGTAATTTTGAGATTTGAAGTATCCGACACTCGGATCCGTACCCGTGTCGGACACTTGTACCCGAGTCCGAGCATCTTAGGCTAAAACTATATCCAAGGCCAGACACCTAACTCTTCTAAAGGATACGGCCCAGACGTTGCCCATTTGTCATATGTCCTATTTCCCCATCCCGAAATCAATCCTGAAAAAAATTCACAATATCAATGAGGAATTTCTACAGGTCTTCTTCCATCTCCTCGCGTGGTGTACATTTGATTTCTTGGGATAAGCTCTGTAAACCCCTCATTGAGGGAGGTCTGGGCTTAAAAAAAAATTGAATCTTATGAATAAAGCTCTAATGTTAAAGCTGGTTTGGAGACTCCTCTATCACCCTACATCTCTCTGGGCCAAGATCATCAACAGCAAGTACTGTCAGGGTTCTACTTTATTATAGGCTTCTTCAAAGGCAAATGCCTATTGGTTATGGATACACCTTCAAAAGCAGTGTCCCTTATTTCAAGAAGGCATTGGCTGGCGCATTGAAAATGGGTATAGTGTCAAATTTTGGATTGATCATTGGCTGACTGCTACTCCTTTGGCTAGCATTGCTCTGTTTCCAATACCAACCTCGTGGCTATCAATAAATGTGTTTTTTGAAATTGAAATTCAATATCATTTCTAAATTGATTGATTAGTCGGTTAAGTATTAGTGATAGAAATTCAATCTCATTATCTAAAGAATTGATTTACTTAATAATAAAATATATTTAAAAGATATATACCAACTAATTGAAGAGATATTGCCTTCTAAGATTCGTTTTAGCGATAAGAGTCCAATCCCTTGCCATGCGCCACATTCATATTGCTATCATATATATCCCTTGCCCTGCGCCACATTCCTATTGCTCTCATACTGCCCTGCGCCAAATTCAAAAAATTGAGTGTTTTTCAGGCCATCCAAGGTAATTCCAACTCTTTTTTTCCATTCTGTTTTTGTGTTGCACAGATCCAATGTTATGCATACTGAAATTGTCAATGGCTTGACTGGACAGAGATGTTACCGTAGATGTTACCCAACACCTTTGATAACACACTGACGGACAGCACACACACACACTCCGAAATAAAACAACTTTAAAAGAGTTTTGCAAATGGAATTAAAAGACACAAGAGTTAATTTTCTCAAGTTATATAATTATATAACTTGAGGATAGCTCAAAAGCCAAGACTTTATCTTCACTATATAAATGATTACAAAAGCCGAAAGTTTCCTAACTCTATTACAAGTAGAAAACGAATAGATCAAAACACAAACCCTATTCTACCCAAAACACAATCAAGTCCAAAGTACTTGAGAGTGGAATAACAAAGTATGGGAGAAAGGGCAAAAGGAACCAAGGATGTGTTTTGTCTCTTGTGCAAGGAGTGTGAAAGATGTGTGTAATTGGTATATCTTCAAGTCTCCACACCTTGCCTATTTATAGCCTTCAATTGCCTTGGAGGCTACTCCAAAATAACAGCTCTTCTTGTTAAAATCGTGTGAGAGGAGTGGAGAATATTCTTGGCTTCTTCTTCACATCATACGCCAACTTCCCACCAAAATAGCAACCGAAACTTAATGCCCAAGTCCTTGCTTTATCACCTTGTACTCTCTTGCTTTCTTTGTATTGTACTTCCTCAATTAATCAGCAACAACTCCCAAGACTTGGTCTTCCCACGTTTTGCTTCTTCATCAACAAATGTGGACCAAGTAAAAGTTACACATAAATCTCCTATTTATGTGGAACTTATCTTCAACCTTATTCCATGTCTTTAGCTATTCATCCCACCATGTACTAACCTGAAATATGGACTAACAAACACATATATCTTGCAAATAATATTAGACATTAGGATATAAAATAATATGGAAAGAATTATTAAATTACAAATCATTTCAGTTCGGGTAACACCCAACTGCCAGCGATAGCATCTGTGGTAACACCCACACCTGCACTAACAATCTCCCCATAATTTATAATTTCTTTCCAAACTCTAAAGTGCCGATTCCTGCAAGATTATGTTAGTCATACATGATATAGCAAAGTATCTCCCAAAGATTAACTCCCCATAATTAGAGGAACTAACCGAAACTTATGTTTTATCGAAAATACTAATTATAAAAACAAGTTTTCACAAAAACAAGATTTTCAAATAACTAGTAATTAAAACCAAAGATAAAACATAACAAAAACAAATACCAAATACCCTAAGTAATCACCAACATCACTTTGGTCAAGCACTATCTCCCCCTGTTTGGGATGAAATTAGCTTGAACTTCTTTTCTTGGTGAGAGACCTCCAAAGGGGCGGATTGTTTCTTGGAATGGGTTGACATGGTTTAGGATTTAAGAAGATTTTGGAAGGTTTGAGAGAGAGTGAGTGACGGTGACGGAGAAGTATATAACGCCTATAGAGAGAAGGGGTTAGGGCGGTTAGAGAGAGAGGATAAAAATTAGGAATTTAAATTAGGATAAGTAATTTAAATTGATATGACATATCCCACTTCCTATTTTTACTCAATTAAAAAACTATCCTCCCCCTATTTCCTAGCCACACAAAGATAATTACATTAATTATTTACCCAACCTCCCTATTTTCTAGCCACAAGAAAAATCAAGTATAACCTCCTCACACAAAAATTAACATCCGGCCATTATTTTGAATTTTTTTTTTATTATTTTTTTAATTTTTTTAATTTTTAATTTTTAATTTTCAGATTTTTTTTTAATTTTTTAAATATATAAAACGAAAATAAAAATAAACATACCAAATATACTAAGTCCATATGGTTTTTGAAAATCAAATCCCTAAATTTTAGGACTTAGATATTTTAGTTGTTTATAAAGGATAAATTGGTTAGTTAAAGACTTTTTCAAACTTTTAAAACTCTTAAACAATAAAAAGACTTTCAAAGTTAAAAAAATTAAATAACAAACCGAAAATAAAGAAATAAAAAACATAATATAGCACATACAAATATGTTAATGGCAATGATGGTAACATCTAGGATAACACATAAGATAAAAATCCCTTGATAAATATATTCAGTTTCAAACACTTGAGGCATAATAAGCTTAGTCTTTTTCAAGCATTTCAAGCATAACAAGCTGAGCATTTTTCATGCACTTTAGGCATTATAGGCCTATATATATATTTTTAAGTACATTGCTTGTTACTCACGTATCAATACACTTCTTTAAACAAGAAAGCATCGTAGTAACGAGCTCCGTGCTTCGAGTTTTATTTCAAGTGTAAAGACCAAGTGATCTATGCCTTTCAAGTAGGGTACACTGTAGTAGCGAACTCCATGTCCCTAATACTTAGCATAAATCACTTCATACATTCTCATTGGCAAGAGTACATCGTTGCAGCGAACACCGTGCCCCGAGCTCGAGAGAATAGTATGGATAAAAGCCTTTGCCTTTTATTTATAAAAAAAATTAGTGACTTTGTCACTTTAAGCAAATGAAGGGAGTTTTATCAAGTGTGTTATTCAGGGTGCTATCCTACCATAACAAAAAGGTCAGCATGTGCAGCTGTAAGATCTAAGATTACTAAAATAACAAAACGACAGATTTTTTTTTATTATATTTTTTTTAAATAAAGAAAATAATAATAAAAATTAATGAAACATAATATACAACAAAATAATCCAGGAGTTTTTAAATGAAACAAGAATCAAGAGATTTTTTCAAACTAAAAAATCTCTCATGGTTAAAACCTTGAATCAAAAAATCATTTTTTAATTCATTAACAACCTTTTTATATTCAAGTTTAGAAACAAAACAAGAGTGATTTACCTCAACATATTTTACCATGTCTCGGTAATTTACCGGTTCCTTGTGTCTTGTTTGTATCCCATCATTCAAATCCCGATCACACGGCTTATAGGATGATTCTTTTGAATTCTCAAAGGGGGATCCCTCCTCACTGGATCATTAACTCCATTGGAGTTATTATCATCTTCATTTTCTGCACTTGGATCGATTTTTGGTGTTATCTCTAGTGTTGCCGTATCAATGACAACACTTGGTCCAACACCAGACTCAACACAAGGACCAACATTTGAGGTAGCACTTTCTTCAGCAACTTCTTCAAGTTGTTCAACCCATATTATAGGAGTGTCTACAACTGATTCACCTGCAATGCTAGCCAAATCATCAAACAAAATATTTGCATACACTTGAACGATTCTCAATCTCAAATTATACACACGAAATGAAAGACAATTTTGAGAATATCCAAGAAAAATGGCCTTGTCACACTTAGAGTTAAATTTACCTAAATGATTTCGATCATTCAATATGAAACAAACACACCCAAAAATATGGAAGTAATGAACATTAGGTTTCTTCCCATTCAAAATCTCATAGGGTGTCATTGTTGTACCAGGTCTTAAAAAAACTCTATTAGAAATGTGACAAGCCGTGTTAAACGCTTCAGCCCAAAATCTTTTCGAAATACTTTTGGAAAACATCATGACACGGGCCATTTTTAGTAAGATCCTATTTTTCTTTTTGGGCACCCAATTTTGTTGGAACATTTTAGAGGTCGAAAATTCATGGTGAATTCCCTTTTTCTCACAAAAAGTAGAAAAGGAAACATTATCAAATTCTTTTCCATGATTAGATCTTATACGAAAAATAGGTGAGCAAAACATGTTTTTGATTTTGGAATGTAAGAATTTAAACTTATCAAAAGTTTCAGATTTTTCTTTTAAAAAATAAATCCAAGTAAACCTAGAAAAATCATCCACAATGACATAAGAATACCTCTTACCTCCCAGACTATCTACCTCAATTGGACCCATTAAGTCCATGTGCAAAAGTTGAAAACAATGTGTTGTTCCAAAGTGTTGCTCTTGATGTTGGGCAACACTGTGGGTAACACAGGTTTGCTTATATTTAAGGCAATCCCTACACACATATTTATCTTTAAAAATCAATTTGGGAATTCCTTTAATAGCATCAAACCTAAAAAGTTTCTCCAAATCTCTGTAATGGAGATGTCCCAATTTTTGATGCCACAAAATTGTGTCATCAATTTTTGCCGAATGGCAAACTTGTTTGTCTTCAACAAGATAACAATTGTCACTAGACCTAGTTCCTGTCATCACACAATTGTTAGTACAATCAAAGACTTCACAAGTATTTTTGTTGAATTTTACCTCTAAGTTGTCATCACAAAGTTGGCTAATACTAATTAAATTAGCTACAAGCCCATCTACATGCAAGACATTCTTTAAAGAAGGAAATCCAGAGACATTAAGTGTTCCTTTACCAATTATGTTACTCCTACTACCACCACCATAAGTTACACTATCACCTTGAACTAGTTCATAATCTTTTAAAAACTTTTTTGTTCCCGTCATATGGCGTGAACAACCACTATCAAAATACCATGAACCTTCCACATTTGTTTTCAAGGTAGTATAAACGACATCACACCTCAGATTAGGCTTAAATTTCCCTGACTTCTTACTTGGATTTTTAACCTTCTGACTTTCTGTGTTATCTTGAGTCTTTGGGTAACACCTCGGGTAACACAGAGACGGGACTGTTTTTTCAAAAGAGTTTGACAACTTTTCTTAACATGTCCAGAAGTGTGACAATACTTGCACACTTTCTTTTTGTCTGAGGTTTCATTAGGAGAAAAATGTTCATTGTTAACTTGTTCTTTAATAAAACACATTTTATCATCCTTATTAGCCAAAGTAGAAGTGATTGCTTTTAAAGACTCTTGGAAACCAATACCTGCCTTGGGAGGTTTACTCATACCAAGGATTTCATCCAACTTGGAAGATCCCTTGTTGAGCTTCTTGAATGTGGCCTCGGCTAAAGTTAGTTTGGCCTTGACTTTGTCCAGCTCCGCATCCTTCTTGGTAAGTTGGACCTCTAGCTTAGTCATGCCCTCTTTCAACTTCTGAACTTCATTGGTCAAGACCACCACCTTTTTATTCTCCTTCTTCCATTCTACAAGCAATTCCTCATAGAGGTTCTTCAATCCAACAATGAGCTCATCCTTACTAAGCTCATCCTTTTGCTCATCTTCACGTGAGCTTCCTGCATCCATGTTAGTTGAACACATAAAACAAACAACATTAAGAAAACTGAAATTGTTATACCTGCTGGATGTTATCTCAGGTGTTAGCCCAGCTTGGGTAACACTCAAGATAACACTTTCAGTGTCCGAGTCACAAACCGTGACAAGCATAGCTGTTTGGTTAGGATTTGCAGGATCAAAAGCCATGACAACTGGACCAAGCACTTAGTATCGTCAAGTGACCTGCTCTGATACCAATTGAAATTGTCAATGGCTTGACTGGACAGAGATGTTACCGTAGATGTTACCCAACACCTTTGATAACACACTGACGGACAACACACACACACACTCCGAAATAAAACAACTTTAAAAGAGTTTTGCAGCGGAATTAAAAGACACAAGAGTTAATTTTCTCAAGTTATATAATTATATAACTTGAGGATAGCTCAAAAGCCAAGACTTTATCTTCACTATATAAATGATTACAAAAGCCGAAAGTTTCCTAACTCTATTACAAGTAGAAAACGAATAGATCAAAACACAAACCCTATTCTACCCAAAACACAATCAAGTCCAAAGTACTTGAGAGTGGAATAACAAAGTATGGGAGAAAGGGCAAAAGGAACCAAGGATGTGTTTTGTCTCTTGTGCAAGGAGTGTGAAAGATGTGTGTAATTGGTATATCTTCAAGTCTCCACACCTTGCCTATTTATAGCCTTCAATTGCCTTGGAGGCTACTCCAAAATAACAGCTCTTCTTGTTAAAATCGTGTGAGAGGAGTGGAGAATATTCTTGTCTTCTTCTTCACATCATACGCCAACTTCCCACCAAAATAGCAACCGAAACTTAATGCCCAAGTCCTTGCTTTATCACCTTGTACTCTCTTGCTTTCTTTGTATTGTACTTCCTCAATTAATCAGCAACAACTCCCAAGACTTGGTCTTCCCACGTTTTTGCTTCTTCATCAACAAATGTGGACCAAGTAAAAGTTACACATAAATCTCCTATTTATGTGGAACTTATCTTCAACCTTATTCCATGTCTTTAGCTATTCATCCCACCATGTACTAACCTGAAATATGGACTAACAAACACATATATCTTGCAAATAATATTAGACATTAGGATATAAAATAATATGGAAAGAATTATTAAATTACAAATCATTTCAGTTCGGGTAACACCCAACTGCCAGCGATAGCACCTGTGGTAACACCCACAGTCTGCACTAACACATACTATTATTAACGGATGAGGTGCTTTTGGTGTACCGTATCAAAAAGAAACAATTGCATATAAAGATGAATTAAACAACCATCAAAAGTGATTAAAAACGTGTTTTCGATACATTTTCTTTCACAATGTTGTAATATTACGGTCAGGTGAGATAAATATGCTGTTATAGGTGTTGGGGTAGAGAAAAAGTGCTAAGGTTTCCTTAGTTCATATTTTCATCTTAGTTGAAATTTTATTGTATGTTGCTTTGCTTCTTTTCCACATTAGGTGTAATTCCCTCTCATTCTATTCAATCTTTTTCTCATTATCTATTTTCGCTTTTTCTTTCTTGCAAATTAATTTTTGTTTAATCCTTCAAATGTAAATATTCTTCCTTTTGATTCTTTTGAAGGCCTATATAGGACTCAAACCTAAATGTTTCCAACACATTATGTCCATGTTTCCTTCATAATTCATAGATTATATATATGCTTAAAACCTATTGCTACAAACAAAATTCTTTCTCGTAGGGAAAAAGAAAATCTAGAAGTTCGGGAATCTTCCCCATTAGTATAATCCAAAGCAAAGACACATTCAGATAGGCTTCCCAAAAGTTTTCACTACACGAAATATAGAGTAATCATAGCCTTGAACCTTTAATGTACTAAAAAGGCATAGACTTCAAGATTCGGATATTAATATGAAAATCTGTAAAATCCAATCAGAAAAATCACCAACATATCCAACATGAAACCAGAAATCTGGATGGTCTAGTATAATTAAAATTTTAATTTCTTACCTAGGTTTACTAGCCCAACAAAGAATAGAACAATACAATCAATTAGTTCTTGTGCCATATTATCTTTCCGCGTATATTTAAGCAATTTTATACGAGCAAAATGAGAGAAAATGATCTTCTTAACCAATCTCCATACATGTCAACAAAGAAATATGAGAGAAAATGACCTTCTTAAACTGCAACATTTAGAGGCAGAAATGCATATATATAACCTTGATTATCGAGGAAGAACATAAATTTTAATTTTAAGAAACAAGGGCATCATTTAACCAAATTAGAAAGCAATAGAAAAATGCCCAATAACAGTTGAAATTCAAATTTGAAATCTAAACGCTTAGAATTCTAATACTTCCTCCGTCCCAAAATGTTTGTCCCATTTGACTTTTTTGTTGAACTTTGACCAAAAATTTATGAGAGATTAATCATGTTCATGAAATTCTAAAAGTTGTTGTTGATAATATTATTAATGGTGAATCAATAGGAATTTTTAGAATTTCATGAACATAATTAAATTGTCATATATTTGTGGTCAAAGTTCAACAAAAAAGTCAAGTCAAATGGGACAAACATTTTGGGACGGAGGGAGTACTAAATAAGAAGACAGGATCAACACAATTTGACAAAGTAAAAGTGCAATAAAAAATGTAGATGAACTGTTCGTTAAAATTAGCATAACAAATTCCATACTTGAATCCACAAAACCACAAAGAAATATTATATCCATAATCAAATCCATACTCACTCCTCCCCAAACAGAAGATTCACACTTTCCACTTCAGTTTACCCCAAGATGCATTTTTATATGTAAGATCTAACTAATCTCCACAAATTTCATAAATTTTCTTCCTTTTTTTCATTATGTTATTTATTAAACCTCTCTAGCATAATTCTGGTACAATTCAAAGAACATTAAACAAATGTATAATTTTTCGGGATGAAGTGATTAAACAATAACAAAATCAGACACTGTAGACTAAAATCAAATAGCGATCTTACAAGAAGTCGTTGAAGCTCTAGGGAGTTGAAATTAGAGGGATCCATTGACGAGAATTTGTTTGCAGGCAGAAAACCCTAAACCCCAATTCTATTGTTGATTCAGTTTCTCATATTTGTGTTTCCTGTTTCCAGTGTGAACGTAGGGCCAAAATTATGGGGAAATTCCCCAAGGGCCCTCCATGTATATATGTACTAGCCTAAGCCCGTGTCCAAGGCCACGTTTTTTGTTTTTAAATTTTTTTTTTTAATTTAATTTTTTTTTTCTTTTTTAAATATGCCCGTGTCCAAGGCCACATTTTTTTTAATTTTTTTTTTTAAATTTTTTTTTTAAATTTTTTTTTATTATTTAAAATTTTTTGTTTTTTAAGGGCAAAATGGGAAAGGGACAAAATAGTAAGGGCAAAATGGTCATTTTCGCGAATGGAACTATTCACTCTACTGTTCAAAAGGGTGGTGTGATTTATAATATAGATTTCCATTTAAAGAAACGTCCTTTCCTTTATATCAAAAAGAAAAAAAGTTTTTTCAAATTAAATTCCCCAGACACCCCCACCTCCCTACTCTCTCTTATCATTGACGAGCGATTGGTGTTTCTCTCTCTACGCGCAATTGTTGTTTCTCTCTCTATCTATCTATCTATGGGTAATTGACGAGCTCTTCCGGGTGTTCGATCGAAACGGGGATGAATTCTCCTATGCGCCATTACTGTCCGTGAACTTGCCGGTAGTGTTTCACCGACGAATCACCGTCGATTTCAACGCAGGTGAGCTTTTGAGCCGGAAATTCTATATATTGATTGTTTCCTCAATTGATTTCATGTTTGGTTGATGGAGTATAGAAATGCTACTGAGTTTCAATTTTGTTGGTGAGTTGGTGATAATTTGGAAATGGAATCATAATTCTAGGGTATTTTAGATGATGAACAGGTTTTTGTTGGATTATGCATCCATGTGTTTTGATATCAATTCATCACTTTCGTCGTTTTTTTTTTAAATTGGTCATTAATCTAATCTGTTACAGTGGTGAGAGTGAAATTTACCATCAATTGGGATCGAACGCCTTGAAAGAAAGGATGTTGGTTGAGCTAGAGCTCTTTCTCACGGTTTCGATTAAATTATTCACGGAGTACAAGTTTAGATTGTGAATAGTTAGTGTATTATCTTCAGTTCTAATTATCCTTATGTTGAATTATGTAACTCTAATTCGTTGATATTATATTCATAATTTAAATGAGTTGGAAAGTGATAAATCTGTGTATGTGTCATACTTTATTACTTCTTGACATTGTTTTCTGCATATAAATTGTTATTAAACCGGGATACATGTGGATAATGGATCATGGAATCATAATGGATCAGGGGAACAAGCCAGCCCCATTGACATGATTATATTGGAAGAGGGAGAAATTTTCTTCATCATTTGGTGGAACCAGGCCGTCGTTATTAGGAGGTGATGATTTATCATGTAGTTCAGATTTGCAGACACAAAACATGGATAATGCAAGGCTGCATGAATGTGGATTATTCTCTGTGTCACTTGTAAGATTTTATGCTATGCATGTGTTGCAATAATTTAACCTAGTGAAGCGGCTGCAAATTACCTTATGTCGGCTGATTGTAGTGTCATTAAGGATTGGATTTTCGATTCCGGAGCAGTTACAGATGGGTTCCCTGCTAATGGTGAAGCAAGTAATGCAGAACTAAACTCCTCTGCAGTTCGTAAAGCAAGAACCACCACTCATGGGCTGTTTGATGCTCCTGTAAAATCTGCTGACATAGTTATGGAGGTTCTTGGGCATTGTGGATTATTGAAGAAGCGGAGGCAGTTTTTGTAGAAATGGAGCGAAAGAATTGGGTCCCAGATGAACCTGTTTACGGGCTTTTGGTGGACTTGTGGCAATAACAAACAGTAATTTTCGTTAAGTTAATAACAATTGTTAATGTCTTTTAACATTTATTTATGATTTGGATTGATTTGATTAATAAGTCTTATATGTTACTTATAAGACTTTTTTAATAAGTCTTATAAGTAACTTAAAAGACTTTTTAAAGTCTTATAAGTTACTTAAAATACTTTTTAATAAGTCTTATAAGTAACTTAAAAGACTTTTTAAAGTCTATTAAGTTACTTATAAGACTTTTTTAATTTTTAAAAAAATCTTATAAATAACTTATAAGACTTATTAAAAAGTCTTATAAGTTACTTATAAGATTTATTAAATTACTAATAAGACTTATATAAGACTATTTTACTTTTTAAAAAAGTATTATAAATAACTTTTAAGACTTATTAAAAAGTTACTTATAAGACTTATTAAAAAAAAAAAAAGTCTTATAAATAACTTATAAGAGTTTAAAAAGTCTTATAAGTTACTTATAAGACTTATAAGTTACTTTTTAATAAGTCTTATAAAAGTCTTATAAGACTTATTAAGTTACTTAAAAGACATTTTTACTTTTTAAAAAAGTCTTATAAATAACTTATAAGACTTATTAAAAGGTCTTATAAGAATCGTATAAGACTTTAAAGTCTTATAAGTTACTTATAAAACTTTAAAAAGTCTTTTAAGTAACTTATAAGACTTTTTAATAAGTCTTATAAGTTAATTATAAGACTTTTTATTTTTAAAAAAGTCTTATAAATAACTTATAAGACTTATTAAAAAGTCTTATAATTAATTTATGGGTCTGATTTTTTATTTTCTTTTAAATAATTACTAGCAAAAAGCCCGCACGGGTTCTGTAACTCCGAGACTTTTGAGAGATTTAGGCTTAATGAAGACCTCGTATGAAATTTACCAATACTGAGTTTAAATAGCGCATGATTTATTTGATACCCATGAAATAAAATTTAAAAATACTACTAAAATTAATTATTTATGTTTCCTTAGTTTCCCTAGTAATATAACAATCATTTATTGATAGCAATTGAGATAATTTTTTCGGGACAAAGAAAGTATTTTTTTTAATTGAAGGGTTGATAATAATTATAATTTATATATATAACGGATATTCTTTTGAATATTACATAATGAAAATGTACATACTGCCTTCGTCCCATTTAAACCTTCACCATTTTGAAGGTGACACGAGAATTAAGAAAAAAGTTAGTGGAGTAAGTGTTGAGAGTATGAAAAATGAGGTTGGAGAGAGAAAGTGGGGTAGGAAATAGTGAGTTGGTTGGGGTTGTGAGTATAAAAGTAAAATATGAGAGAGAATTAGTGGGTGGAATAATAATATAAAATGTACATTTTAGAAAATGTGAAGCTTTTAACGGGACACCCGTTTTGGCAAAAGGTGAAGCCTCAAATGGGACGGAGTGAGTATATTGTAATAGTAAAATAATAGTAATTTTATGTACATGAACTATATTATTAATTATTATTAATTATTATTATTATTATCATTATTATTATTATTATTATTATTATTATTATTATTATTATTATTATTATTATTATTATTATTATTATTATTATTATTATTATTATTATTATTATATTTTCTATATGAACACAGTTCAATAAAATGAACCTTATGAAATAATAATAATATTTATTAATTAATTTTCTAAAGATGTTTATTTAATAAAAAAAATCACATTCTTTAATATTCTAGTTCATTCACACATTCGTATGTATCATTTCTAAATGTCTTTTGATCATGCACTTTCTTTGACTTGTCATGCTTTCACATCTCAAAACTCTTGACATTCAATTAATAATTCGTATTCTACCTCTTCATTGATAGACAATATTAGTTCAAATAAGTATGTGAAGGGGTGAATTATTTATGACATGTTTAATTTCAATAACTTTGTATGATTTTTGATATTTTTTTCAATCAATGAAAAATGAAAAAATAAAAAAACAAATCACAACAATTTATGGGACATTTGTTTAAAAATATTACACATTTAACAAATTGTAAATATGTAATTTCAAATTCAAATCTAAAATAGTAATTAAAAATTAAAAGAAAATTAAAAGATAAATAAAATACAAAAATAAAAATAATATTTATTAATTAATTTTCTAAAGATGTTTATTTAATAAAAAAAATCACATTCTTTAATATTCTAGTTCATTCACACATTCATATGTATCATTTCTAAATGTCTTTTGATCATGCACTTTCTTTGACTTGTCATGCTTTCACATCTCAAAACTCTTGACATTCAATTAATAATTCGTATTCTACCCAGTGTTCTAAAAATCGGCCTAGGCGGCCGCCTAGGCGGCGCCTAGGCGCTAGGCGGCGGCCGGGCGCCGCGACTTTAAGTAGCGGGCGGTGGCGGCCCAGGCTTTAGGCGGGGCTAGGCGGGCTAGGCGGTCAGCAGGGCGGGAGGGGCGGGATTAGGCGGGACTAGGCGGGGCTAGGCGGGGCCTAGGCGGGATTGGGCGGTCTAGGCGGTCGAAGAGTTGGCGTTCGAGTTTTTAGATGCGTTCGGCCGTAGCAGGGTGTAACTTTTGATTCGGAGGAGTTACGGGACGCACAGCATATCAAAACGACCGTCTTTTCGAGAGGAACAAAAGTAATTGGGCTATGCCCCCTGAGCGGCCCATAAATAGGCCAAAAAACGCTTCTAAGGACCTCAAACGGCCTTCTGAAGTTTTTATCCATTTTTTCATTGTTTTGAACCTTTTCGTAATTTTGCAGTTTTAGGGTTTCTTTTCGGTAGGGTTTTTCAGGACTTTATATAGTTTATGTTAGGGTTTTTGAGAAATGACGCCGTCTTCTAATGTTATGGTTCAATGACCGAAATGCCCTGACCCATAGTTGAGTTGTTCAAGATTTATACATTTATCTTCTTGAATTTGTCACTATGGACAGAAACTATGGAATATATATAAAAATGTGTGTAAATTCGCGATCCCGCCTAGGCCCCGCCTCAGCCCCGCCTAGGCGCTCTAGGCGCTAGGCCCGGCATCGCCGCCTAGGCGCCGCCTAGCGATTTTAAGAACCCTGATTCTACCTCTTCATTGATAGACAATATTAGTTCAAATAAGTATGTGAAGGGGTGAATTATTTATGACAAGTTTAATTTCAATAACTTTGTATGATTTTTGATATTTTTTTCACTCAATGAAAAATGAAAAAATAAAAAAACAAATCACAACAATTTATGGGACATTTGTTTAAAAATATTACACATTTAACAAATTGTAAATATGTAATTTCAAATTCAAATCTAAAATAGTAATTAAAAATTAAAAGAAAATTAAAAGATAAATAAAATACAAAAATAAAAATAATTAATTAAAAATAAATTTCTCATTCATATGTAATTAGTCAAAGTTTTTATTATAAAGAATTCATGCAAATTTTAAATCAATAAATAACTGAATCTACAATAATCATAAATCATAATAGAAATAAATAAACCAAAAAAATTATAAATAAAATTAAAATCAATACAAACAATTAAAGCGATAAATACATACATAAATAAATAATTAAATTTACTTTGCAAAACATAAAAAATAAGTTAAAAATAAAGTTCATAAAAGCACCAAACTAAGAGTACTACGATAGCATTAAAACAAAAATTAAACAAATACAATATCAAATAAAAACAGAAAAAATATGTATTCAAATAAAGAGAATAATAACTGAAATAAAATAAATCTTTCATTAAAAATTAATACAAAATAAATTTATAAGTCAAAACTAAATTCTCATTTAATCAAATTTAAAAAACAAATTATAACAAAAAGTATAACCTAAGAGCACAATTTTTATAAAAAAAATTATATAAAAAAATATATATGAAAAATCAAAGCATAAAATCTTATAATTTCATATACTATAGTTCTTCACAAATTGTACTCAAAATATTCAAAATAAAAAACAAAAAAACTGAAATGAAAAATTACAAAAAAAAAAAAAACTAAAAATACATCTAATTACAAAATAAAATTAAAAAAAAAGGTAAAATCTAATTCAAATTGCTAAAAGTCAAAAGGAAACATTTTTTAAAGGGGAAAAATACATATAAATCAATTGTTAAATTAGCCCCAAAATAAAATCAAAAGAAAAGCAAATTATCAAACAACAATATAAGTTTAAAAGTAACAAATTAACTAAAAAAACAAAAATGAAATACTTATTTGAATCATGTTGTAAACAAAAATAAAAATTGTAACGAAAATCAAATTCAAGAGCATAAATTTATAAAGCAATATATATATATATATATATATATATATATATATATATATATATATATATATATATATATATATATATATATATACACATAATAGTAAGTAGTATCATAACATAAGAAATTGTAATTTAATTAAACTATGTTTTCTTTATCAAATTTTTTTAATCAAAATATACAAAATCAACAAAAAATCAAAGAAAATATTAAAATAGTTTGAAAATGAAAATTAAACCAAAACAAAACGTAAAGCAAAACTTGAATAGAAATACAAAAACTCAAAATATAATCAAAAGAGAAAATAATGTAAAATCAAGTCAAAATAAAATTCTCATTTAAATCAATATGTAAATTAGCAAACCAAAAAAAATTAAAGGCAAAGTAAAAGGTAAATAAAAATTAATTATAAAAATAAAAATATATGTGAAAGTGAAATATAATTAAATTTAAATAACAGAATAAATATTAGTATGAAAATAGAGAAATAAAGTTAAGAATGAAATAAAACCAAGGGAGAAATCAAAACTTTTATACTATTAAAAAACAATTTGAATACAAAATCAATAATATATTTTTAATCCAAATTAATCATAGTATCAACACAAAAAATTATAACAAATACAACATAAAACTGGGACTTACTAAAGTCTTGGCATGTCAGCATAAGTAATTTCAAATTCAAATCTAAAAGAATAATTAAAAATTAAAAATTAAAAGATAAATAAAATACAAAAATAAAAATAATTAATTAAAAATAAATTTCTCATTCATAAGTAATTTGTCAAAGTTTTTACTATAAAGAATTCATGCAAATTTTAAATCAATAAATAACTGAATCTACAATAATCATAAATCACAATAGAAATAAATAAACCAAAAAAATTATAAATAAAATTAGAAATAAAATTAAAATCAATACTAAACTATTAAAGCGATAAATACGTACATAAATAAATAATTAAATTTACTTTGAAAAACATTAAAAAAAAGTTAAAAATAAAGTTCATAAAAGCACCAAACTAAGAGTACTACGATAGCATTAAAACATAAATTAAACAAATACAATATCAAATAAAAACAGAAAAAATATTTATTCAAATAAAGAGAATAATAACTTAAATAAAATAAATCTTTCATTAAAAATTAATACAAAATAAATTTATAAGTCAAAAATAAATTTTCATTTAATCAAATTTAAAAAACAAATTATAACAAAAAGTATAACCTGAGAACACAATTTTTATAAGAAAAAATATATACAAAAAATCAAAGCATAAAATCTTATAATTTCATATAATATATTTATTCACAAATTGTACTCAAAATATTCAAAATAAAAAACAAAAAAATTGAATTGAAAAATTACAAAAAAAAATCTAAAAATACATCTAATTACGAAATAAAATTAAAAAAAGGCAAAATATAATTCAAATTACGAAAAGTCAAAAGGAAACATTTTTTAAAGGGGAAAAATACATATAAATCAATTGGTAAATTAGCCCCAAAATAAAATCAAAAGAAAAGCAAAAAATCAAACAACAGTATAAGTTTAAAAGTAACAAATTAACTAAAAAATCAAAATGAAATTCTTATTTGAATCATGTTGTAATCAAATATAAAAATTGTAACAAAAATCAAATTCAAGAGCATAAATTTATAAAGAAATATATATATATATATACATAACAGTAAGTAGTATCATAAAATAAGATATTGTAATTTCATTAAACTATGTTTTCTTTATCAATTTTTTTAATCAAAATATACAAAATAAACAAAAAATCAAAGCAAATATTATAATAGTTTGAAAATGAAAATTAAAACCAAAACAAAAGGTAAAGCAAAACTTGAATAGAAATACAAAAAGTCAAAATATAATCAAAAGTGAAAATAATGTAAAATCAAGTCAAAATAAAATTCTTATTTAAATCAGTATGTAAATTAGCAAACCAAAAAAAATTAAAGGCAAAGCAAAAGGTAAGTAAAAATTAATTATAAAAATAAAAATATATGTGAAAGTGAAATATAATTAAATTTAAATAACATAATAAATATTAGTATGAAAATAGAGAAATAAAGTTAAGAATGAAATAAAACCAAGGGAGAAATCAAAACTTTTATACTATAAAAAACAACTTGAATAAAAAATCAATAATATATTTTTAATCCAAATTAATCATAGTATCAACACAAAAAATTATAACAAATACAACATAAAACTGGGACTTACTAAAGCCTTGGCATGTCAGCATAAATTTTCCATGAAATTTGATATAATCCACGACAATGGCGGCAAATGATGAAGAAAATAGGAAAAAGAAATCATAAAGGATGTGGGGGAGGAGGAATGGAAGTATGACGAACAACAAAAGAAAAGAGCCAAAATAAATTTAATCAAATTAGTCATTAAAAAATTAAACATCTTTTTGCCTTTTGGATCCAATTATGATTCTGCCCTTCACACTCATACCATACACCTCCTCATTCAGGTGCCTTCCAACCTTGGAAACCCAAACCTTCTGTAGGCCCTGCCATTTCCACTTCAACCTGCTTAGAACCAACTCCCTCACCCCCTCACTCAAATCGCGGCCAAACCTCTCTGCTTCCCTCAAAAACACCTTCTCCTGCCAAAACTCCTACTCCTCCTACCTCACCCCATCAACAGAAAACCCCTCCACTTTCTGTTAACACTACCCAATCTGATACACCCTCAAAATTCCTTCCTCAAAACATTCCTCAAACCCAAACCACCCCTCCATCCCTACCAAACCAAACCAAACCGCTCCTAACCAACCACTTCCTAACCCTTTCATTCAACCTCTACCCTAAACCGCACCTGAACATACTCCAGTCTAACCGCCTCCTCTTTTCCAAACTGCCCCTTCCACTTCAACCGCTCCTCCAACGGATTACTCCCAAATTTTTTCCACCCTAAACCTTATCCAAGGCCAACTTCTAATCAACCAAGGCCATATAATCAAGCTAACCGCTTCAAATGCCTCCCTTGAAGCCTCAAACACCTCCCTAACTGAATCCAACCGCTCCCTTCTGGCCAAGGTTGGTGCTCAAACCCTTGAAATGGCCACTCTTAAATCCAGTATGCTTGATGCCATTAAGGGGGAGAGATCACCTGCACCTGCATCCTCTTATGATCAAACCCCTTCCATAGTCAAAACCGCTGCTGAGAACTGCTTCAATGCGTTCTAGCAATCTCTTGAAGATGGTATGATCAAGGTATTGGGAGATAAAGCCTCCATAGCTGAATTGAACAAAATTCTTACTGAGCTTGGAGAAGGCATTTACAAAGCCTTAGATACTGATCTTGGACTGCTGAAGACTGAGTTTCTGAAATCTTTCAAACCGCAACCATAGTCAAATCTCAAAGTAGTTTTGGATTCAATGCAAACAAGCCTCCTAGAAGAAATGGATTTGCATAAGGGGGAGTTGCATATCAAGTTGAACATTGTTAGTGATAGCCTTAAAGCCAAAATCAATGAACTCAAAGATGAAGTCAACGACCGCTTGGAGAACCTCAAGGAAGGATTTAATTCCAAGCTTAGCTCAAAAATCAATGAGTTAAAAACTTCCTTGAAGGTAACTGTAGATCTTGAGCCAGTTGAGGAAGCTATTTCTACTCAGACTGCTGGGATTCAGGAGGAGATCCATACAATTTTCAACTCTCTCAACTCCTCCTACCATCTGAAAATTGATGAGCTCAAGGAAAATCTAGTTGCCAACACTAGATCAATTGGTGCTACAAATTCAACTTCTGCCCATTCAGTGAATGCTTTGAAAGCAGTTGAGACCACCCTTGCCAGGACTGCAGAAGAAGTTAGAAGGCTCAGGAAGACCCTCCAAGCAGAGCATTCCGTGTTTCAAGGACCGCATCAAGCTGAGCATGAAATAAATCAACCGCGTCGTCATTGAACCGCCTTATCTGTAATTTTCTTTTTGCTGAACTTTTTGCTTTTTAGACCGCACTATCATTGTATTCTTTTGGTCTATCTTTTTGTTTTTGTAACCATGTAATTTCCTTTCATACCTTGTACCTGTAACTCAAAACACTTAAGGTATTAATGAAAATTACATCATGGTTCCAAAACTTTTTTCATATCAAACTGCTTGTTTATAGAACAATGAAATCGCAATGATTTATAACCTCATTCAAATATTTTCTAACTTAAAATCATATTTTCGAAATGAAGTTTAAACATTCAGTTTAAACCGCACTTTAAACTTAAACTCATATTTTTTAAGTGCACTGAATGCATTTCTATACTTTCAAATTGTAAGTTTTTCAATCTTTCAATAGTATAGAAATCTATAACTTAAGCTAGTGTGTGCATTGACTTGGGACATGACTTACCATGTTAATTCTTATGGACATGTTTTTACCAAGTACAATGTTTGTTTTTGTTATAGTATGTAATGGCATCAATCAAATAGGGGAAGATTGTTGGGTATGCATACTTTAACCCTCCTAGCTCAAGCTTAGATTTGATTGATACCATAACCTCTTCTCTATTTTAAGGACTTTAGGCCCATATTTAATGAAGCTTAGACTTCAATTTTTTATCTAAGTCCATTTTATAGAATAGGTTAAATTAGGCTTGAAGACTGGCACAAGACTCATTAGACATGAGGTTTCAGTTCAAGATATTTCAGACCGCACCATCAAAACCGCATATGCAAAGCGCACCAGCAAACTGCTTTGTGGAATTCTCTATCTGAAACCGCATCTTGAATACCTAAGTGCAAACCGCATTAAGTGAACCGCACTTGTTAACTGCAGTGCAGTTCAAACCTTGAGACCGCAATATGGAACCTCCTCTGGTAAAACTGCACTATCTCAACCGCATGCACACCAGACCGCATCCAATGATTGAAGACTTGAAGTGAACCACATGTGACTGTTGGAATCCACGTCAGCAATGACAAAAGTCAACCACCAAATCTTGTCACGTGATTCTACGTCAGACAAGATCTACAAAGATCTTGAAAAGGTGACAGATGTCCTTCATACCTTATTTGCAGCTTGAGTCTGATCAGCTTTATCGGCAACTGCTGTACCAAAGGACAAAAGTGGATTTGTGGACCAATCAGAAAGCACCAGTACAGTCCTTGCAAACAGCTGTGTCCAACGGCTATATCCTTGGTGCTTGGGTATAAATACCCCTAATCGTCAACACTTGAAGATTGCTTGAGAAATTGATTTGTTGTGAGTTCATAAGAAATTGAAGCTCTGCCCAGAATATACTCAGTCCTTTGAATCTTCATCTTCTTCCTTCAAGAAATATTTTTCAGCCCAGAAATCAAGCCTTAAACATCATCAAGAATCATTATGCTCTACATCTCATAGATTCAAAGAGCCTTGATCTTGTTATACACACACACACACCTCACTTGTTTAATCACATAGATTATTCATTTGAGATACACCGGTTATAGTCTAGGGTTTGATCTTCATAAAATATATTTTAGATCTAAGTATTGATCTTTGTACTTTGTAATCTCTCATACTCTAATATAAAATCTAACTCTTAGAAAATTCAAGACTAACCATCTTGATAGTGGATGTAGATCATTTATGATTGAACCACTCCAAATGTTGTGTTCTTCAATTCTGCACTTTTATTTACTGTTTATTGCTAATTATTTTGTCTTATCTGTTTGATCTTACTTTCAGTTATCCATTATTCTGAATTGTGTTTGAAGTTAACTTTGTCAAAACCTCACTTTTCAGTTTTATAAACCGCACTGAAAACCGCTCATCAAAACTGCACCTCTAAACCGCTTTGTAAACTAAAATATTCCGCTGTGCATTTTGCAACTCTACTTGCAGTTTATAATACACTACAAGCGGTTTTGTAAGCAAGAGGTTGAGTTTTAAAAAGAGGGCAAAAAATTTGAAACAACTATTCAACCCCCCTCTAGCTGTTTTTCACCCTTGTTGACACATTTGAGACCAACAAGGATGTATTGGTTTAATACCCCTTACAGTATTTGCTATTTCTTACCCGGTTGACATTATCGTGGGTAGATTGAGTGGAATTGTTGAACAAAAATTTATTTGGCAGACTGTGACTTCATTGATATTTTTTTATTTCTGATTATTCTGAAATAAAAATGTGAACTTTATTAGTTTTCAAATATGTACAAGTTGGGACAAGAAACTAAATTATTAACTTTACATTTCATGTAGAGGGAGAAGGGCAAGGGGACAGGGACAGAAGTTACATGACCAAAATCTCTTACAATGGAAAACAAAACATACTAAGAAACTAACAGATTTTTTTTCCTTTTAGCCAGGTATTCAACAATTCAATCACCTCCTGATTTCATTAATCAAAATAAATCCTAAGTCAAAGTAATTTCATAAAATAAAAAATAAACCCTAATTTCAAAGTAATTTCACGGAATCAAAATGAAACTTAATTCAAAGTAATTTCATGAAATTAAAACAAACCCTAATTCATAGTAATTTCACATAATCAAAATAAAACTCTAACTCAAATGAGCATCAAAAATTGAAAACAAAACAGAGGAATGAAAGATGAGAAGTTACGTCTTAGAGTTTGGCTTTATCGGAAGAGAGCTTTGAGACGATTCCCTGAACGTCTAGGGAAGTGACAATGTGATCGGAGCGAAGTTTGGGGAGGCGGAGTGACTGTGTGTGTGTGTGAGAGAGAGAGAGAGAGAGAGAGAGAGAGAGTTTATGGGAAATAAGAAAAGGAATGGGGGGATGTATAAGAGGAAGGGTTTTCTTTGTACTAGAAAACATAATTTTCATTTTCAAAATCTTTGCACGTCACCTACCTGTTTTGAGTTGAGCTGGCCAATGAAGAGGAATCTTCATTTCTTATGAAGCAAAGAAAGAGGAAAAGGGTTCGAGTTCTCAATGTTTGTTAGCTTCATTTTTCCTGATTTTGGGTTTATTAACTTTGCGTTGGATCTCCTATCGTCTTTTTGAGAAATTTATGTCCCTGATTTTGGGTTAATCCACTAGGAATTTATTGAAATTACGTAAATCAATTATACATTTTTAATTCAATATAAACGTTGCATATTATTTATTTATTAACTTGATTGAATTTGATAAAAAAAATTGTGTAAGTGAGAGACAATGGCAGACCAAGAATGAAAGGTCACTCTGCACGCAGGAGAGTAAACCTCAAGATTAGGCTCACCGTGTCTCGAATGAAAGAAGGACAAAGAAAAGTGCCTTGAATAATTAGCCTCACTATTCCCGTCGAATTTCAACGGGTTACTCACTAGTTAAAGCATCCAAAATGATAATTTAAAGGTGATTAACCATATAATTTCTCAAACTTATCAATTTTACATTGTAATAAGATAAGTAATATTTCATCTAACCATATATCACTAACTTAATAAGTATACTCTCTCATCATTTTACTAAGTCCACCCTCCCATCATTTTACTTTCTCTCCTACCACCATCACCTTAGGTCACCCATCTCCATCTTCTCCGGTCAACAACTCTGGTGACCAACTCCGACAATTTCTTCTTTTTTTTTACTTCGGCGACCAAAAAACTGAGAACTTAACTTATCAGTAAATTTTCAGTTGTCAACTAAACTACTAAGAACAAGATAAACTCCGGCGACCAAACAACTGAGAACTTAACTTATCAAGTTCTCAGTTGTCAACTAAACTACTAAGAACATGATTAACTCCGGCGACCAAACAACTGAAAACTTAACTTATTAGTAAGTTCTCAGTTGTCTCCACTAAGAACACGATCAACTCCGGCGACCAAACAACTGAGAACTTACCAGTAAGTTCTCAGTTGTCAACTAAACTAGTAAGAACACGATCAACTCCGACGATCACCAACTCCGGTGACCAAACAACTGAGAACTTAACTTATCATTAAGTTCTTAGTTGTCAACTAAACTACTAAGAACACAATTAACTCCAGCAACCACCTACTTCGGTGAACAAACAACTGAGAACTTAACTTATCAGTAAGTTCTCAGTTGTCAACTAAACTACTAAGAACACGATAAACTCCGGAGACCACCAACTCCTGCGACCAAACAACTGAATACTTATCACTAAGTTCTCGGTTGTCAACTAAACTACTAAAACACGATCAACTCCGGTGATCACCAATGTCGGCGACCACCAAATCGGCGACCACCAACTTCAATGACCGTCAACTCAGGTGACCTTTTTTTTTACTCGGCAACTTTATTTTTAATCCGGCGACCAAACAACTGAGAACTTATAAGTAAGTTCTCAGTTGTCAACTAAACTGCTAAGATCACGATCAATTCTGGCGACCACCAACTTTGGCGATCAAACAACTAAGTAAATTCTCAGTTGTCAATTAAACTACTAAGTACACGATCAACTCTAACGACCACCAACTCCGGCGACCAAACAACTGAGAACTTATCAGTAAGTTCTCAGTTGTAACTAAGCTACTACGATCACGATCAACTCCGGCGACCTCCAACTCCGGCAACCAAACAACTGAAAACTTATCTATAAGTTCTCAGTTTTCAACTATTAATAACGCGATCAACTCTAGTCACAAACTCCAGGGAACAAACAACTGAGAACGCAATCAACTCAGGCAACCACTAACTCTGACGACCAAATCATATTAAAATTTTTAATTGCTCTATTACTTAAAATGGACAATGAGATCCACTTGTCATTCTCATAATAAAAACTCTCTACCCACTTTCTCTTTTCTACTTTACTTTTTATACTCACAACATTTATCTTTTCTTAATCACGGTGAAAAGTCAAAATAAGAAAAATTAAAACGGGATGGAGGAAGTATATTTAATTGGTAAAAAAGAAGAAGAAGGTTGTGATTTACTTGATCCAACCACGAGGCCAATAATAGCCCTTTTTCATGCTCCCTAAAGTCAGATTAGTCAACAGAACAATCGAGATCCATATACATTTAGTTTTTAAAGATCCAACGGAACAACAAAAATCCACCAATATCAAAGCAATATTTCAAATTTTAAAGAGCAAGACATTCAATGCTATCCTTGCCTTCTCCTCTTTCTGATTGAACAATCGACTCCGACAATTTGTATTTTGGCTATGGTCTGAGTGGTTGTTGTGAGTTGACTTGAGGATGACCAAAGATGAGGGAGAGAGGCTTGCTGGCCGAACGAGCTGAAGAGCGGGGATGAGCTTGAAGGACAAAGGCGGGTTGAATGACACCGTGAACGAAGATGGGAACTGTCGTTATTGAAATTGCAGAAGAATTAGGGCTTCCTTGTTGCTGACCGGAGAAGAGGGAGTCGCTGAAGCTACCGACGTTGTGTTTTGAAATTGCAAGCGATAGAGGGGGTAGCCGAAGGTGGGGAGGGAAGAGGTCGCCGGAGGAGATGGAGGAGGTCGCCGGAGGTGGGAGGGAGAGGTTGCTAGAGTTGACAATAGAGAGAGAGATCGACTAGAGAGATATTTAGAGAGAGAAAGTATGTGCGAGAGAGTGTGTGTGAGAGGGTGTGGAGGGGGTGCATTTATCTCATTTAAAATGGCGAGGGACTATATGGTTAGATAAAATATTTTGTGAGACTATGATGTAAAATAGATAATATGTTGTCCTTGGACGTAGATTCGATTTTATCCAGGGATTAGGATGCAATTTTCTCTGATTTAAAAGAGAGAATTACCTCCTAGTCCCCGGGTAAAATCGAATATATGTCCTAGGACAGCATATTATCTATTTTACATCTTAGTCTCTCGAAATATTTTATCTAACCATATAGTCCTTCATCATTTTAAATGAGATAACTACACCCCATTTCCACCCTCTCACAAACGCGAATTTTTGTTAAATTTTTTAAAATGTTTTTAAAATGTTTTTGTTTTAGTTTTCGATAGTTATTTGTTTGTTCTCTCGAACCTCTCTATCTCTCTCTCCCCGAACCATAACCGGATAGCTCATTCACCCCAACCTGAAAAACGATACAGAATTGTGACCGGCGACTCCTTTTCCGTCCAGGTTTCCTATATTCCATCACATTTTTTATTTCAGTCACTTTTGCCAATATAATAAGCATTGAATTGCAAAAAAGAGCCTTAATTTTTGGCTTGGAAACCCTATTTGGGTATTTGAGTAAAGTTGTTGGTTTGGTTTCCTTTATTCCTTATCACTACTAGAAATAGCCCTATTACCGACGGAATTTTACCGACGGACATAAAAGGGTTACCGCCGGAAAAATAATTTTCATTTGCCGGGTTTTTTTTTTTAAATTTTCGTTTTGGTCCGTCGGTAACGCTATTATTTCCGTCGGTAAAAACTGCAGTCGGCAATACCGACGGACTCCGTCCGTCGGTAATAATACGTATAAATATATACCCTACGCCTTCTCCGGTCATTTAGGTATAAATTAAAATTAATCCAGCGCCGTTGCCCCCGTTCGTTCAGCGCCATCATTCTGTCGTCGTCTCTCACCGGTGAGGTTAGTAATTCTCTCTCTCCCTCATTTTCTCTATCTCTCTCTCTCTCTTTCTCTCTCTCTCTCTCTCTCTCTCATTAAATCCTTAAAAATCACTTCCAGCGCCGTTGATTCGCCATCGCCGTTGCCCTTCCAGCGCCGTTGCCATCGCCGTCAGCCCTCCCTCCGTTCAACTTCCGCCGTTTAAAATCACTCACGGTAAATTCAATTGGGTGACTGAATTTTTTTAACTATTTTCCTGTTTTAAATGAATTCAACACGATCATTGTTTTATAGATGAGTTTCTATTTTTTTGAAGAATACAGAAGTTTCTTGGAATTAAACTTTTAAACAGTAATATTTCCTTCATTATGCGGTTCAATTTTTATTTGAATGATTTGCGATTTCCTTAAAGCATGATTATGCCGTGGTAGATCGCGATCTCAGAAGCTATACTTTTTCGAGCTGATTATTCGCCATTTGAATTGGTGGGTATTGTTTAAATTATGATGGGTCTTCTTCTTCCTCTTTTTGTTATTTTGATCTAATGTCTCCTTATGCTGATTGTATTGTGGGTTCTAGCTAAAATGTTGTAAAATTGGGTTAAGATCACATTTAGTTGAAGCTGTAATGAGTAGTTGATTTCATAAAAGTTCGTAATTTTTGCCTTTGTTTTGTGTATTTGTTGAATGTGATTTGTAAATTCTGGGAATTTATTTTATACTTATAATGCCTTTTCCACTCATTCCATTTCCTTTTGTTATACTGTATTAGTATTTTTTTTATTCTTATTTAGAAAGAGAAATGTTAAGATGAATAAGACGAAGTATAAAGTGAGTAGGAATTGGATTAAAGTTCTATACATAACATGCTTTTACCCTTTTGTTATACTATATTAGTATTTTTTTGCTTCTGATTTTTTTAGTCCTTGATTTACTTCTGTTTTTTTTTTTTTTTGCTATCCCAAATAGACTATTTTTGGTAAATTTGGTAATCAGTGTTTTTGAAAGAAAATTTGGTAATAGCAAGATTTTCGGGATTCCAACACTCGATTTCTCTCTCTCTCTCATTTGTCACAGCCATTCGCCGCAGTTGCCGCCGTTTGCCGCCGTTGCCGTCGATTCTTTCCTAATTTCTGGTAAGGATTTCTCCTTTCTATTTCTCAAAGACCATCACAAGATTTCTCAAAGGACTACAGATAGCATATTAATTTAGGCTCAGTTTTATGTTTGATTGTAATATAGATAATAGAATATGTGCTTATTGTTAGGAGCTATTTGGTCTGTTTGTCTCCTATGTGCAAACTGTAACCATTGTTTATCCGGACAAGGATTTGTGATTGTTTTTATAAATGTTTATATGCTTCATGTCCATCTTTGTTCTTAATTTGTATTAGATGGCTTGTGTAAAGTCAAAGGGGGAGTGAGGGGGGTGAATGTCTAAAATTAATAAATAAAAAATAAAAAAAAAAAAAAACAAAATAAAAAAAAAAAATAAGTAAAAAAAATGAAATAAAAACAAAAAAAAACAAACAAAATACAATAAATAAATAAGTAAAAAAAATGAAATAAAAATAAAAAAAATAAATAAAAAATAATAAAAAAACAAAATAAATAAATAAAATAAATAAATAATAAAATAATAATAATAATAATAATAATAATAATAATAATAATAATAAATAATAATAATAATAATAAATATAATAATAAAAAATAAATAATAAAATAAAAAATAAAAATAAAAATAAAAATAAAAATATACATATATGTATATATATAAATAAGATGAGAGCCTTTCTCACCCACAGCTATCAAAATTCGTCCATCTTTGATCAAAAAAGATAGAGCAAATAAGTTCTCCACTGTTTGAGCAAAGGATTTTCTGTTTAATAAGAGTTTTTCCAGTTTCACTGTCCTCTTCTCTCTAAGGATCTTAAACATCACAGCCATGTTCTTGTCAGTGTCTGTTTTCTCTTACTGGTGGTATACGGTCACAAGTAAAAACAAGGTAAGAGTATAACACCAGTGAAGAGAAAACAGAACTTTCCTTCAATTTTTTCAATCTCCACCTTCCATTTACCCAAGATCCTGCACTACCAGAAAAAGGTCGTTTAGCGACGGAAATTTCCGTCGCTAAAATTAAAATTCCGTCGCTAAAAATAATCAGCGACGGAAAAATTCCGTCGGTGGTCCGCCGCTACTGTACTGTCGCAGTGCTCCGGCGGTCAATTTCCGCCGCTATTTTTTTCTTTTACCGACGGAATTTAATTCCGCGGTGAATTAATGGTTACAAATGACGGAAATATCCGCCGCTATATTAATTTAATTTAATTAAATATTCATTTCGGCGGAAATTTCCGTCGCCGTAATAAAAATTAATTTAATTAAATTAATTTCAATGTGAAATTTCCGTCGCCGTAATAAAATTTAAATTGAAATTAAATTATTTCAATGAAAATACCGTCGCTGAAATTATTTAATTTTAATTTAAATTTTATTACAAATGACGGAATTTTCCGAAATCAAAAATTAAATAAAAATTAAATGATTATAGCGTCGAAATTCCGTCATTTTGAAATTAATTTAATTAAATTAATTTTATTACAAATGACGGAAATTTCCGCCGCCGAAATTAATTTATTTAATTAATTTTTCTTTCAAAGATTAATTTAAATGACGGAAAATTCCGTCGCCGATTCTGAAATAAATTAAAAAATATTTTAAAATATCAAAAAACCAAAATTTTTTGTACACGATATAACATTTCAATTTCTAAAACTAAAACTATAAAAACTAAAATTCAAATACCGGCGTACCAAATAAAAACTAAATACCACCGTACCAATTCGGGAGGGGAGAGGGAGGGGGATAGGGGGGATAGGGGGAGAGGGGGAAGGGGGGGGGAAGGGGGGAGAGGGGGGGGGAGAGGGGTGGAGCGGGGGGGGGGGAGAGGGGTGGAGCGGGGAGGGGGAGAGGCGGGAGGGGCTCCCGCGGGTACCAAATGTCTCAAATGTTTACAAACAAGTATAAATTAATACAACAATGTCTAAAAAAGTCCGCAATCAACCCGGGGGACGCCGGGAATTATCCTGGGAGTCCGGCCGAGACGAGCCATCAGCGCGCCAATTGTCTCTCGAGTCTCGCATGGCGTCGATCGTTCTCCTCCCGCATCCGCGTCGAACCGCCAAAGCATCCGCAAGCTTTGCCCGCTCGCGTCTCTCCTCCTCCAACGCAGCCTCCAGAGTGTCGACCCTCGGATCATGAAACATGGGCTGGTCAACATTTCTCCGACGGCCGGTCGACGTCGACGGGCATTGCCGCCCGTAATCCCCATCCCTAACACTCGGGCTCCTCTCCTTGGATGTCCTCGAGAGGTGACCTCTGCCAAACATCGTGCACGAAGGGGACGGGCTCGCGGGAGGCGTTCCTTCGGGAACAACGGCGGCTTGATATGCGGCTGAAAAATAAAACAAACAATTATAATCATATACACAATGTAAGGTACATAAATAAATTTACATATTCAAAATCAAGTCATTTAATGGTAGTTTACTTACAAAGGCGATGCAGCGGCATCGATCGTCAACCCATTGCGGAGGTTGATCGGGCGCCGTAGAATTCCGAATATGGAGGCTAGCGTAAACATCCACAAAAGTGATATTCGGACCATACTCCCTTTCCTATAAATAAAATAAGCGAGATTATTACTTTGAAATTGTATATATAAATGCAACATTTAAACCGATTTAAAAGCATGCATACACTACATTTACACTAAAACTATGGATTTCATAGCATCAACATTGGCTCCCGGCTAACATACGTACATAAACCTATTTAAAAGCATCCATACACTACTACATTTAAATTAACATACATACCATGCGGTCGTGATGCTCGGCGACCGTGAGCGTCCCCGGTATGCAACGCCGCCGACCCAGAGGAGCTCGCTCTATTGGCCTTGGCCTGTTCGGATACGGCCTTCGCCGCAGCGACTCCCAATATTCGCAAAATTGAGCAAACACCTCAACGGTCATAAAAGTAGGACACAAGGGCCGCTGTCCCGCCGCGAGCCGAGCAAGTATAATAATTTCTCTTCGTGGTACCTATAAAAAATATGAATATCTTGTAAACATATAATGATGACATTATAAAATTAAAAGAGTATAATCATTGTTAATTAAACTAATTAAGGATAGATAAAAGTATTTACAAATAAAATCCTTAAACGGCTTGTGAGCACCGCTCAAAGAAAACATATCTAGCCGTCGCCTCGGCGATGTACGGATCCCAATAATATTTAGCCTACAACATATAATGATAACATTACAAAACTAAAAGAGTATAATCATTATTAATTATAACATTTTAATAACAAACTAACATTTAAGTTTTAAATAAAAACCATTAACACATTACCCTAAACTCATCCCACGCATCCTCCTTACGCCTCTGTGGCAATTTTTTCCAGTTGGGCCAAAAATCGGTCATTTTCCGAGACCGCCGGTATTGCCCGATCTTAGTGCCGGTGGTGGGGTATCCACCTACCCACCGCCAAGTATATTTATACAATAACATTTTAACTTAAATAATGAATTATATATAAAGCAAAAAGGAACCAACTTATATCAAATTAATGAAGAGTTACTTTTTGGTCATAAAGTCTTGAGATCAGGACATATATCCTCCCCTCGGAATCTACGGTAGTACGAGTACCGGCCCCGAGAGGTGGAGCTAGTACTGCGAGTGAGGGGTCAACACCATCGCTACCGGATCGGGACGGTTGCGTCCCGATAATCAAAGTGTAAATGGGCTTGGTCCTCTTTACCCCCTTTCTACTAGAACTCATCGTACTACGGTAAAAATATTAAAATATACAACTTTAACAATAGGAAACAATATATTCACAATACATCTAAAACTTTAAAGTTCTAATAATCTAAAGCATTCACAATACATATAAAACTATAAACTATTAATAATATAAAGCATTCACAATACATATAAAACTTTAAAGTTCTAATAATCTAAAGCATTCACAATATATATAAAACGACGGATATTAAAAATAATCTAAAGCATTCACAATACATATGAAACTTTAAAGTTCTAATAATCTAAAGCATTCACAATACATATAAAACTTTAAAGTTCTAATAATCTAAAGCATTCACAATACAATTTTAAAGTTTAAACTATTATTAATCTTCGTCCCCATCATCATCATGGACTCGAATTACTACAAAACTCGAGTTCTTCATCTTCGTCTTCGGACTACGATGAATCAAACTTCTGGTTCCTCTTCCTCTTCCTCTTCCTCTTCCTCTTCCTCTTCCTCACGATTCATCAATATCAATGTGCGCGAGATGACTGAACGAGGCGGGGAGTTGGCAAATTCTGGTAAGATATCCTCCTCGGGTTCATCAACATTTTGAGGAATATGAGTGACATCATCTAATGGATGATTAGGCGATGAAACGTTAGGTGGCAACGGCATTTCATCCTCTTGATAGGGTGCTTCTAATGACGACTCGTAGTTGTCGACGAGGGTAGGTTGTCAATCATGCTCCTAGCCTTGGTCATCCAAACGGCCCACAATCCGTCGGGTCGCGGACGAGGGTAGGGAGTCATGTATACTGTTGTGCTTGAGATGCTAAGATGAAGACGTCGTCGCCATTATGTCTGGACGAGTCCTTTACATCGACGAGGTCAAATATGGCGTGCTTCTTAACACCTCGCACGGCATCCCGCCAATCACAATTGAACAAGACAACCTTGTTTCTACCCAAATACTCCACCTCGACTACTTCTTTCGGGACGCCATAATAATCATTCCCTATAAGCTTCACACCGCTATTCCACGTCAATTTAGAGCCCCCGTAAGCTTTGGTATGAAACACATAGCCATTCACGAAATAACCGTTGTATAAATGAACGTTCAAGTACGGAGATGATGCTAAATGTCTTAACCTCGCGACTTTGGCATCACCGGATGTTCGGCTATCTATAAGACAATATTGTAACCAATTTAATACAATTTTAAGATTGAATGTTTAAAGAAGTGTATAGAATAAATTTGAATGAAACAGAAATATTTACATATTTCCTTAGCCGGTTTGGAAATTCTCTTTCTGTCCTAGTTGCGATGAGTTACGGAGATAAATCTGAGCTAAATCTTCAAACATTCTCGGCAATAGGGTTAAACAAGGCATTTCATATGCAGGTAATTAAACATGCATAATTTAATCGACGAGGCGTAAACATAACATCAATGACTTACTTGATATATTCCCAACCTCGTCGCAGTTAAGAAGAACATACGTTTCGACCGCGGCAAACTCTTTAGCGGTTAACGTACGCGTACCAACCCGTTTGCCGAGGAACCGACCGGGGGATGAAAATACGAGAGATGTTTCCCTTAGACGGAAAACCACCATCGTAATTGCGGCCAACCCTAGTCAATCTCGTATCAACATCGGGAGGAAAATATGTTCCGACAAAGGCAACAATCTCATCTATGATAACGGCCTACGAAATTGAGGCCTCGACCACGGCCCTATTGCTCATCTTCCTTTTCAATTGGCCTAGATACCTAAAAAGTCATTCGTAGATTAAAACATAAATAATGTTAAAGAAGGTATATTGTTAACGCTCAAATTATTTAGAAATAGAATAAATTCAATTACCTCTCAAATGGATACATCCATACGTATTGAGCTGGACCACCTACTCTAGCTTCGTATGCCAAGTGGACCGGTAAATGCTCCATAGAATCAAAAATGAAGGAGGAACTATCTTCTCAAGTTTGCACAAAGTCACTACGATGCTCTCCTCAATCTTTTTCATGTGATCAACACGCGGTGTGGTCGATGTTAACGCTCGGAAAAACTCACTTAACTCTGTAACGCCACCCGGATATTGTCGGGCAAGAGACCCCGAGAGCAATCGGAAGTAGCCTATCCAAGAAAACGTGGCAATCGTGACTCTTCAAACCACCGCACTTTCCCCTCCTCTACATTGACACGGTTACCAATGTTAGACGCGTAACCATCTGGAAGCCTTAACTCCTTGAGCCATTTCGGGAGGAGGAGCCTCTTTTCCTTTGTAAGCACGTATTGAGCCATCGGTCTAATGGTTTACCATTGACGTCGTATACCAAGTCTAAGGCCGGCCGCCTACATATTTCCTTAAGGTCCTTTCGAGCTTTTCGTTGTCTTTAGTTGTTCTCTTGAAATCCATCAACGTGTTAAAAACATTATCGAATACATTCTTCTCAATGTGCATCACGTCAAGGTTATGTCGAATGAGATTTGTTTTCCGGTATGGCGGCTCCCAAAATATACTCCTCTTGATCCAGTTATGGGTAGTCCCAAACCACTTGTATTTTGGTCTTCGAAAACTTTTTCCCCCACCGAGGATCGGGCAATCTAGATACCTCCTCATAGACCGTGTCACCACTTAAACGAATCGGGGCCTCATCATGGTCAATCTTGTTCTTTTTAAACGCATTCTTCGGGGTCCTGAATGGGTGGTCCTCCGGAAGAAATGGTCTATGGCAATCGAACCAACATGGTTTTCCGAGTGCGTGAGCGTGAAAGACTTTGTGTCACTCATACAATACGGACGAGGCCAACTTCCCGTGGGTGCTCCAACCCGATAACATCCCATATGCGGGGAAGTCATTAAGCTGTCCACATCAACGCAGCCTTTCATGCTTGAAATTCTCTCGCTTGAAAGCATCCCACGTTTCGACCCCATCCTCCCAAAGCCGCTTCAATTCGTCCATCAAAGGTCGGAGATAGACGTCAATGTTCCTCCCGAGTACATTTGGGCCGGGGATGAATAACGACAAGAACATGTAGGGATCACTCATACACAACCAGGGCGGAAGATTGTAGACGGTGGCTATAACCGGCCAACAAGAGTAAGATTTTGCCCCGGGACCAAACGGATTGAAACCATCGGAGCGAGATGCATAACCGTATATTTCTTGCTTCGGACGCAAAGTCGGGATAAGTCTCATCAAAGTGTTTCCATGCCTCCCCATCCTTTGGGATGAATCAACACACCATCTTCACGCAAACTTTCCTTATGCCAACGCATTGCCTCTGCAGTAGATTTAGACGCGTAGAGGCGTTGCGGTCTTGGAATCAACGGCATGTAACGCATGGCGCTTATGTGGTATGTTTTTCTTGTGTTTTGAACTCCCCCTCCGACTTGGCTTATATCTACTTTGTCCGCAAATTGAACACTCTGTCTTACGTGAATCTTCCTTGTAGAATAGCATGCGAGTCATTCTTACACGCATCAATCTTTTCATAACATAGCCCAATCGCCCAACCAACTTCTTTGTCTCATAAAAGTTTGTAACCATCTTATTCTCTTTCGGCAACATCCGCTTAATTGCTTTCATGATACGATTATAAGCGGAGCGGCTAATATTGCAATCAGCCTTTATGTTAAGGAGCTCGGCCACGGCCTCCCAACACATTTGATCTCGCAACCTGGATAGACCTTCTCTTTGCGAGTCCATAGCATCAATAAATTTCTTGGGCTGCGGGGGTTGGTTCTTCTTTGTTGGTTCTCGACCAATCGAAGGAAGGACTGCATCCCTAACCATATCTTCCATATTCAAAGGTGGTTCTTCATTGTCTGAATAATAGGTTCGGGTTCGGGAGGTACATGAATATTCTCGGGGGATTATTCGCAACATTTGTGCGCAATCTCGGCTCACCATGACGGGTCCACCGTTTGTACCCAACTTCAAACCCGTTACGCAAAAGATGTTTCGAGTCTCGATCAAGCTTAGATACTTGACATTACAACACTTGTCGCATGGACACCTAATCTTACCATCCTTATCCATGTGACCGGTTTTATTTAATTGAGCAAATTCAACAAACCCCTTGAACCCTCTATAAAACTCGGGATTGATACCGCGTTGATTCGGCAACTTCCGCTTATACATCCAACTACGATCATCGTTAACGAGACATCACTCTGCATTGCAATCCATATATTATACGTACACTCAATTTAATCGACGGATGAAACAAAATCGGGATGTTAATAATTATTGGATTTCATAATATATTAACGGTTTAGAAGTAATTAACGTATTATCATTCCCTAAATTTGAATTACAAACTTAAAAGCAACACGAGATCTTCTTAAAATAAATATAAAGCTTCTAACTCATATTTAACAATATATTAACGGGTCTTCTTAAAGTGTCTAGGAACTCGTTCCCGCTCCCGAACTCGAATCTCTACTCTTCCTCCGCCTCGGTCCCCAGGGAGGTCTTTGGTCTAGGTATGTTGAAAAAGTCGGTCGAACCTCGTCTGGCTCGGGTATCGTGTGAGTGGTGGATATATCGGTCTGGTAGCTCTCGGTCTTGCTCTTTCTGCCTCAAGGCCTCCTGCGAGCTATCACTTCGGGATCATTTCTCAAAGCGGCTCTCCGAATCTCCCGTCTCTCATGTCTGCTGCAATGTCGCCGGTGATTTCATCGGGGTTGCTCTTGGCCTCCATGCCTCTTAATGTCCTACTGGAAGAATAGTCGCCCCAAAACACTCTCGGCGTCGAGCCTCTATCATCAGTGTACGGGACCTTCTTGCTCCTCGTACCATGTCGGATACTCGGTGGTCGAAATGTGCTACCTCTAGTATGACGGAGTAGTGGTCGTATCGGAAGAAAGCCCTCTAGAAATGCTACGCCAAAGAAATGTGTAGTCGAGGCTCGGTCATAATCATCGGCATTGTATTAGTCGTCAAGCTGCTCTCTCAAAGTCCGAATGGTCTGCTGCGGGTATCCGTCTTGTCCGCTCACTAGAGATGGAATGCAAAAGGATGATACATGTAGTCCGGAAGTCGGACAATAAGCGGCCCGTCTGAATATCTCTCATAGTACGCAATCCCCATGCCGGAATCCAATAGTTCGGGTTTGCGGTCTCATATCGGGCCAAGGCCAACCTCCTATGCCAACTCTCGGTAGCGGCATCCCTCAATATCTGCGTGTCCGGTCACCCAAGGTAATGCCGTGCGCCCCTGGCGGTGGCGAGATCAAGCGAAATCTCTCATACGGCCACAATGATAGTAATGTCGGGGCTGCCTGAACCCATGTACTCGGATCCTCCGGCTAATCTATCAATGCCGTGGTATGTCTCCGCTAGCAACAGTTGAATGATGTCCATCGCTCCACGACCCAGATTGAATATGCCGGATGTCAACTCCTCGATCACCTCTCGTTTGCTGATGATCTCTAACAGCGTATTTGGACACACTCCGATGTAGCCGCGAAGTAGTGCGCGAGACGGAATGAGCAACATGAATATATCTAAGGAAGTGGATAGATCAAACGGTCAGGGGCTGGTCCGACTCAATACTGGCTATATGAGTCAAGTCTATGAATCTATCGTCAACGACAATGCCCGATACCCGGTCTGGCGATAATCCCAAGAATTCGAGATAGTTGCTCGTGGCGATCGTCTGTCTCGAGGAAATGCCACGGTCCTCGACTCGGCCACACCCGATCGGTGCTCGAAAATCCTCCATCGTTGGCACCGGATCGTTGTACGATAGGGTGAACACATGTCGCTCCGAATCCCAAAAGCACGAAAGCGGCTCGGAGCGGATCCCAATCAATCTTCCAATCTTTTAGAGACCAGATGCATGGCATGCTATACCTCCTGTCAATAAGTTTCCGGTGTTGTTTTTGGTGAAAGCGCGTGAGTTCAAGAATGTCTTGTTGAAATTGAAACTCGCGGGAAACAATTTCTCCATTGTAATGCTCCATCTTTGCCTTAAATTGGGGCTGTTGGGACTTTTACCTATTAATATTGTGAATAATTGTATCAACAAATCTTGAGCTCTAGTTCAAACTAAACTAAAGGATAATGGTGTCCCTACCTAACCACCTACTCTGTCCTTTAAGTGCATGTTTGATAAACCTATCCCATCCCGAAATGCGTGATTACTATTGTGAATAATTTTAAATATTAATATTTAATTCTTTGTTGTAAAATATATAATTTTACAACGATGAATTAAATTAACATTTATAAACAAGATGAGAGTCGTTATCATCCACAACTATCAAAACCCTATCTCAGCTTAGAACAAGAAAGATAGAGCAAATAAGTTCTTGTCAGTTTGAGCAAAGGATTTTACATTTTAATATAGGTTTCAGTTTCACTGTCCTCCTCTCTAAGAATCTCAAAGATCGCGGCCATGTCTTGACAGTGCCTGTTTTACTCTTCACTGGTGATATACGGTCACAAGTAAAAACAAGGTAACAGTATAACACCAGTGAAGAGAAAACAGAACTTTCCTCCAATTTTTTCAATCTCCACCTTCCATTTACCCAAGATCCTGATTGCAGAATCTTTCTCATGAGCCTGAAAGCTGGCGGTGTTGCCCTCAATCTCACGGTTGCACATGCGAAGCAACCGTGAGATTGAGGGCAACACCGCCAACTTTCAAGCTCATGAGAAAGATTCTGCAATCAGGATCTCGAGTAAATGGAAGGTGGAGATTAAAAAAATTGGAGGAAAGTTTTGTTTTCTCATCACTGGTGTTATACTGTTACCTTGTTTTTACTTGTGACCGTATAACAGTGATGAAATAAAGCTGACAAGAACATGGCTGTGATGTTTGAATCATAGAAGAGAGAAGGCAGTGAAGCTGAAAAACTCTTATTAAGCAGAAAATCCTTCAATGACAAGAACCTATTTGCTCTATATTTCTTGATCAAAGATGGACGGATTTTGATAGTGTGGGTGAGAAAGGCTCTCATCTTATTTATATTTTAAGATGTTAACCACCAACCACAATACCCTAAGGTGCATCTAGGGTGCCAGGATTGATATCAGGCGCTCAAACGTGGCGATATTACATCACCGTTCGCGATGCGTCAATCGCCCCAAAATGGGATCTAGAACCATACTAAGGTAGTGTGCGGTTGAATATGTTACATTATTGATACATTCACCCCTTCCTCCCCGCTTTGACTTTAAAAGACTTGAAAATATGATATTTGGTAACTTATCTAATTGTTGCATATGTAACATGTTATGTTTACTAAATATGTAACATGTTATATTTACTAAATATAACATGTTACACCGATGGAAAATATCAAGTCTATTGCACAAGCATTTGGCCCAAAGATTGAAACTTTAAAAGTAGATTTACTATTATAATTAATCGGAAAACAAGAAAATCCCCAAGCTAGGTTTTTGTATCTTCTACAAGGCGAAGTTGGGGATTTTCTTGTTTTGATTAATTGCTAAATCTACTTTCAAAGTTTCAATCTTTGAACTAATCTTGTGCAAACTTTGAGATTTTCCACTCGGCATAACCCCGTGGTAGTGGTTGTATGCGTGATAGTAGTGGGGTGGAAAATATCAAGTTTGCACAAGCATTTGGCCCAAAGATTGAAACTTTGAAAGTAGATTTATTATTATAATAATTAATCAAAGTTTCAATCTTTGGACCTAACGCTTGTGCAAAAAACTGAGATTTTCCACTCGGTATAACCCCATGGTAGTGGTTGTACGTGATAGTAGTGTGGTGGAAAATATCAAGTTTGCACAAGCATTTGGCCCAAAGATTGAAACTTTGAAAGTAGATTTATTATTATAATAATTAATCAAAGTTTCAATCTTTGGACTGCGCTTGTGCAAAAATGATATTTATATATATACATATATGTATATTTTTATTTTAATTTTTATTAAATATAACATGTTACATATTTGATTATGAGTACGGTTATTTATCGTTTTCTTTATAGTGGCATATGTTTTCTTCTATTCGTTAATATTACTAAATATGTAACAAACTAGGATACATAAACTGTATCCTAATTTGTTTCATATAAGGTGCATCTAGGGTGCCAGGATTGATTTCAGGCGCTCAAACGTAGGCGACATAATCACCGTCCGCGATACGTCAATCGCCCCAAAATGAGATCTAGAACTAGATGTTCCTAAATTATTTCATCCACGAGTTTTCTAACTTATTTGTTTGTAGCTGAATATTACGTTTTTAAATTAATTATTACCACCATTTAGATTACGCATTATTCGTTTTTCTTTAGCTCTTTATCAATTATTTTTGTGATTTTCATAGATACTCTTTATTCTCGGTTATGGTTCTCAAAGCACATTTTATGATTTCGGGTACTACACCTTAAATGTTGGTTTTACTTATTTACGCGACACGTATATACGAAGCTGTATCCTAGTTTGTTTCATATAAATGGATTTACAAAAATTTTAAAAATGTCTTTGACTTCAGATGCTTTTCCTTTAATGCCCTAATATGTATCCTGTATTGGTTTCTCTACCTCATCAAAAAAAAAAAAAATTGATAAGAAAAGAAGTGTATATATTATCTCTACCTCAACAATTAAAATCTAACTCGTCAATCACAAACTAAGTTCCCTTATAACACGGATGTTGGGAAAGTTAGGAAGAAATCCCCTCATAAGTCTTAACCAAACCATGAACAACTCTATTTCAGACAAAACAGCTCAACTAACCAAAATTTTTGGTATACCAACCTTCGGTATAACGAAAGTTTGGTACGGTACTACCGTACAGATTATGCATTCTTGGTTGGTACACGGTATACAAATATGAGTTTGGTTTGTGTACCGTGTACCGAGTATATTTTTATAAAAAGCATATCATAAAGCCCTTACCTTTATCAGTTTAGGTCATTTAAGACTCCCTTACCTAGTACGAATATTGTACCAGCTTTATAATCATAGAGGAACCAATTCCATACTAAGTTGCTATGTTTACACACTTGCAACTTAATACTAAACTTCGATCTGCCAAGCCTTCACAATAGCATGACATATACTTAACAATATAGAGTACAATAATCCAATCATATGGTACTTATACTCTTACTCAACAAAATAAACAGTGCTACAATTATTTCACTCCTATATGAATCAATAACTATATAGAGGTACCCCACGTAGAGGTGCAATATATTAGGCACTATAGAGCAAATAACCCTAAATAGGTCATCACGTAGGGGTACAATAATATATAAGTAGCCCTACGCCATCACAATACAACATTAAACACTTTCCCTTTAGGGTTCAAGTTCAAAAACCAAGTTTTATAACATTTGGTTCAAGTTTTATAACCGCCTCTCAAGCATTTTTGAGACATTATTTATGGACCTTATCAATATCCTTTTGGCCCAATTCAAACTCCATTATATAGTACTAAAGTTTTACTAAATACAGGATCAAAAAGTGTTCAAATCCGAGTTGTTTAGCCTAGGTTCCCAATGCCTCAAACATGGACCAAGGCTGCAGATTGAAATAATACAAGTGCTGAAACGCCTTCTAAGCAACTTTGGATCAATATTTAAAGCTCTTGCAAACACCTCTTTGGACTAATCCAAGTTCTACCATGTTGTACTAAACTTGTACTAAAAGCCTAGTTAAAGAGTTATTAAATCTATACTCATTAACCTAGGTTAAACTGACTTGCCGAGTTGCTCACTCAAGGCAGATTTTTCCCTTGACTTCTTTGCAAAGCCATTTGCGGCGGTTGAACTACTGTTTTGGGACTCTATAACCTCCCTATAGCACCAATAATATGTATAAAACATGTTTAAAAAACAATTATAACCAAATCCACACCAAGAATTCAAGCCATGGCATTGAAATTGTCAAGCTCTAACCAACCCAATTGCTTTTCTATTTGCAAACCCGGTGATGTTTCAAAACGTCATTTAAAAAAAAAAAAAAAAAAAAAAACGAGAAAATTAATACAAAATTACAACTTCATGGAACACACGCATACACACACAGAAACACTCACAGACACCCAAAATTCATGGTTGAGTACGAGAGAAGAGAGAGAAACACGGTGAGAAATCGAAACCAACTAAAATTCACAACAAATTAACACCCTAACCTCGAATTAGAACTACTTATTTGAAAGAAATCGAAACATTTACCTTGATTTGATTAGAGCAAGAGATCAGAAACACGGTGGAGAGGCGGCGGACGGATCCAGACGGCGTGAGCTCGAGCGGACGGTGAGCGGCAGCGATGAGGCGACGGCGATGAGGCGGCAGCGGTGAGGCGATGGCGATGAGGAGACGGCCGGCGGCGTGAGCTTCTTCTTCTAGGTCAGTCGCTTCGTCTTCAAGGTCAGTTCGCAGAGAGAGATGAGAGATAGCGGGAAGAGAGAGAGGGAAATATTTGGCGTAATTGATTTACGAGAAATAAGCTGTGTATTTATAATTTCCACCGGCGACGGAATATTCGCCGCTAAATATTAATTATAGCGGCGGAAATTAAATTCCGACGCTATAATTAATATTTAGCGGCGGAATATTCCGTCATTGATAAATCCGACGCTAAACGATACGTACGCTCACCTGGATCGATGACATGGCACTCCCAGACGGTAATTTCCGCCGATTTTAAATTCGGCGACGGAAATTTCGCCGCTATTAATAATAATAATAATAATAATAATAATAATAATAATAATAATAATAATAATAATAATAATAATAATAATAATAATAATAATAATAATAATAATAATAATAATAATAATAATAATAATAATAATAATAATAATAATAATAATAATAATAATAATAATAATAATAATAATAATAATAATAATAATAATAATAATAATAATAATAATAATAATAATAATAATAATAATAATAATAATAATAATAATAATAATAATAATAATAATAATAATAATAATAATAATAATAATAATAATAATAATAATAATAATAATAATAATAATAATAATAATAATAATAATAATAATAATAATAATAATAATAATAATAATAATAATAATAATAATAATAATAATAATAATAATAATAATAATAATAATAATAATAATAATAATAATAATAATAATAATAATAATAATAATAATAATAATAATAATAATAATAATAATAATAATAATAATAATAATAATAATAATAATAATAATAATAATAATAATAATAATAATAATAATAATAATAATAATAATAATAATAATAATAATAATAATAATAATAATAATAATAATAATAATAATAATAATAATAATAATAATAATAATAATAATAATAATAATAATAATAATAATAATAATAATAATAATAATAATAATAATAATAATAATAATAATAATAATAATAATAATTATTATTATTATTATTATTATTATTATTATTATTAATTATTATGTATTATTATTATTATTATTATTATTATTATTGTGTGTGTGTGTGTGTGTGTGTGTGTGTGTGTGTATTATTATTATTGTGTGTGTGTGTGTGTGTGTGTATTATTATTATTATTAAGCGACGGAAATTTCCACATACCCTATGCCACTATACCCTATACCCATGCCTATACCCTATACCATATATACCCTATACCCTATGCCACTATGCCTATGCTATGCCTATACCCTATACCACATACCTATGCCCTATACCCTATACCATGCACATGCCACATACCACATGCCTATACCTATGCCCTATGCCACACATGCCACATACCCTATACCCTATACCACATGCCCTATGCCACTATACCTATGCCTATACATGCCTATGCCTGCCACATACCTATGCCCATGCCTATACCACATACCTATGCCACATATATGCCATGCTACATGCCACTATGCCACATGCCTATGCCACATGCCACATACCTGCCACATGCCAGCTATGCCACATGCACATGCCTATGCCACATGCCACATGCCCTATGCCACATGCCACATACCCTATGCCACCACATGCCACTATGCCACATGCCATACCTATGCCACATGCCCTATGCCACATGCCACATGCCACATTACCTATGCCTATACCACTATGCCACCATGCCACTATGCCACCCTATGCCACATACCCTATGCCACATACCATACTATACCACATGCCTATACCCTATGCCACATACCTATACCCTATACCCTATACCCTATACCACATGCCACTATGCCATGCATACCCATGCCCTATACATGCCACATATTATGCCCTATGCCACATGCCTATGCCTATGCCTATGCCACTATGCCACATGCCTATGCCACTATGCCTGTATATACCACATGCCACATGCCTATGCCACATGCCTATGCCACATGCCACACATGCCACATGCCACTATGCCATATACTATGCCACATGCCACCATATACCCTATGCCTACATGCCACTATGCCACTATGCCACCATGCCACTATGCCACATGCCTATGCCACATGCCACTATGCCACATACCACACATGCCCACATGCCACATGCTATGCCACATGCCACATACCCTATGCCTATGCACATACCCTATACCACTATGCCTATACATACCACTATGCCACACATACCACATATGCCTATGCCACATACCTATGCCACATGCCACTTAGGGTTTAGGGTTTAGGGTTTAGGGTTTAGGGTTTAGGGTTAGACAACACTCACGGAGATTATTGTCTCATAAGTCATAACTAATTAAGATATCCAGGAAAATAAAGACCCACATCATTCTTGCTGAGCCTGGCTGCACTCTCGGCCCCCTTGCAGTGCATGTCATCATCACATCGTAAGCTTCAATGTTGACATCGTGAAGGGTTGTCTCCTCGCGCTCATCAAGCTCCGTATACGTCTTGCGATGAAGGCTTAGGAGCGGCACGCCTACAGGGCCTTGCGTTGCTCGGAAGTCGAGAATCTGGGAAGTCGGCCAGAAATGGATGTATAATTTGCCCCTCATGAATGGTCTTTGGTACATTGGCATCCCTTCGTCATTTATTGCCTTGAATTGATGCGGCTTAACAACTTCTCCAGGTTGGGATTTGATGAGGAGGCACACTTTGTTATCTAGATGAGTCAAGATAAATTGGAAGCCACATAATGCCTCGGTAAGGGTCAACGCGTGCTCAACAAATATGTCATCACCCTTTCGCTTGAACTTTGGGTGCTCTTTCTATTGTAGTACAAAGACTATGTCTCCGGTAAGAGTGTCGGGGTATAGGGTGTATAGGGTATAGGGTTTAGGAATTTAGGGTTAGGGTTTAGGGTTAGGGGTTAGGGTTTAGGGAGTTAGGGTTTAGGGTTAGGGTTAGGGTTGTGGTTTAGGGTTTAGGGAGTTAGGGGATTGGGGATATAAGAATTGCAAGGGTTCTTGTAGCTATTCCCAAATTGGTAAATTGCATACAATTTTAAAATTTTTATCCAAAATAAAACAAAAACAAGATTAGTCCAAAATTAGGAAACTAACCAACTATTAGACAACACTCTGGAGATTATTGTCTCATAAGTCGAACCCAGTTCGGACCCGGACGGGAAGGGAGAGAATTGAAATGTGGAATTACACGAAATTAAAGATGAAATAGCACCGGGGTAAGAGCGGCTCGATATTTGTTTTTTCAAATTCAATTGCTTTGGAGAGAGATAGAGAGAGAGAGGATGGGAGTGAGGGATTTAGAGGCTAGGTGTACGATTAATTTGGTTTGAAAGTTTGAATTGGATTATACGCTTGTTGTTCGTTCGGAAATTTTGAAATTTTAAATGAGCGCCGGTAAGAGTGTCGGGAGCTTCATCGGCTTCTCCTGGGAATGTAATTTTCTGTCCATTTTGCATACCCTTCTCCACAACCACTTCCAAGACCTTCTTCTCTGTACAACCATTTCGCCCTTGCATTGTGGGCGGCGGTCTTTCTCTGGAAATTTTGAATTTTTTTTATTAAACAGACGGAATATTTCCGTCGGATAAATAAAAAATTATTAAATTATCGGCGGCGGAAATATTCCGTCGGTGTTTATTAAAAAAAAAAAAAAAACCATTTAATTTCACCGGCGGAATAATTCCGTCGATGTTAAAGATTTAGCGGCGGAATTTTCCGTCGGTAAATCAACCGCCAAATTAGCGGCGGAAATAAACGAATATTCGAGGAATATTCTTTTTAGCGGCGGAATTTAGCGGCGGAATTAAATTCCGTCGCTAAATTTGACGCCAAAATAATTCCGACGCTAAATACTATATTCCGTCGCTAAATAGCGACGGAATCTGTCCGTCGCTGTTTTTTCCGTCGCTAAATGACCTGTTTCTGGTAGTGCTGATTGCAGAATCTTCCTCATGAGCATGAAAGCTGGCGGTGTTGCTCTCAATCTCATGGTTGTTTCGCAAAACATGCAAAGCAACGGTGAGATTGAGGGCAACACCGCCAGCTTTCAAGCTCATGAGGAAGATTTTGCAATCAGGATCTTGGGTAAATGGAAGGTGGAGATTGAAAAAATTGGAGGAAAGCTCTGTTTTCTCTTCACTGGTGTTATACTGTTACCTTGTTTTTACTTGTGACCGTATACCACCAGTGAAGAGTAAAACAGGCACTGTCAAGAACATGGCTGTGATGTTTGAGATCCTTAGAGAGGAGGACAGTGAAACTGAAAAAACCTATATTAAACAGAAAATCATTTGCTCAAATAGTAGAGAACTTGTTTGCTCTGTCTTTCTTGGTCTAAGCTGAGATAGGGTTTTGATAGTTGTGGATGATAACGACTCTCATCTTGTTTATTGATCAAAATTATGCATGTTATGGTAATGAATAAAAATAAAAATTATGCACGATTATATGATTTGTAAATATCATTATTGTCTATTAAAATTGCTTGATTTTCGATTATAAAGCAAGTAGACAAAGTGATATTTGCAATTCATACGTGTATTTCGGGATGGGATAGAAGCCGACTCCAATTCTAAACCTAATGGACATGAATTGTCCTTTCACCCTAGAGAATGATATACTTAACAACAAAGAATTAAAATTAATATTTAAAATTATTCACATCCACCTAAACCGACTACCGAGACCAATTTGTGTTGAAAATTCTGAAAATTCTGATGTTTCAGAAGCCGGTGTGAATTAGGGTTAGGGTTTGATATCAATAAACCTAAATGAAGTGTCTTTTTATTTGTATATATATTGATATATTGTTTTTATTTGTATATATAATATACTAGTTTAGATATGTCGGGTCGAGGTGGCAATCGTTCAAAGAGAGGGAAGGTTGCGGGTTTTGTCCATCGTCTTGTTTCACCAAGGACTAGAGGGAGGGGCTCTACGTGCAGTTCGGGACGTAGTGATGATGATTTGAGCGATCAAGGTAATGTAAGCTCTAGTGTTCCGGTTAGTGAACCATCCGGACGGGTTAATTTGGACGCAATTATTAATGAGGAAGAAAAATGGAAATATCTATCTCTCCCGGTGGCCGTAAGTATTATTTAATTGTAAATGTCATATATATAATGTTTACATTTTATTATTGTCTTTTTATTTGTATATATATTGATATATTGTTTTTCAATTAATATCTTATAGGTTTATACATGGTGGTTGTCAAGATCCTGCTAGATGGTTTGGGGATTTATTCAGTGGGTATAATTTTGAGGAATTTTATCCCACCCCAAAGTCAATATCAAAAGATGTGTACGCTATCCGGTATTGCAGGTTTCGGGTAAAATTACTTAATTCTCTTTCCTTTGTAAAGTTTGTAGACTATTCCCTTGTTTATTTAACTACTTTTACTATTTTTGTAGCACATATATTCATGCCCTGGGTTTACCGACGTTCAAATCGAGGCAGCTTTCAAGAAATTGGTTGCTAAGCGGTACGCTGGAAAAGTGTACGACATGAAAAGAAAGTGGCTAAATGATGGTTTGCCTCCAGCTAATTTCTCCACTAGTGCGTGGGAGCAGTGGGAAGCCTATTGGAACAGTGAGAAATTTCAAAAAAAATCAGAAATTGCAAAGAAGAATAGGAACTCACAAGAGGGGCGGGGGAGTGTGCACACTGGAGGATCAATTAACTTCAGCGAGACTTGGTCCAGAATGGTAAACTTACTTCATTTATTATCCTTTTGTAAATTAAGCAATACTCTATTTGATTCATATATTGTTATTATTTGATAGGCTTTTTAAAGTTTTAATTTTTTTATATGTTAAGCGTAAGAAATACGGAGATGATGAGGCTGATGCTGCTGCTGTGTTTCTGGCTACACATACTGCGGAGGCTGCTGATGGCTCAGGGCCACAATGGGTCAACCCTTATTACCAGACCCTTTATCTAAGTGTTAATAGTATTTTCTATTAGTAAATTATATATTTTCTATTAGTAAATTATAAATTATTTAGTTAAAGAAATATTATTTTCTACCATAGTGTATAATGTATTTTTTTTTCAGGAAGAGTATGATAGGCGGACTCGTGAGGAGGCTATTGAAGAAGGAAGTTTGGCTCCTGAGAGCACCGAGCGGCCCGCCTTTCGTGAAAAGTTTTGGGCGGCCATTGTCCTCCGAGACAAGCAACCAAAGGGAGACCGCTTGCCTGGATTCGGAGGACATGGTGCGGGGTATTTTAACATGCCATTCCGCAGCCCTACTACGCAATACTTTTCATCTTCTTCCTCCGGCGGCAGTCATCATGTGGATCAAGAAGCGTTTGATGATCGGGTCAACAGAGAGGTTGAGAGGCGAGTGGAGCAGATCCAGAGCCAGGTGCAGGCCCAGGTGGAGGCCCTGGAGGCCAGTGCGGACCCGGATGCGGACCAGGTGGAGGCCCAGGTGCAGAGTATATTGGAGCAACAGCTTGAGCAGCGCATGCAACAATACTTGGCTACCATGAATTTGCAACCACAGCCACAGCTACGTAATAGCGGTAATGCTTCTGATGAGTCAGTTGGTCAATACCTTAGGCGAAGTGGTGGTGGTAGAGGTAGCGGTAGCGGCAGCGCTCGTGGTCGGGGTCGTGGTAGTTAAACATTCATTTTATTTGGCATGTAATGTAAACAAATATATTTTGTTTCCCTTTCCCTTTCCCTTTCCTTTTCCCCAAGCGAAACAATTTCCTTTTCCCCTTTCCCTTTCCCCTTTCCCTTTCCCCTTTTCCCCTTTCCCCTTTCGCTTTAGGTTGTTTGATACAGTTTCACTTTATTTGATGTTCAAACAAAACATTTTCCCTTTCCCCTTTTTCCCTTCCCCTTTTCCCTTTCCCATTACCCCTTATCCCTTTCCCATTACCCCTTTTCCCTTTGTTTGTAGGTTGTTTGTGTTTCTTTTATGTTGGGATTTGTTTAAAACAGGTTTGACAGGTTTACAGGTGGTTTAATAATAAAATAGAATTTTTTTTAAAATCAAGTCAAATTACCGACGGATATTTCCGTCAGTAAATAATTAAAAAACAAAAAATAAAATTAATTACCGACGGACATATCCGCCGGAAATGTTTCAAATTGCCGTCGGACATATCCGCCGGTAAATATTAATTTTTCCGACGGATTTAACCGTCGGTAAGTGTTTTTAATATTTTATTATTTTAATATTTACCGACGGAAATGTCCGTCGGTAACCTCCGGCAATGGCTCCGGCAACCCGGCCGGCGTACCTGCTTTCCGACGGACAATTTCTGACGGAATTTTCTGTTTTCCGACGGACTATCCGCCGATATCACCGACGGAAATGGTCCGTCGGTATTACCAACGAATTATTTCCGACGAAATCCGACGGACTATTTCCGTCGGTAAGGTCCATTTACCGACGGATATGGAGAATTACCGACGGAAATTTCCGTCGGTAAGAGGCCTGATTCTAGTAGTGTATTGAATCTTATTTAAAGTAATTAAATTATGTTATTACAATGGGTTATTATGAAAAATGAGGGTAGTATTAGATTCGTACTTGTAATGCAATTTTTTGAATTTTTAAAAGTATACTTAAACAATCAAGAAAAAAATTGCATTTTGAGCCCTAAAGTTTAAAGGGTGTTACTAAGTTAGGCCCTATCCTATCACTATTTACAATTTAGGCCTAAAAAGTTTATTTAAAGTACATATTTATTTTGATATTGGGAAGGAGGTAGTATTACTTTCGTTGTTGTATATATTTTGATATTTATTTTGGGATGGAGGTAATACTACTTTCGTTGTTGATAAGTATTTTAATATAAAATAAAAAAAAAAGTTCTTAGTTGTTTGGTCGACGGAGTAGGTGGTCATCGAAGTTGATGGTGTTTTTAGTAGTAGTTTAGTTGATAACTAAGAACTTACTGATAAGTTAAGTTCTCAGTTGTTTGATTATCGAATTTAGTGGTCACCAGAGTTGATCGTGTTCTTAGTAGTTTAGTTGACAACTAAGAACTTACTAATAAGTTCTCAGTTGTTTGGTCGCTGGAGTTGGTAGTCGTCGGAGTTGATTGTGTTAGTAGTTTAGTTGACAATTAAGAACTTACTAATAATTTAAGTTCTCAATTGTTTGGTCGCCGGAGTTAGTGGTCACAGGAGTTGATCGTGTTCTTAGTAGTTTAGTTGACAACTGAGAACTTACTGATAAGTTAAGTTCTCAGTTGTTTGGCCACCAGAGTTGATCGTATTCTTAGTAGTTTAGTTGACAACTGAGAACTTATGTTGTCTGGTCACCGGAGAGGTCACGGGAGTAAAAAAAAAGTCGTCGAAGTTGGTGGTTGTCGAAGTTGTTGACCGGAGAATATGGGGAGGGGTGACCTAAGGTGATGGTGATTGGAGAGAAAATAAACTGATAAAAATGGTGAAATTAGTAAAATGATAAGGAGAGTGAACTCATTAAGCTAGGGACATATGGTTAGATGAAAGGTAAAATTGATAAGTTTGGGGGATTATATGGTAAATCCCCATTTAAAAATCAAAACCTCAAGTAATATTTTACAATGGTAAAAGCTCATTTACAATTCTTTTATGGGTCCCGCATATATTATGAATAGAGAATGATTTGTATAAAAACTTGTAGCACTAATGATAAAATAATAAAAATCTGGCTCTTTGTATAAAGAGTTAATCCTTACTAAAAGCCTCTTTAGTGAGTTTCATAAAGTGAGTTTCATAAGGACAAAAAGTTTTCAATAGCTTTTTCATAAAAACAAAAAGCTCACAATGTTGTCACCAATTGAAATGATCATATTAGGGGAAATTGCACTTTACTGCCACTAAGTTCACACCAAGTTGCAATATATGACTTAATTTCAATTTTCGCAATTTCGTACATTATATTCACAAAGTGTTGCAATCCGGGACAATTTTAGATGTTCCGTTAAATAAAATGGACAGAACCTATTTCATGTGCAAGTCACATAATTTTTAGGGGCAAAAATGTCTTTTCAAACCAGCTACAATTACTTCAACCGCCTCTGTCATTATTTTTTCACACCCACCAGGCCACCACCATCCCCAACAATTGTATTCCTCTCTCTTTCTCTCTATCTTTTCATCCTCAAATCTCTTTCCTCGTACCAACACATCCGTTCACACCTAACCTCAATTCCGGCCACCCCATTAAATTGCTCTTTAAAATGTTACATTCCATCCATTCCAGTCACCCCCAACTAGTTTCCCCTTTGAATTCACTTTCCCTTTAACCCGGCCACCAACATCAATTTGACCTTTGAAATTTAGTTTCCACCAAATCCCCCTATTTTGTCTCAACAATCAAAATCTATATTAATTTATTTATTTTAATGTCTTTATCAAGTTAAAAAAAGTTTTGGGATTACCCTCTTTCTATCTTCTATCTTCTGTCTTCATGTTAGCATGGTCCATATTTCTGGATTTTCTGAATGTTTTGGGGTTTTGCAATGGTAATTTGGGATTCGAATTGGGTGGTGGGTTCGTGTTAATTTTTAATTGAGTCGGGTTTTTTGCGTTAATTTGGTTTGGGTAAATTGCAGACTACCATTCTTGGAGAGTAGGGTTAAAGATAAGAACTATAGGGTCTAAGGTTGCACATTGATGAAGGAGAGAATCGAATTTTGGATTATGATGGGTGGCAGTCGAATGGAACAAGGTGATGAAATTGGTGGATGGAAGGTCAGATTTAAGTGAAAAGACATTTTTACCCCCCAAAATTCACGTGACTTGCAAGTGAAATAGGTTCCGTCAATTGTATTTAACAGACATCCAAAATTGCCCCAGATTGCAACAATTTGTGAACATAGCATACGAAATTGCAAAAATTAGAACATTAGGTCATATATTGCAACTTAGTGTGAATTCAGTAAAGTGCTATTTCCCCGTCATATTATCCTTCAATGTTATACATCCAATGTTGTACACATATAATTGGATTTCTTCGACATTACTAACATATTTACTAAATAAGCTCGCGACATTAAGATCTCTATTCGATCTATTATTAAATTTTCACATTTCGTTGTTAAATTCACCTCCCTTAAACCCTTAAATCTTACCTTTCCTGATACCTTCATCATCAGAAGAAAAAGAAAACTCTCTCTCTCTCTCTCTCTCTCTCTCTCTCTCTCTCTCTCTCTCCCCCTTCCATCAAACTTACAAATTTCTTTTTTCAAATTTATTATATTAAAATATCAAGCATGGATGAAAGAACACCTGACCCATGTGTAAATGTAAATATTTTGAACACTCCAATCATTTTTACATTATTATTTTTTTTTAGCTTTTTAACAAATACTCGTAACTATAATTGGGTTGAGTGGCCAAATATTTTTGCATTGTTTGTCCGGACAAGGATGACTGAATATTTAAAAGTTGTTATAATAGGAATGGTCGAACATTGTAATATTATTCTACCAATGATGGCCGAAATATTGAAATTGTTCTACCAATGGTGACCAAACATTTTTGAAATTGTTCACACTCCTCTTCCTCTATCTCTCTCTCTCTCTCTCTCTCTCTCTCTCTCTCTCTCTCTCTCTCTCATGTTCATTCTTTTCTTTTTGTTTTATTCTGAAGAGAAAAAAATGTGTAGGTGTTGTAAGTACCCCAATCTGGATCACCCTCTTCCGATGCACATGGGAAACACCGCAGACTCACAAGCGCAGTCTCGAAGACCTCTAACACTCAAAACCCTCAAAAACCCTCAGCCAAGCCAAGGGAGGAACCTTTCTGGGATAAAAAGGGACAAAAGGACCTCTTGGGAATTTTCAGAAAATTGGAAAAGCAAATAAGGTCCGTACGGACCTCTTTGTTTAATAATTACTGAATCCCCTTAAAGTCCACAATATTCCCTCAAATCCCGGGGAACATCATTACTGGAATGTATGGTTGGTCCGTACGGACCTCTTTGCATGCCTAGTTGGTCCGTACGGACCTCTTTGCAAAGGAGACATCATCATTCCCTCAAATAGAGGAAAACCAAAAAACTAGATTACCTAGAAGGTCCGTACGGACCTTCTTGCAGTTTTCTGGCACTATAAATAGAGGGCTCCCCCTCCCTCATTTTCACACATCTCCCTCTTCTCTCCTCTCCCCCAGCCTTCAGGCTCCCCTCTAAGACCCTTCAGGGCAATCCCGGCCCCTTTCGGATCCTTCCGAGGCCTTCCGAGCCCCCTTGTGGTGCTCCGAAGCCTCTCCGAGCGCTCCCGAGATGCTCCCGCGCTGCCCCGAGGCACTCTCGAGGTACTCTGAGGCCCCTCGTGGTACTCCGAGGCCTTGCCTGGTCTTTCCCAAGGTGTCCCGGCTCTTTTCGAGTCAAACCAGCAGCTTGAACGCACTCTGAAACTCTGCCCGAGTGATCCCTGCGATCCCAACGCACGCCGAAACTCTGCCCGAGTGATCCCTGCGATCCCAACGCACGCCGAACCTCTGCCCGAGTGATCCCTGCGATCCCAACGCACGCCGAAACTCTGCCCGAACGCAACCAATAATCTCGACACACGCCGAAACTCTGTTCGCAGACAACCGGCTCCTCCCGAAGTAATCCCGGTCCGTACCGGAACACTATTCCCCAGCGGAAGAAAGACACAAACAAACATTGGTAAGGCTTCCTTCCTACACTAATTCAATACATTTCAATAAAGCAGTGTACAATGTAGACATCCGATACATCATGCATTTTTAAAAAAAGCACATACACACACACGCAACAGTTAAAGAATATTAGGGATATCCGAAAGACTCGTTTTTACGAGGCGACTCGGGTGAGCTCTAAGATTCTAATATTCTCTTCCCGAGGAGTCATCTGACCTCCGAACTCAAAATCTCATCACACAAAAACAGTTTATTTTTAAACTGATGTCCTTTTTCAATGTTTTGGGCTTAATAAAAACGACGTGGCGACTCTACAAGCAAAAACACGGCGAGACACCTCCCAACTAACGCTAAAACGGAATAAAGCCAGATGCCGGCTGAAAGTACCCGGATTTTCGCGCGCGGGCGCGGAAAGGCGGTTGTCTTTCGCGAAGGGTGTTGGTGTCTGAGACCTCGCTTCATGGGAAGGAAAAATGAGGATTCGCCACGTGTTTTTTGTATTTTGAGCCCAAAATGTTGAGAAATGGCTTTCGAAAATGGTGTCGTTTTTATTGGTAGCAAAAACTTTGGAAAAGGCTTTGAAAACAGGGGATCATTTTTATTGGTAGCAAAAACGAGTAAAAAGCTTTGAGTACCAGAGATTGTTAGGTTCGGAGGTCACGTTACGTTTTGGGAAGAGTATTACGAGATCACCCAAAACGCCTCGTATGACGAGTCTTTCTACCTTTCTCGAAAACGTGTGTGTGTGTGTGTGTTTTGAAATGGGGGATTGAGTGACAAGCTTAATCTTGGTTTGAATGTCAAACGTTGATTAGGTGACTTTTGAAAAGACGAGCGTTTGCGTGGCAAATGTCGGTTTTGAGATGGAAATGAGCGTCTGCGTGGCAAACGTCGATTTTGAACCGGGCGAGTCATTGTTAACGATTTTTACGGGAAAAATGCGTATTAAATGATATTGAGTGTCAAATGGCGGCTTTTAGTTTAAAAGATGAGCATTTGGAGGCCAAACGTCATTTCGCGCATTTTTGAAAGAGAGTTCGAAGGACGAACTCCGGTTTTGAATCGGGCATTACATTGTTAACGATTTTACGGGAAAATGCGTTTTAAATGATATGCGATCAACGAATCGGGTTGCAACTCGGACTTTGAAAGGTAAATACTATCACGATCCAAACGGGTCGGACTTGTAAATGACAGTATTTAAAGCAGTATCAATGGAATCAAACGATCCGGAATTGTAAAGTACGATCGACGAATCCAAACGGCTCGGACTTGTAAATGACGATCGAAGAGGCCAAACGGCTCGGAATTGTAAATGACGATCGACGAGGCCAAACGGCTCGGACTTGTAAATGACAGAAAATAAATGACGATCAATGGATCGATCGATCCGGAATTGTAAATGACAGAAAAGTAAATGGAACGGGGTCGGAACGCCGTTTTAACCCGTGATTACTTCTCTTACGGGAAGAGAAAAGGATTGAGGGGCTAAAACGTATCGGACCCCGTTAGACGGAGGCGTCTACATTTCAGTAACGGTGTTCGAAATGGTTGTAGCGACTGGCGCGTAAACCGAGACGGAACGAGAGATTTAGAGAGAGGGAGTTATACCTATGGCTAGGGTCGACTCCTTTGGATCAGAAGATGTGTACGGGACACGGAAAGTAGTTCGAAAGGTTGTTTCGAAGTGGCGGGGGGCGTATTTGATCAAAATACGGAAGTTTCACACGAATCGAGACAAAACGGGAGCTCGGAAGGGGTGAAATCAGTTCTGGCCGTGGGGTAGAGTGATTTTGGGGTTAAAAATCTTCCCCTTTTGCCTTTGACAGCAACTTCTATTTATATGGTGAAAATTGCAGTAGGAGTCCGGACGGACTTGGACTGAATCCAGGGGTTTTGGGGTATTTTGGAAATCTGAGGGACTTGCTGGCAATTTCAGGAAAAGTGCACAGGGAGTCCGGCCGGACTTTCACTGAAATCCAGGGGTATTTTGGTCTTTTGGCCTTGATTTGTGATTGAAGGGTGACTAGAGGGAGGTGGCATGCTTGCCACGTGCCCTGTGAGTCACCAGCCCATGTGGGAGTTTGTTCCCGGGTCCCGGTTTTGTCCGTTTTTTAAATAACAGTCCGGAAAATGTCTGAAACGCCCCCGGAAAGTGCCGAAAAGTGCATTTTTTCAGGGAAAGCCGTGCTTTTACGTGTGATGACACGTGTTAAGTACGGTTCGACGTTGGGATGCACGGGGCAGTCCCGGGACGCTCGCTGGCTTAACAACGGGGAGTTAACGAGTTCCGGTTAACCTGGAGCGGGCCAGTTAACGGATTTCGGTTAACTTTCTGACGGATTTTGACGATCCGGATTTGGGTACTTACAGTTAGCCCCTCAGCGACGTCTCCTCCGAAGGAGGTGGGGTCGTTGAAAAAAGATAAGGATCAAAATCGGGATGCCTTACTTCGAAAGACCTTGGCGGTCAGCTGGCTGGACCCTTAGCGAAAGGATTCCTACGTATCCCGAGCGGGAATTAAGTCGATCGTAGTTCGAAGGTGAAAGGGTCGCGCGTGGGGACCTTGACCTGAGCGAGACTGTTCGGAGGCATCTGAACCTGAGATTTTTGAAACCTTCGAGGGCGTGTGGCACCTCAAACCGGAGATGCTGAAACTGACGAGGGCGTGTGGCGCCTCAAACCGGAGTTGCTGAAACTGACGAGGGTGTGTGGCGCCTCAAACCGGAGTTGTTGATGCTGACGAGGGCGTGTGGCGCCTCAAACCGAAGTTGCTGGAACTGACGAGGGCGTGTGGCGCCTCAAACCGGAGTTGCTGATGCTGACGAGGGTGTGTGGCGCCTCAAACCGGAGTTGCTGATGCTGACGAGGGCGTGTGGCGCCTCAAACCGAAGATGCTGATGCTGACGAGGGCGTGTGGCGCCTCAAACCGAAGTTGCTGGAACTGACGAGGGCGTGTGGCGCCTCAAACCGAAGTTGCTGGAACTGACGAGGGCGTGTGGCGCCTCAAACCGAGATTCTTTGGAGCGACGAGGCGTGTGGCGCCTCAAATCGAGATTCTTGGAGCGACGAGGGCGTGTGGCGCCTCAAACCGAGATTCTTTGAGGCCGACGAGGGCGTGTGGCGCCTCAAACCGAGATTCTTTGGAGGCCGGCGCCTCAAACCGAGATTCTTTGGAACTGACGAGGGCGTGTGGCGCCTCAAATCGGAGTTGCTAGGATACGTTTATCCTGAGACGAAGGCGTTCGTGCCTTGAGTGCTGGGCTTATTGTTGCTGCCGGGTTCATCCTGCTGGGGATATAGGGTGGCAATGATGAGAACGGTTGTGTTAAACTTGGCGTTATTAACAACACGGAGGGATCGACGTTTCTTCTTCAGAATCCTACTGGGGATGAGCATTCGGGCTTACCTTGATGGCCGAAGAGGGATTGTTGCAAGGCGTTCGTGCCTTGGGGTTCGGGCTTATTGCTGCTGCCGGGAATATATGTGTTCACTTGCTGAAGTGAAAAGATGTTCGGGCTTACGAGGATGGCCGAAGAGGGATTGTTGCAAGGCGTTCGTGCCTTGGGGTTCGGGCTTATTGCAGTTGCCGGGGATATATGTGTTCACTTGCTGAAGTGAAAAGATGTTCGGGCTTACGAGGATGGCCGAAGAGGGATTGGACGGTTCGCGCAGGCGACTTGTGATCCCACTCCCGGATGAGCCGAGACCACGATACAAGGTTGACCCCAATACCTCGGTGAGCATTTCTTTTGATTTTCTGCATTTGATAGTAGCACTCTGCAAATGTTGCATCTGTACTTTCTGCTTGCTTTCTAATGACTTTCCTAGTTTGCAGGTGTCGGGCCGTATGTACAACGAGGCTATGAGGCTGGTGGACGGGTGGTCCGCCTACGCTAGGAGTCTCGTGGAGTTCATGCGGTGCAGTTCCTGGAGGAGCGTGGACGTTTGTGAGCCAAGGCCGTCTAGGCCGAGAGGTTCGCCTGCTCCCACGGCTGGTGGGGAGGACTTTGCACAGGGGTTTGGCCAGTTCGCGGGCGGAACGGCTGGATTTGGAGCTCCTTCTTCTTCGCACTCGGGGCACGAGAGGGGGGAGTCCTCGAGTTCGCATACGCCGAGGAGGCCTTTTGCATATTCTCGCCTGGAGGAATTTGGCGAGTTCCTGTTTGCGACGGATCCGGTAGCGGCGGAGCAGTGCGTCGAGTGCTCGGATGACGAGCAGGACTCGGAGTATTCCTATTTTACTGCTTTCTTTCTCTTTTTTTTGTATCGTCCGGAACGATTTGATTTGAACTGTATTTGCAAAAAAGGCGCCCGTGAGGCGGAACCTGTACTTCGCACATTTATTCTGTGATTACCTTCTGTTAAATTTTAGCAAATAAGCAAATAGGTTAATCAAAAATAAATAAAATGAAACATGCATTAAAATTTGAACGGGTCAAAAATTAAGCCTATATGCAATGATTATTAATTAATTGCACTGTTGCACGAGCCCGGGGCGGAAGGGATATTGATATTGGTTGAATGAAACTAGGGGCAGCACGCAGGTTTCATCAAGGGTGAACAGGGAGTTGTTTGGAAATGTTTCCAATTTAGGGGCAGCTTGCTGCAGAGTTGACCAAGTCAACTGCAGAGGGAGTCCGGCCGGACTAGGACTGAATTTCCAGATTCTTTAAATTGCACTTTCAGCTTTGCAATTGGTGAGAAAACTGCACATTGCTTTGTTCATCTGGATGAATTCCTTTCCATTTTTTAAGGTTTCCTTTACTTTCTGACATGGCTCCCTTTCCCAAGTTACCGTCTCGGATGCAAGAGCGATATTTGGATAACTTTCAGTCGTGGGTACGGAACCACACGAGGCAGAACAAAGGGTTTTTCGAAGGTTGTTACGGGATGAAATCTGTTTGGGCTTTGAAGGAGCTCATGCCAGATTGGGATCTTCTGAGAGCAGCGTCTCGGTTCTGGGACGTATGGAGGAACGTGTACAGCTTTTCGTACAACGAAATTACTCCTACGCTTGAAGACTTTCGGGCCATTCTGGGAGGACCTGAGACGGAACAACTAGTTCTTCCGTATGCTGGTGGCATGGCCACTGTTGAGAAGCTAGTGTCTTTGCTTGGTATCTCGGCTGAGAAGCATACGGGATGCTGATACTGGATACTGATTATGTTGACTTTTCGGGACTGCCCGAAAGATTTGCCGGAGCTGAGGGGAGCGTCTTTGCGTGGGACGCATTTGCTCTGTGCGCGATCGCTACTCTGTTCACGTTCACGTCTCTGGGTGTGTGCCATCACGGTGTCTTGGACACTGGTGAGGCGATCGGAGCGGGAGACATCGTGCCGTTGGTCTTGGGCGAGACGTTCCTGGGCATAGGTCGGATGGCCACCGGTAGCCGATACATGTGGGGAGGGAGTCCCTCTATGCTTACCATGTGGTTGAGGGAGAGACTGCAGATGATGCTTGAGGTGCCAATGTCATGTGACGCTTGGTCCTTCTCTCGACGTCCTCTGGTGATAGGGGGCGATCAGGCTGAGCTGGAGCTCTGGATGGCCAGACTCCGCATGCATCACTTGCGATGGTGGGTTCCCCATTGGAGATTCTGAGACTTGTCGGACCACTCGGGAGGGTGCATTGGTTGTCGAGTGTCGGGGCTGTCTCGGACATCTTTCTACATTCCATCGTTAGTTACTGCGACGGTGCGAGTGGAGCGAGGTGCCATTGACGGATTTGAGTTATCTGCTACCTTCGAGGTGGGATCTCTGGCGATGGAAGATCCTTCGACGCCGTTCTTTGCTCACGCGGTGGTGGCAATACACGTCCTTTCTGCCCGGGGTTCTCCTTCATCGAAGAGGGGGCTGTTGCATCGGCAGCGAGAATACGGGCGAGTACGAAGGGTGTATAGGGGAGACACGAGATGGCCATCTTGTGGAGACGGAGTGGTGTTGGGTGCGATCACCTGGACGGCTCGACCTTGAGGAGGACTGAAGCGAGGGCTAACCCTGGGAATCGTACCGGCGATGCCATGGCTGATTAGGTGGCCAATGCTGATCGGGAGGCCAATCAAAGCATTGTTATGATGGCTCGAAGCGAGGCAGCTCGAGATAGAGCTAGAGAAGGGGCTGCGTTGATAGCGACAGGGTTGACGGAGGCGTCGGGAAGAGTCCCTGAGCCAGGTAGAAGGTCTACCGGAATATTTCCTGTGAAGGTGAAGAACACTCGTCGCGGGAAAGGGAAGGGGAAGAAGGATGAAGGACCAAGTACGGGAAACTAGGTCGACCTTGCTGTCCAGAGTATCCACCCATTTTCATTGCAGACACATTAACTGATTAATGTTTTATTGTAGTTTTGCTAGCGTGTAGCGAGTCAAGAGTTGACCGTGCTTGAACTCATCAAAGATTGTTTTAACCGTAATGAATTTGTAGGTTAATTGAAAAGAGTTTTTTCGAAACACAAGCAATTGATGCTTATTGTATTTTTTTTTGTTTTTTGAGACCGAACCAATGATGGCTGCCTACGTTCCCCTTTTACAATTGGACTAAGGGGCTCAGGTCACCGTAGTTCGACACTTTATGGTGAATTTGAGAAAACGAAGACAAAAGAAGTGCGACCCTGTTTTTTACCTGGATCATTAGCGGGAATGTATCCAGTTGGGTATTACTCTTTTAGCACTTTAAATTTACTAAGGGGGACGGTGTATGGGGAAGGAGAGTTGACTCGTGCTCTTCCTCAAACGAAGTATCTGCGGAGCTTGCTTCCGTTCACGGGGTTAACGAAAGGGTTCCCGTCCAAATCTGCTAGCTTCATGGCTCCTCCGGAGAAGATTCTTTGTACCACGAACGGTCCCATCCAAGTAGGCTCCCACTTTCTGAGGGGATTGGTCTGCGTAGGAGGCTTTTCCTTTAGCACCAAGTCGCCTTCTCTGATGTCTCGGATCTTGACTTTCTTATCGAATGCTCGGGCCATCCTGCTCTGGTAGGCTTGAGTGTGCTCCATGGCTTTCAATCTGCGCTCGTCGAGTAGAGCAAGTTCGTCGTGACGGCTCTGTAGCCATTCGACTTCATTGATCCCATTTTCCAAGAGGACTCGGAGGGATGGAATTTCCAATTCCATGGGTAACATTGCTTCCATTCCGTAGGTAAGCGCGAACGGAGTCTCCCCTGTGGCGGTTCTGACTGATGTTCGGTATCCCCAGAGGGCTAGATGTAGCTTTTTGGGCCAGTCCCGACCTCTGGTGGTCATCTTCCTGATTATCATGGCGAGAGTCTTGTTGGTGCCTCTCTTGCACCATTGGTTTGTGTTCGTAAGGAGAAGACTTGTGACGTGTGACTACGGGTCGGTCAGAAGTTGGTCACAATCTCCTTCGAAGTGGGTCCCATTGTCGGAGATGATCTCGTTGGGCACTCCGTATCGGCACATGATGTTCTCTCGGATGAACTCGGCCACCTTCTTAGAATTCAGTACCTTGTACGATCTGGCTTCTACCCATTTGGTGAAGTAGTCGACTGCGACTAGAATGAACTCGTGATCATTGCTCCCAGGAGGAGTGATCTTGCCGATGACGTCGATTCCCCATGTGGCGAAAGGCCATGGTGTAGTCATGCAATAGAGTTCATGAGGAGGGATGTGATTGAGGTTGGAGAACCGTTGACATTTGTCGCAGCTTCGAACGAACTGGATGCAGTCTGTTTCCATTGATATCCAATAGTATCCCATACGGAGAATGATCTGTATCAATGCTCGGGCGTTCATGTGCGGACCGCAGGTTCCGTTGTGAACTTCGTTTATTAGCTCGCTGGCTTTTTCTTTGTTTACACACCGAAGGAGTGGCCCTTGGTGGTGCTTCTTGTACAACATACCCCCCAGAATGACGAAATGGGATGCCAGGCATTTTAATGCCATCATGTTTTTGGCTTTGATCCCTTCTTTGTATTTTCCATCTTCATTGGTGAAGGAAACTTCTCCGTTTTGGAGGTACTGGTAAATCTGATTGTACCAGGGTTCGTCAATCGTTTCTTTCTCTTTTTCGATCTCACAGCAATAGGCAGGTGTTTCCCGTCTGCCTATTCTGAGGGGTTTTACTGCTTTCCCATCGGGAATTTCGACAAGAGAGGCGAGGGTTGCCAGGGCGTCTGCGAAGCGGTTCCTGTCTCTTGGCAAATAGTGAAAAGAGATGTCCTTGGGCGAGCAATGAGCTCCTCCGTATACGCGTGGTACTTCGAAGGCGAGAATCTACCGTCTTCCATTTGTTGGATACTTGATTGATGATCGATCTTGAGTTCCGTATACATCCGGCTTCGAGTTGTTGCGCTCGAGGGCGGCTTCCGGACTCTTCTTGCGCGAGCTTCGTATTCTGCGGCATTGTTGGTTGCTTCGAAGTTCAGCTTGATGGCTATGGGAGTATGCTCGTCCTTGGGATCGACAAGGAGCATTCCAATACCATTTCCTTTCTTGTTGGCTGCCCCATCGAAGAAGAGTTGCCAGCGGTTTGCGCTGTCAAGTGAAAAGATTCCGTCATCCGGAAACTGCGGATCAGGACCCTTAAGTTCACTGCTTGGGAAGTCGGAGGTGATGCGCCATTACTCGCCTTTTGTTGATTTTCGACCATGTACTTGATGTCGAACTCGGCGGGAAGAATGACCACTTGGCTAGTCGCATTGACAGGGATGGCTTGTCAAAGAGATATCGGACGGGGTCCATTTTGGAGACCGGGAGCACCGAATGTGACTGCATGTAGTGTTTCGGTTTCCCGACTACCCATACCAAGGCGGTACAAGTTTTCTCTAATGCTGAGTAGCTGAGTTCACTTCCTTGAAGCTTCCGTCTTACGAAGTAGATTGCATGCTCAACCTTGGAATCTTTTTGTTCTTGCGCCAGCATTGCTCCGATTGACGTGTTTGTTACTATCAGGTACAGGAGTAGTGGCTTGTCTTCATGTGGCGGGCACAGAATTGGGGGATTCACCAAGTAGGTCTTGATTTTCTCGAAAGCTTCCTGGCATTCGGAGTCCCATTTGATGTCGGCATTCTTTTTCATCAGCTTGAACATGGGCTCGCAAAGAGATGTCAAGCGGTTAATGAAGCGGCCCGATGTGCGAAGTCTTCCCATGAAGCTCTTCACTTCGTCAAAGTACGAGGTGGCTTCATGTCGATGATGGCCTTGATTTTCTTGGGATTGGCTTCGATACCCCTTTCTGTAACCATGTACCCCAGTACCTTGCCGCGCTTGACGCCGAAGGTGCACTTTGCAGGGTTCAATCTCATGGAGTGCTTTCTGAGTTTGTTGAAGAACTTTCTCAGATCTGTCATGTGCTGCATGTCTGATCCTTTGGAGTGGATGATCATGTCGTCGACATATACTTCGATTTCCTTGTGAATCATGTCGTGGAAGAGGGTACATTGCGGCCCGTAAGTAGCCCCAGCGTTCTTCAGACCGAACGGCATGACCGTGTAGCAATATGTCCCCCACGGAGTGGTGAAGGCAGTCTTGGCTTGATCCTCCTCGGACATCTTGATCTGGTTGTATCCAACGAACCCGTCCACGAAGGACTTCACTTCGAAATTTGTCGTGGTGTCGACCAGCATGTCGATGTTAGGCAGTGGGAAATCATCTTTAGGGCTGGCCTTGTTGAGATCCCGGAAATCTACGCAGCATCTGACCTTTCCATTGGCCTTAGTGACCGTCACGATGTTGGAAAGCCAAGTCGGGTACTCAATCACTCTGATGAAACCAACTCGGAGCATTTTCTCAATTTCTTCTTTTACTTGCAAGGACCACTCTGGCTTGATCTTGCGCAGCTTCTGTTTGACAGGCTTGGATTCGAGATCCAGGGGAATTCTATGCTCTACGATCGAGGGATCGAGTCCTGGCATGTCCTGGTATGACCAGGCGAACACGTCAACATACTCCCAGAGGAGGCTTATCAGGGCTTCTTTTCTGCATTGGCGAAGAAACTGCCCACTTGTGTTTCTTTAGGCTCTTGCGGCGACCCCGAGTTCACTTTGGTCATAACCTCTTCGGCGGCTTGGGCCGGTTGTCCTCTTGGTCGATTACACGCTCGAGAACTTCTCTAATGTATTGCTCATTTAATGTGTCTGCTTCTTTATCAATTGAGTTATTAACGTCTTTTAAGTTGTTTGTTAACTTATCAGTTGTTAAAGTGGCAATGAGAGGATACTCCAAAAGGTCAGACTTTTCATTAAACGAGAACGGAGATACATGGTTGGCTACATTATCATAGTCCTCCGGCGTAAGGCCGTTGGACGACTCAGAGGACTGGACTTTTACAGGAGGCGGCTCGGAGGGTTTGAGACCGGGTATAGGGAGATGTGGGTGCGGGCCCGGCTTGTCTTCCAATTGCTGGCTTGCCCTTGGTCCGTGAAGGTTACCCAATTCTTCAGTGGCATTGCTGGATGCTTGATGAGGGTTCGGGGATCGAGAGGCTTGGCTTCTGCTGTCCCAATCATGGCGATCATGCTGTTTTCGGAGCCCAGGTCAATCAGGTTCGGCACCTCCATGACTTCTTCAAAAAGACACTGTAGAGCTGGTCCACTGAGAGCGTCTTCTATGAATTCTGGTTCCTTCTGCTTTGGAGTTACTGTCTCGAATGTAGCCTCGGCGGCTGATCCGAACAATCTGTTTCCCTCGAAGAGTACCTTGAGTTTCTCTTCCGCATCTGGGATTCCCTTGAATGTGTATTCATGCTGGACTGTGGTGGCAGTTGGTCCAGGTAGAGCCGTGATGTCGAGGAACGCTCCCCTTATCGGATTAGCTTTGAGTCCTCTGAAACGCTTGAGGTCCCGTGCTAGCTGTTCCATTCTTTCTGTAGTCTCTGTGCTGACTGTCCCTGCTTCTTTCTCATCTTCATCAGTTCCACTGTCGGTCCCCTCAGTTCTGCTGTCGGATCCGCTGTCGGTCCCCTCAGTTCTGCTGTCGGTTCCCTTGTCGGTCCCCTCAGTTCTGCTGTCGGTTCCCTTGGTGAAGTAATGAGCGAGGTCGCAACTGTAAGGTCGGAGGTTGGGTGTGCCGTCGGAGGTTCCCCTTTTGCGGGCTGCTGCCTTGGTGCGGGCGAGCCTTTTGTCTTCCTTTATGTCAGCTGGTGTTGGTACGTAGCCAAGCCCCTGGACCGTGGTGTGGTCCTTGACTTCAATGACTTGGTGTCGGCCCTGTAGCCTTTTGCTGAGCCCCAGTCCCGGGATGAAGTTCATGAGTCTCATCATCTTCATGGCGGGAGGAATCTGATCGTGAGACAGTGGAAGGTCCACGTTGCATATTTGGATCTTGGAGGTCTCCAGAGTGAATCCAGTTAATGGCATGTCGTCACTGTGCTTGATTTCTAACACTGGGATGTCGTTGGTGCTGGTCCCCTCGGTGGTGACACTGTCGCCGTAGACTGTGGTTAGCTCGTTGCCTTGCATGAACTTGAGGCACTGATGAAGGGTGGATGCCACGCCATTGATTTGATGCAGCCAGGGACGCCCCAGGATGGCTGTGAAAGTGATTGGAATGTCCAACACTTGGAATTCGGTGGGGATCATCCGCTTGCCGAACCAGATATTTAGAGTAGCAACTCCGAGAACTGTACGGGAAGTAGAGTCATAGGCCTTGACAGTATGGACTGAAGGCTTCAGATCTGTAAGCTTGATGTCAAGCAGGTCCATCATCTTGGCGGGCAAGACATTCATTCTGGAACCTCCGTCTACCAACACGCGGGGAAGGCGACGCTCATCCAGCTGGACTGTGATGTAGAGTGGCTCATTGTGATCAGCCCCAAATTTTGGAAGGTCCAAATCTGTGAAGGTGATGATGTTGCCGTAGTATAGGGCCATATGTCTTCCCTCAACTCATTGATTGTATACGTATTTCCGGGAGCTTCAGCAGCTTGACGGATTCTGTCCCAGGATACTGGCTTGGGTGCCTCTGCGGGGAGGTAGCCTACGGTTTGCCGCAGCTGTTCGAATGTCAGTGCATAACAGTGGTCGTCTGAACTGAACTGTGCGCTGCTGACCCTCCGGGGGAGGTTGGAGAGTTCTCGGCTCAAACGAACGGTCTCCTTGATCTCTTCACGGTATATCGCGTTCCTTTCCTTCTTGCTGAGCATACTCAGGGCATTCTGAAGTTGGGTTTGGCGATACTCATGGTTTGCTAGTTTTCCTCCGCTCTTGGCCCAGATCAACTTTCTTGCAGCGGAGCCTGCGTCGAGAGTTAGTGCCTGCGTTTCTTCCCATGTGAGAATAGCCAATGCTTCTTTGAACTGCGTGCGGCAGTCTAGGTAAACCTCCATCGGGGAGAGTTTCCTCCTTTGTCTTATCTGAGTGGCGGGTATGTCAGAAGGTGAGTACACGGCTTCTCGAACATCTGCCCATGTGACTGGTTGTTGTCCCAGTTGATCGTTTCTGTAAACGAATGCCGCAGTCTGTGGAATTTCCCTAAGTAGTTGCTCGAGACGAATTTCCATCTTCCTCTTGTTTTTGAATAGACCTTCCTCCCTGAGTTGTCCTTTCAACTTGAGTACGGAAATGATCCGCTCCCATCCTCCCAGGACCCTTGGGAGTCCGGTTTTGTTGACATCATTGTAAGTGCTCCAATTTGAGCCGTTAGTATTTTCGTTAGAAAATTAACGAAAGTTTTAACATTTCCAACATTTCTAACAAATCCTAACCTTTCTAACAAAGCAAGGGTAAAGTGGGGATTGCCAAAAAAAGATAAACCAAGAAAAGAATCTCAAAAAGCAAAAGAAATTGGAAAAATCCGAATTAGGCAAGTTGAAAAACAAACTGCTGTAATTTTTTGAATAATATTCCTCCTGTCCAAAAGCCAGCACTGTAGCAGATGAACAGTGCACGCTGACGATACCCTCCGCGCGGATAGGATTGCCTCTCACAGGGGCCTATAAATTGAACCCTCCTCTCTCAGTTTACACAACACATTTTACACACAGAAGCTGCATTTTGGCGAAAATTAGAGAGAAAACAGTGGGAATCCTTAGATTGCCACCATTTTCTCTTGAACCTTTCCCAATTTCACTTCAACCATTCTCAAATCACTCTTAAACACACCAAGCTCAAGCTTAAAACACTACTCAAGAGGAAGATTAGGGAGAAAACATAGAGGACTTAAGTGTTATCTACTTGTTTTCTCTTTAATCAACTCTATCATCAAACCCTAAACACATTCAAGCCTTGAATCCACCCAAACTCAAGTCCAAAACACCAAATCTTGATACTCCTCAAGTCAAACACCAAATCTTGATACTCCTCAAGTCAAATTCCAAGCCTAGGAAGATAGGGTGTCACCATTGGCAAAGCCCTCCTTCTCAAAACCCTAAAATCCTCTTTTAACTTCTTGTTCATCTTGTTCTTCTTACTTGGATCTACTTGATGTCTAGTTTAACTTAAGTTTTGACCCAAGATGGTCATCTTGAAGTTCATCTTCATGAATGACCATCTCAAATGGTCCACATTTTAAATCTCTAGTTGATTTGTCTCTTTAATTTCATTTCTACAAAATATCCCCTTTCCCTTTGCAAAGGACATGTTTAAACCCCATAAATTCCCCAAGGATGACTTGAATATGATAACCACTTAACAAAAAGTAGTGGTATCAAGTCTAGGGATGAAAATGGGGTGAACATAGATGCAAATCCCCCAAAAATCACATTTTCCCTCAAGAACATCTTGCTGTCCAGTAGCATTGTTCTAAGACCTCAGTCCATTTTCCTATTTTTTTGGACCCAGTAAAACTTGGAATTGGGTGTTGACTACAAAATACTTTTTGTAGAAGGTTTTGGCCCCTCATCAGTTTCTGGAAATCCAGAAACTCCCTTTTTCAAATTTTCTTTTAAAGGTCAGTTCATCAGTTTCTGGAAATCCAGATTTCATATCTGAGATTTCCAGAAGGTTTTGGCCCCTCAAATCACCCCCAAAATGGAAAGTTCCTTTTCAGAAACCCTATTTAAGGTGTTCTAAGCAACTTTCATTCTCGGACTTTTCCCAGATTCTGAGTTTTTGAAGCCCTAAAGTCCATTTCAAAGTCAAGGGTCAACTGCCTTTTTCATTCTGGCAGAAATAATTTCCAACTTCAAAAGGTCTTTTGAGTACCAAATTTCAAACCAAAAATCATCCAAAAAATCATGGGATCAGTTTAAAGTCTTCAAAAGAGATCCAAATTTTTGCTTTTCTCAGTTTCAAATTATTTTGGTCAAAACACACACACACACACACACACACACAACAAAAGGATTTCAAATGTTTGGAAGACTCGTTTTACGAGGCGCGCCGGGTGCACACTAACGTCCTTCCCGGCGCGTAACGTGACCTCCGAACCTAAATTTCTGATCTCGGGCATTTTTCAAAGTTTTGGCCCTCAAAACAAAAATGGCGTGGCGACTCCGTTTGATTTCAAAAAAAATCGGGTACATCACAGTGGCGACTCCGCTGGGGACTTAAGCTTTTTTCTAAAAAAAAAATGATATTTGGTATATTGGTGGAAACCATTAAACTTCCCGTTATCGCCTCCTAACACGAGTCGGGGATAAATTGTGGTTTAACAATCCCACGTACCGGTATCACCGTTTTCAAAAAAAAAAAAGGAAAAAGCTTTTGAGGGTCAAGCTTCCGTCCCGGCATTAAAAATCATTTGTTGTGTGTGTTGATTTTTGCACATTTTCGTGTTGTTTTGGCCGCCTCGGAAAAAAGTCAAAATTTTGACTGTCGGAATCATGTCCCTAACTGTCGGAATTTTCGTGCTTATGTGTTCATTAAATTTCAAAAAAAAAAATTTCAAAAAAAAAAGGATTTTCAAAAAAAAAAGAAAATTTTCAAAAAAAAAAAAATCATGCATCATATTTTTAAGACACATAAATTTTTTTTTTCCTATTTTACTCAGAAAAAGAATATAGACTGCTTGCACACTACGCGCACGTGACCGTACACTGCACACTACGTCCCTAACCCGGGGAAATCCTTGTCGCGGTCCGTTTGGTCTTATTACGCCTCTCGGACGAGCACAGGACTACCCAAACATCCCATGGAGCCTCGTGTCGACCATGCACTTGTCCGTGACACACTTTGTCCGAGACCCGGTTGGTTTTTAGTCTGGTCCGTGTCATGCCTGTACGTGTATAGACCTTTCCTTTCAAGCCTTTGTCGGCATACCGACTCAATATCTTTCGGGGACCCTAATCAGTCGAAGTTCTGCCGGTTTTCCGCCGCAGACTTTGACCAAGATATTGACCGGCGCCTTGACTTCGGCTCGGCTGGCACAAATTATACAACCGACTCCCGACGTGACACGAGTCATCAAGGATTAATGACTATTCCATGCCTAATTACGGCTTAGCGACGACAAGTCAAGATCAATTGTGGACGCTTATCAGTCCAAATCATGCCGACTTTTCGTCGAGCCCTCGGACATGATCTTGACTTTTGACGTCAGCTTTGTCCGTAATTTACATCGAATGCTCGTTAAGCCTCGATTACCCGCCGAGACTTTTAGGATCGTTTTTCTTTCGGTCGGTGAGACCCGCTTGCCCTATAGGACCCTCGCCGGGTGCATCCACCTGGGAGGTCGAAATACGGGTGGAATACGAGGGGCTTATAGACGTAGTGACGGGGCCCGGCGATCCGGGATCCAGAGTAGTTTGCGAAAAAAAAAAGAAGAGCAATCTTTTCCAACCGATTAGGTTAATAAAGCATGTTTTAAGTAAACGTGAACAAATAATCGCATGTTGCATGAGCCTAAAGCCCAAACATCTACCCACCTTCAAATCCCACCATCTGAACCCTCGTGTCTTTCCCCCCGCAGCTCCGCACAAAGGTTGGTTCCGGACACCGGGTCACCGTTTAATCAGTTGGGAAGAGTCAAGCGCGTCATCAGCTTCGCCGTTTGTTACGACTCCGGGTTTCAGAATGTCTGTATCAGCTGGTAACGAGGGGGACAACGTCACTCCGCCTCCCGGGACTCCTCAGACAGAACCGCAGTGGAATCAGTTAGCAGAACAGATGAGAGTGCGACAGGAAGCACAGCTGAATAGCCTTATGGAGGCTATTAAGAGCCATGGTCTGGCCGCTAGCCTTAACCCCGATGGCACTTTCACCGTGGAAGAAGAGGAAGACTCCAATCCTAATCTTCGTCGCCCCAGCGCTCCAAAGATGCCACTACCAACCTCCTTCGGTGCTACCGAGAACCCATGCTCCTCGATCTGCGGGTCGGACCACTTTGGATCCTGCGGCTGATGGGACGAATCAGTTCACAGCTCCTCAGTGGGGGCAAAGTCAGTATGGAATGTCCTCTCACGGTTGGGGATACCTCGGAATGCCACAGGAGATTGGAATACCACCGCAGTTCGGAACCGATCAATCCGGACCTTCACAACCACAGTTTGGAATGCCGCCACGATGCAGTTACGGGCCACGGTCGGGAGCCCCTCCTCGAGAATGGTGCTTGGTTCAGTTGCTCCTCACACAGCTTTCACAAATCCATTTATCACTCAGGGTTCGATGGGTTACCAAACCTCCATCCCGGTTTCATCAGAATCACCAGGACCACAGTATCCTCTCGGTTATGCATCCTCGCCACAACCAGCCATGCAATTCAACAACCAGGGACAGCAGCCCTCACTTAAGCCTACTTATGGGCCTCACTCCGGAAATCCAAGCCATCTGGCTACCTCAGATCTGCCTCCATCTTCTCTGCCTATTGGAAGCCAACAGCAAGTCGCTGGGTTCTATCCTTTTGCCCCAGCTCCTACCTACACTCCCCAGGGTAATTTGGGCCAAGGACAGGTTTTCACCTATGCTCTGGAATATGGTATTCCTTCCACCAATGCACCACCAACAGCTAGTCCTCTTCCTAGCTCAAATATCGGCTCACGAATTCCCGCTCCACCTCTGGATCCCCAATTGGCTTGGTTTATGGAGAAACACAAGGAAATGAAAGCACAGATTGCTGAATTGACCGCCAAAAAGAACACTCCTCTTCGGCCTACAGATCCCGATTCGATTGTCCCCATGCCTCACAAGTTTGTGATGCCCACTCTCGAATTGTTTGACGGGAGTGCATGCCCTAAAACTCACTTGGACACCTATACTTTGGCAATGAAAGCTAAGGGATGCACAAACCAGCAGTTGGCCGATTACTTTAGTCTCTCTTTGAAGTCAGGGGCTTTGAAATGGTTTTTCCGATTGCAGCCTGAAGCTAGGGCTACTTGGGAACAGATTACCAGTACTTTCACAGATAAGTATAAAGCCAACTTGGAATGGGAGACAAACAGAGTTGACCTGCAAACAACGATGCGGCGCCACGATGAGAATATTGGGGATTTCTATAAAAGGTGGAACTTAAAGCTCGGCGAAATGGCCATTCCTCCCTCGACGGAGCGATTAGACATCTTTCGAGTCATGCTTGAAGCCGCATTTGAGAGCTTCCTCGGCCACTTCCCTACGGCGACTTGCGTGCAATGGTTAATTCCGGGGCTAAGTTTGAAAAGGCTTACAATCGGCGGCCATTACTTGCACACCTTACGAATACCGGGTTTCTTCCACCTCCAACACAGCTCCTGCCCAACCAAAAGGTAAAGAAGTGATTAGTTATGCGGGACATGACTGTAACAATGCCACTTCCTTTGTTCCCAAGAAACCCGATGCATCCAGATCCCGGCTCCAAGACTTGAGAAACTTTGGGATGCCTTTGAGTGATATCTTCAGAGGTTTGGTGAGAGAAGGTTTGCTCCGGCCTTTGGAAAATTATCAGCCTAGAAACCCCAATGCTCCTTTGGATACCTCCAAGCACTGTGCCTTTCATCAGTACCATGGGCACCTGACAGATGATTGCGTCCCCCTGAAAAAGGCAATCCAAAGTTTGATTGAACAAGGGAGGTTAGAGGTGCCTGAAGGGCCCAATACTATCAGTAACCCATTCCCTAGAAACAACAACCCGAATGTCAACATGATTGAGTTTGGTGATTCAAGACTTGTGGGGATAATGGAGTTTGACTCGTCCCTTTGCGAGGTCAATGAACCAGTCATCACAGGCAAGGAAAATGGTTGGATTGAGGAAGAAGCTGACAAAGAAGTCCGGATGGGAAGACCTGCGATAGCTCCCGTCTCCAGCGTCGAAGAATAGATGCATGGTCCAACAGCAAAGAGCGGCTAGACTAGGGGCTACCTATCTCTAAAATAGTCTTTTAGTCAACCTTCGTAGGTTCTAGTATTTTTCTTTCACCTAAGTCCATCTTGGACACTTGTCGGTTTTGTCCACCTCGAATGTTGTGGAAAGATAGCTTAACTATCATTTAAAATTTATATATATATAAGTCTTTCTTCTTTTCTTGCTAGACTCGAGACATCACTTGCGCACCCACGCTACACTTAATTGAAATGGTTTTATCCAAAATGATCACTTGTGCTGCTCAACCACTAATTCTTTGAAATGATTAATATTTAAATTAATCGAAGGGAGAAAATCAATTGATAACCTTCTCAAATTGGGACTTACCAACTCCCCATCTTGCACCTCATATGCTCACATCCCTTTCATCATCATCATCATCTCGTTGCTCGATGAATTTGCATGGATCTTTTCTCATTTAAAGCTTAAGCAAGCAATGAAGACTTAATCCCGTTTAGGTCATCCGGTAGGGATTGCGGTTGAAGCCTTTCACCCATAGGGAAGCCATTACCTCACCCTCACTAAACACTACCCTTTCATTTCAAGATCGGCATGTTTTGAAACCCTGTTTAGCCATCACCTCTGCTCCCCATTGAAAGAAATCCAAGCAAGGCCAAGAAGTTAGCTTCGAGAGTCGGCAATGCGTAAAATATCCCAAGCCATGAGGGAAGGACAAAGATAATCCTCAACTCCTCAGGAGGCCTTCCAAGCAAAAAAAAAAAAAAACAAAAAAAAAAAAAAAAAAAAGAAAGAAATAGTTCAAGCAAGAACTTCAAAAAAAAAAAGAGAGGAAGGACTGTCGATCCTCACAATTCAGCAAAAGTCCCCGACGTCTCAAGAAGCTCTCCAATGATCAAAGAGGAGCCTAAATTCTCGCAAGTTCACAAAAGTTATCGATAGCTTGGACTTCCTCTCATCATTACCTTAAAACCAATCCCAAGCCATCCTCTCGCCTTTAGAGGATATTCCCATTACCATTACCCTCGCCTTTGGCCAAAGTCAAAATTTGACTTCTCATTCTTAGAGGCAATCAATCTTTCCCGCCATAGATTTCCCAAACACATCCCTACAAGCCAACCTCTCATTTTTAGAGGTTCAGTCAGCAAAAGGCCCAGCCAACCTCTCACTTTAAGAGGTCATAACTTCCAGAATTACCCGATGGCCGATCGAAGCCCAGAAACCCAACTGCAATTCCTGTCGGATAGCAATTTCATCATAATATCTTTAAGATCTAAATCAAATTAACGCTTCATTGCTTGCTTAAATTGGAATCTAATCCATCTTGGTTCAAAATCATCAATCAAAGATTGTGCAAATTGAAATCTGATGAGAGCATAATTCATTTCTACTCCACAAACACTTGCCGTGAATGTCCCACTGGGGCTTCACATCCGTGCCTTTCATGGACACTCTAAGGGGATATGTTATTCAATCCTCCAAATCTTCAAAATCCCCAAAGGTCCTCAGATCCTCGAACTTCAACATTCGTTCTCTTTTCATTCGGGATAAGCCCGAACTACGGCGACCTGAGCTCTTCATAATGGAGGGAACGTAGGCAACCATAATTGGTCCGGTCGAAATCACAAACAAATCTCAGAAAATCCATTCTCATCAAGGATTGTCCCTATACACTTTCCGCCCTTCCGAGCTTGATTCTCGATATCAGTTGGTTTTCTCCTTGTGATTAATCAAAATATTTGTTCATATCAGATTTAGGAGTTGAATAACCCGAACATTAACAAAGGGTTTTAAGCAGCCTTGTGATCATCATGAATAAGACAAGTTTTCAAGTGTCTCGACAAGTCTTCTCTCTCTCCATCATAGGAAAATAGAGCCAAACACTGTCTTTCTGTCAGCAGGGGCTTCCATACACTTTTCCACACCTTGTGATGCTTATACTCTCTCAAAAGAGTCAAACCAAAAGCGAGAGTGTCATACACAAATTCGGGAGAAATTCCCACCTTTCAAAATATATGCCCCTGCACGTAAACATTTCTGAGTCTTGTCCAGTAACGGGTTGACTAAGGTCTGAAAAGATGGGTGCCTCCTCTGTAAGACTACTCTGAATTTCTTCACGCTGGGGCTTGCTAAGCGGTTCTCCCCAGGTTCTCCTGTATCAGCTCTTCAAGCTGGGGCTTCTATAGTCATCTTTGGGTCCACATTGGGTTTTTCACTACAAGATAGATTCGATCTTCATCAGATTATTTTCAGGATTGCTTTGTATTACCAATCAGATTGGGGCTCTGCTAATTGTGTCGAAATCACAACGAGGTTATAAGATTGGGGCTTCGCCAAGTCACTTCTTCGAAATCTGGACTTTGCCAAGCTGGTCCTCTGGACCTGAATTTTATCAAGTCACAAGAAGGGTCTAGTCACATCAACAACTAGATTTTTCAGCTTCAGAACTTGGTACATAGCAGCTTCCCGTAACGTCGGGATTTAAGATCTGGGTTTCTCCCTGCATTAGCAATTTCATCAAATCATTCTCCGAACAAGGTTTCGGCCGAGGTCACAGCTCACCCAAATGAAAGAAGCTTCACTCATATCAACGTGCCCTAGAGCCTGTCATCATCAGCTTCAAATGACCAAGATTGAGAGAGAAAATTCCAATCAAGACCCGGGATCCGAATCCAATCTCATCAAAATTAAGGTCCATGTGATACTGTCAACAAAACCTCATCAACAACCGCTGTTTAAACTGCGATCGATGGCTCTCACCTCCCCCACTTGCTCAAAATCTGTCCCAAACAGTCTCCAAACACATACATCCCAACGCATCCCCTTTCATCACCATGCATCCCCACAAAAAATCTCCCAAGGGCTCATGTAGCATGCACAAAATTTGAATCAATAGGAAAAATCCTAAGTGATTGAAGATCATAAATCATAATTTCCCTGCCAAAAGCTTAGGCTAAGTACATCTTCGAAAGCAAGTAAATGCATCATCTCGCAAACATATGCAGTGATACTCTCACAATCATTTTTGGCTCTATGCATGCATCTGTCATCATGAATGTCATATATGCATCTTCCTCTTCACTAACGAATGCAGGAATTCAAACGTGAAATCAAATCCCCCTTTTTCGGCAAGGATGATCTTCACCAAAGACGACCTCCAATGTCCACAAATGGATGAAGACAGCCTCCAGCATCTACAGTTTGGCAAAGACAAGCTCCGGCGTCTACAACTTGCTAAAGATGACCTCCAATGTCCACAAATGGATGAAAACAACCCCCAGTGAAGACCACCTCCAGTGTCTACTGTTCGGTCAGAGACGCCAAGTTCTCAAATATCGTTCGGTCAGAGACGCCAAGTTCTCAAATACAACTCGGTCAGAGACGCCAAGTTCTCAAATACAATTCGGTCAGGGACGCCAAGTTCTCGAACACAAATCGGTCAGGGACACCAAGTTCTCAAATACAGTACGGTCAGGGACGCCAAGTTCTCAAATACAGTACGGTCAGGGACGCCAAGTTCTCAAATACAAATCGGTCAGGGATGCCAAGGTCTCAAAATGCAAATCGGTCAGGGACGCCAAGTTCTCGAATACAAATTGGTCAGGGGCACCAAGTTCTCAAATACAAATCGGTCAGGGATGCCAAGGTCTCAAAATGCAAGTCGGTCAGGGACGCTAAGTTCTCAAATACAGTTCGGTCAGAGACGCCAAGTTTTCAAATACAAATCGGTCAGAGACGCCAAGTTCTCAAATACAGTTCGATCAGAGACGCCAAGTTCTCAAATACAGTACGGTTAGAGACGCCAAGTTCTCAAATGCAAATCGGTCAGAGACACCAAGTTCTCAAAAGCAAGAAGTCCCAATGTGAAGACAAGCTCAACAACTTCTGCAAGGTTGACGATCACCAGCAAGATGCAGACTCAACCAAACTCCCCCCTTCAGGTCAAAATGCCTCCAAAGACAGCAAATCGTCAGCAGAAACCGTCCCACGAACGGCAACCCAACAACTCTTCATCAACATCAGCCATAGCCTCAGTCCTTCCGGCAGCTACAGGTAAGCACAGCACAGGTATGAAAGCATATCTTAGTCAACTACTTTTCTAAAAGAACATTATCATCAAGTCTTAGGGCGACTTCCCAAAAATAGTCAAATCTTAGGGCGACTTCCCAAAAAACAGTCAAACCTCGGGTGACTCCCAAATACCGTCAAACCATCAAAGACCATCCCCAGCAGTTTTCGAACTACGTCCAGGCTTGATTCCCACTCGGGATACGTAGGTAGCCTACCATAGGTCCAGCCGCTTGACCAACACGGTCACCCTTTTTCCCCGATAATCATCATAAACTCTAATCTTCCCCTGCGAGAATGCCCTCAAATAGTCTCCCTCAACCCCGACTTAGGATCATACACCTGAACTAGGTCCCCATTTAGGTTCATACTCTGACCGAAACCCCGACTTAGGATCATACTCTGAACTAGGTCCCCATTTAGGTTCATACTCTGAACTAAGTCCCCATTTAGATTCATACTCTGAACTAAACCTCGACTTAGAATCATACTCTGAACTAAGTCCCCATTTAGATTCATACTCTGAACTAAACCTCGACTTAGAATCATACTCTGAACTAGGTCCCCATTTAGGTTCATACTCCTGACCGAAACCCCGACTTAGGATCATACTCTGAACTAGGTCCCCATTTAGGTTCATACTCTGAACCGAAACCCCGACTTAGGATCATACTCTGAACTAGGTCCCCATTTAGGTTCATACTCTGAACTAAGTCCCCATTTAGATTCATACTCTGAACTAAACCTCGACTTAGAATCATACTCCTGAACTAAGTCCCCATTTAGATTCATACTCCTGAACTAAACCTCGACTTAGAATCATACTCTGAACTAGGTCCCCATTTAGGTTCATACTCTGAACAAAACCTCGATTTAGAATCATACTCCTGAACTAAGTCTCCATTTAGGTTCATATTCCTGAACTAAAATCCACCAAAGGACCATCCATCCCAAACCGTCAAAGGGAAATCATTTCAAATCAAGGTTCGAGGCACCTAAGACGCCATCTCCAAGGTTCGAGGCACCTAAGACGCCATCATCAAGGTTCAAGGCACCTAAGACTCCATCATTAAGGTTTGAGGCACCTAAAATGCTATCACACACAACACTAGGAAAAGCGATAAAACGCAATCATCCCCTAATTCGACAAACCAAAACCATAGGGCGACTTCCCCAAAATAGTCAGATCATAGGGCGACTTCCCAAAAATAGTCAAACCATAGGGTGACTTCCCAAAAATAGTCAGGTCATAGGGCGACTTCCCAAAAATAGTCAGATCATAGGGTGACTTCCCAAAAATAGTCAGATCATAGGGCGACTTCCCCAAAATAGTCAAACCATAGGGTGACTTCCCAAAAATAGTCAGACCTTAGGGTGACTTCCCAAAAAACAGTCAGATTACAGGGCGACTTCCCAAAAATAGTCAAACCATAGGGTGACTTCCCAAAAATAGTCAGATCTTAGGGTGACTTCCCAAAAATAGTCAGATCTTAGGGCGACTTCCCAAAAACAGTCAAAACCTTAGGGTGACTTCCCAAAAATAGTCAGATTACAGGGCGACTTCCCAAAAATAGTCAAACCACAGGGCGACTTCCCAAAAATAGTCAAACCATAGGGCGACTTCCCAAAAATAGTCAAACCATAGGGCAACTTCCCAAAAATAGTCAAACCATAGGGCGACTTCCCAAAAATAGTCAGATCATAGGGCGACTTCTCAAAAATAGTCAGATCATAGGGTGACTTCCCCAAAATAGTCAAACCATAGGGCGACTTTCCCAAAATAGTCAAACCATAGGGCGACTTCCCAAAAATAGTCAGATCATAGGGTGACTTCCCAAAAACAGTCAGATTACAGGGCGACTTCCCAAAAATAGTCAGATCTTACCCCCAGCAGAGTTTCTTTCAGCAAACGACTGCAGAACTCATCAAGGTTCGAGGCACCTAAAACGCCATCATCCCAGGGTCAAAGACCCGAACTACGGCCGGCTTGATTCCCACTAGGGATACGTAGGTAGCCTATCGCTAGGTTCAGCCACTCGATCACCTGATCATCCCTTCAAAAATGGAGCCTTACTCTTATCGACGACCCTGCTTCCTTCGAAAGCACCGTCGTCGAGGGGCTACTGTAAGTGCTCCAATTTGAGTCGTTAGTATTTTCGTTAGAAAATTAACGAAAGTTTTAACATTTCCAACATTTCTAACAAACCCTAACCTTTCTAACAAAGCAAGGGTAAAGTGGGGATTGCCAAAAAAAGATAAACCAAGAAAAGAATCTCAAAAAGCAAAAGAAATTGGAAAAATCCGAATTAGGCAAGTTGAAAAACAAACTGCTGTAATTTTTTGAATAATATTCCTCCTGTCCAAAAGCCAGCACTGTAGCAGATGAACAGTGCACACTGACGATACCCTCCACGCGGATAGGATTGCCTCTCACAGGGGCCTATAAATTGAACCCTCCTCTCTCAGTTTAAACAACACATTTTACACACAGAAGCTGCATTTTGGCGAAAATTAGAGAGAAAACAGTGGGAATCCTTAGATTGCCACCATTTTCTCTTGAACCTTTCCCAATTTCACTTCAACCATTCTCAAATCACTCTTAAACACACCAAGCTCAAGCTTAAAAAACTACTCAAGAGGAAGATTAGGGAGAAAACATAGAGGACTTAAGTGTTATCTACTTGTTTTCTCTTTAATCAACTCTATCATCAAACCCTAAACACATTCAAGCCTTGAATCCACCCAAACTCAAGTCCAAAACACCAAATCTTGATACTCCTCAAGTCAAATACCAAATCTTGATACTCCTCAAGTCAAATTCCAAGCCTAGGAAGATAGGGTGTCACCATTGGTAAAGCCCTCCTTCTCAAAACCCTAAAATCCTCTTTTAACTTCTTGTTCATCTTGTTCTTCTTACTTGGATCTACTTGATGTCTAGTTTAACTTAAGTTTTGACCCAAGATGGTCATCTTGAAGTTCATCTTCATGAATGACCATCTCAAATGGTCCACATTTTAAATCTCTAGTTGATTTGTCTCTTTAATTTCATTTCTACAAAATATCCCCTTTCCCTTTGCAAAGGACATGTTTAAACCCCATAAATTCCCCAAGGATGACTTGAATATGATAACCACTTAACAAAAAGTAGTGGTATCAAGTCTAGGGATGAAAATGGGGTGAACATAGATGCAAATCCCCCAAAAATCACATTTTCCCTCAAGAACATCTTGCTGTCCAGTAGCATTGTTCTAAGACCTCAGTCCATTTTCCTAATTTTTTGGACCCAGTAAAACTTGGAATTGGGTGTTGACTACAAAATACTTTTTGTAGCCAACATCCAGAGCTTTCCAGAAATATTTTTATATTATTTTTTGTGTGAGTAAAACTCCCTTTTTCAAATTTTCTTTTAAAGGTCAGTTCATCAGTTTCTGGAAATCCAGATTTCATATCTGAGATTTACAGAAGGTTTTGGCCCCTCAAATCACCCCCAAAATGGAAAGTTTCTTTGCAGAAACCCTATTATTTAAGGTGTTCTAAGCAACTTTCATTCTCGGACTTTTCCCAGATTCTGAGTTTTTGAAGCCCTAAAGTCCATTTCAAAGTCAAGGGTCAACTGCCTTTTTCATTCTGGCAGAAATAATTTCCAACTTCAAAAGGTCTTTTGAGTACCAAATTTCAAACCAAAAATCATCCAAAAAATCATGGGATCAGTTTAAAGTCTTCAAAAGAGATCCCAATTTTTTCTTTTCTCAGTTTCAAATTATTTTGGTCAAAACACACACACACCCACACACAACAAAAGGATTTCAAATGTTTGGAAGACTCGTTTTACGAGGCGCGCCGGGTGCACACCAACGTCCTTCCCGGCGCGTAACGTGACCTCCGAACCTAAATTTCTGATCTCGGGCATTTTTCAAAGTTTTGGCCCTCAAAACAAAAATGGCGTGGCGACTCCGTTTGATTTCAAAAAAAATCGGGTACATCACAATCATGCCCGGCTTGGAAGAGAATAGTTTCATCGTCTTCGTCGTCGCTTTCATGGAGAACTTGCTTTCCTCGAGGAGGTAAGCGCTGGTGTTCAGTCTGCTGTGCCGTTCCATCTCCTAGGTCATCGGGACCGTTGACCACCTTTGTTTGGCAGAGGGGGTTGGATGAGAACAGACGGTAGTCGAGGAAGTTGCCGTGAGCAAAACCCTTGAGGTCGAACTGTTCTAGAGTGGCCTCTAGTTTTCTGTCCGAAGCTGCCTGTGACACTTTAAGGGCTTGGTCCCTGTAGGTCTTTCGAGCTTGGTCTTCGTCCCAAAGACGGCTTTCTTGAGCGGCTAGTTCCATGAGGGCTTTCCTTCCGAGAGCTAAACAGTCTCCGTAGGTACGGACCATCTGACTAGTGTCCAGAACCGTGATCACATTCAAATCGCCGAATGGCGGAAACACTTGGATTACATTGACGAAGGAAGTCGGACTGGGACATTCCATGCGGCCTTCCTTGATCTCGATTACCAAGAAATTTGCCCATATCTGCTTGATTGACCCCACGGGGGTGTTGAATTCTGCAATGTTGACAGTCTCGTGATCCCGCTGGATCGCCAAGTCTATCAGAGCTAGCAGCCTACTGGCAAGATGTCTGAATCCGGGACCGTGACGGCTGGGAGCAGAATCGAACTGAAGCATGTTGATGCTGAGGTGGTCGTTTCCCATGTCGGAAGCTGACTCTGTCTTGCGGGGAAGACCTTCACAGATGTTCTCGGGGTGGCTGCCGGAAGCATTCCCGAGGTTGATCTGACTCGTAGCAGGGTGAGGAGCATGGTCTCCTTTGCTGTTACCTCTGGCCTTGGCGGCGATTGAGGGTATAAGCTTGACTGACGGCACGGGCCGGTGGCCACGGGGGCTGGTACTCAGAAGTAATGATGAGCTCTGAGCTCGCTTGGCCAAAGCCTCGTTTACCATGAGCAGGCAGTCATCGAGGGTAACTTTGGCGTTGCAGAATCTGACGATAAGGACTGGATCCTTGGCTTCATCAGGATATCTGGAATAAATGATGTTGACGAAGTCGTCGTCAGCCACCTGATCATAGGGATTCTTTGTCGTGTGAACCAGTTGCTTCCAATTGTCGGATAGCTTCCTGTACTGGACGTTGAGCTTGACAATCTCCATCTTGACAATCTCCATGGTATTGGAACCTTGGTCATATGTGACATCTCTGGAACTAGTGCCGTCCTCGAAACTGAGCATGTGAATGCAGAGATCTGCCCGCGAGTCTACCGCATCCTCGACTCCGGAGAGTCCTGATTCGTCATCATCTGACGGTTCAACCCAAACGTAGGGACGTATTGCGTCCGGGTGCATTGCTGGAGCTGCTAGGAAAACATCGTGTCCTTCATTGGAGAAGAGGGGTACAGCGGGTAATTCCTCGTGGAGGACATCCCATACGACTTCCATGCATTCATCCCGAGAATGACGGTGCTTGTTAACCTTTATCACGAAAATCTCTTCGCCTGGCGGGGCCAGAGAGTTGGTTTGAAGAATGCTGAAGAATTTCTGATTGGAGACTGGGGGTTTGCGTGCCCGCATCATGGCGATGCTCAGCGTTTCTTTCCAATCTGCCTCCAAATGTTGGAAACGACAGTTGAACTTGATGTATCGGACTTGCCCGAGTGCCTGCTCGAGTACATTGACATAGTTAGCATCTCCGGACTCTGAGGGATTCTGATGAGATTTGCCCCGATAGTCCCTTGGTTGATTGGAAGGAGGTAGCCCCGGTGCCTGGTAGCGGGCACGCTTGGCTACTGTCTCGACTTCGTTTCCTATGAGGAAATTGTCCCCTCTGATGACTTCGAGATCTCCCTGCCGGTTAATGAACTTGACGCATTGGTGGAGAGTGGAAGCTATGGCTTTCATGTGATGTAGCCAAGGGCGTCCCAAAAGAGCTGTGAACTCGGACGGAATGTCCATCACGTGGAATTTTGCTGGCACCATTTGGGTTTCGAACCAGAGTTCCAGAGTCACCGTCCCCAGGATGGGACGAGTCATGCTGTCGTAGGCCTTGATAGTCCGAACTGACGGAATCAGATGGCTTTCGTTGATGTGGAGGGCTCGCATCATGCTGAGAGGGAGAACATTAACGGCCGACCCGTTATCTACTAATACTCCGGGGAGTGATATGGTGTTGAGTTTGAGAGTGATATACAGAGCTTCGTTGTACCCCGAGGCATCTCTTGGCAGGTCTTCATCACAGAACGTGATCATGCTGCCATACAGTCGAGAATCGTAGATCTCGTCTCTATCCGGAGAGGGAGAGTCATCCAGCCATCCATTTTCTGTCTTCCTCTTGCGAGGTAAAGCCTTTGCTGGAGCCTCGGGATTGCGTTGAGGCTGTTTGTGGCGGTTGCCGCCCTTGGTTATCACGTTGATCGAGTGCGAGTGCCAAGCTGACTTTGATCTTCCTTTACCGGTCCGAGCTCGGAAGCTGGACAAATTGAATCTTGGCTGATCCCGCGGGGGGTTATGCTTCTGACTGGCAGTAAGATTACCAAGATTTGAGGTATTCCGGAGCCACAGGGTCTCGAATCGGTTTCGGCGGGACTTTTCGGCTTTCCCACTCTGTCGTTCTAAAGTTTGCATGGCACGGAGGCAAGGAGGGTGTTTGGAGTAGAGTACGTAGTAATCGAACCTCCCGGAAGGCTCTCCAAGTGTACCCACACTGGTGTCTCCAGCTTCGTATCTTTCTCTCAGTTGCTGTTGAGAGGACTTCTTCTTTTGTTTTCTCGGAGGATTGCTCCGGACTGTTTCTCGGGACTCGTACTCCAGGCAGGCGGAGCAGTCACAAACATCGTAGCTGATGTGGACATTAGAGGAGGACCCAACTGGAAGAGGCGGAGAAACTGGTTCTGCAGCAATCTTCTTAGGCACCCACTCAATGGAATTCACACTGTTATTGTTCGGAAAAGGGTTTCCAACTGTATTGGGCCCACGGGGACGCTCCAATTTGCCCTCTTCTATCAAATTCTGGATCTCGTATCGTAACCCCAAACAGTTGTCTGTGGTATGGCCGTGATACTGATGGAAGGCGCAGTACTTGTTCTTGTCCGCATTGGCTACGGGACTCTTGGGTTTGTAATTTGCAACGGGTTTAAGGAGACCTTCCTTGATTAACCCTTCCAGCATCTTGCTCAGTGGCATGTCAAACTTGTCGAAGTGTACGGCAGGCTGCTTCTGAGTAGAATTGATGCTTTGCGAGACCGGGTTTCTGTTGCCTGACTGTTGTCCCTGATGGATGTAGTTGACAGACGTATCTTTCCCTTTGCCGGGGGCCGGTGCGGGATTGAATGCAGCTGCGAGCGGTATACGTATGGGCGTGCGGTAGCCAACTTCTCTTTGAGATCTTTCTCGAGCGTGAACCGGCATTGACCATGGCCGTAGGAGATGCAGGAAGAAATGGTGACTGATGAGAGTTCTGATGGACGGTCTTAAGCATGACTTGAAGATCCGCATCTGTTCATCCTTGGAGAGTGGCTCCATGATCTCGGAGAGTTTCTAGCTCCACCTTTTGTAGAATTCCCCTACACTTTCATCCGCTTTCTGCTCAGTGGTGATCAAGTCCTCACGACTTGTTTCCCACTCTAAATTGGATCGGTACCGTTCCAGGAAGATGTTACTGATCTGATCCCAGGTGTGGCGATCCGCAGGCTTGACCCTCAGAAACCATTGTAACGCTGAACTCTTAAGCGTATGCTGGAAGTGGTCGGCCATTTGCTGGAGGGTTGCTCCTTTCTCTCTCATACCGAGAACGTAGGTATCGACATGCGTTTGAGGACATTCGGTTCCGTCGAATCGGTCCATCTCCGCATTACGAACTTGGCGGGAGAGGCATGACCATTCCGGATGCGTGGATTTGAGCGTTTCACCTTTGAGGCGCTCAGGGTGGCTTTCAGGTCTTTCAGCTGTTCGACCATCCATGCTAAGGTTGGGTCCAGTGGTGGACTTTGAGGCTCGGCGCCGGGTGCTACCACGTGAGCGGTAGTAATTGGAGGTGGAAGGATTGGTATATGAGAATATATGGGGGCCTTTTCTGAACTGTATCGGGGTTTGTCCCCGGTGTTTAGGGATTCGTGTATAGGCAAAGGGATGAACCCAGGAGGGTATTGAGGCATATTGGCATCTGCCTGAGATGGTCCAGCGGTGCGCTGGTGGTATTGAGTGATAGGCGTAGCTGGCGGCCAAAAATGACAGGGTTGCCCTGAGAGGTGGCAACATGGAGCCTAGGTCGGCTGTTTCCTTGGTTGGAAGTCATGCCGTATGTTGGCGGGGGAGGAACCTGATTGAAGGTTTGGTGAACTGGTTTTGGGGAATCGTCATCCTTGACCAGGACAAAAGTACCGTCTGACTGGGGGATAGCTGCTATACCTCGCTCATTCGGAAAGGCTGTACCACGAAATTCTGGCGATCCTCATTACGCCTCTTGTGAACCTCACAAGCCCGGATGGCTTCTTCCAAAGTCATATACGTTACCGGTGGCGGGGTCCTTCCCCGTCACGATTTCTCGGTGAGCTAGACATGTCGGAAATTCTGGGCCGTGAGGGAACCGAGGGAACCGAAGAAACGATCTGAAAGCTGCCGTAACGGTGATCTGGCAAGGCGGCGGCCGGAAATCCGAACCACTTTACGCTCTACAGGGAACGAAAGGAAGGGTTTAGGCTTCGGAAAGGGGTATTTGGCTCAAGGTTTCGGGCTTGTGCAATGTGCAGTTACCGATTAATACTTAAAGCGCGTTTTCTCAGAGTCCTAATCGGTTGGAAAAGAGCGAGTCTTCTTTTTCGCAACTAATCCTAGAGCTCTAATCAGTGGATCTCGTCACTACGCTTATAAGCCCCTCGTTTCCATTTGTAGATCATCTTTCTCAGGACGGACTATCCCGAGCGAGGTCTGATAAGGCAAGCGAGTTCCACCGACAAAGGAAAAAGTGAACTTAAGGCTAGCTGATCACGCAAACTTTCGACGTGTGTGGCGTACGGGCCACAGTCGAGATCAACGTCCTTAAGTTAAGGCGGGGATCGTGCCAAAATTTTGGCATGACCTCTCCTTACTCGCTTGTGCGAGAGACCTTAGCTTTTAGCGTTGGCCGAGTTGTGGCTGGCACGGTACATACGACGAGGTTTGGTGACACGGCGTCACATTGAACCTTCGGGTATATTTTTCGACAGAGCTCCGCGTCAAAGTCAAGGCTGAGAAGCTCAAGACTTCGGGTCGGGAACGACCTTCGGTCTCAACCTCTCGAGCTTGACTCGGGGCGGGGCCCGGCGTAAAAAAACATACACTTAGGCTTTATGACACGAGCTAAGCCAAAAACCAACCGGGGTCTTGGACAAAGTGTGACACAAAGAGTGCATGTCTTACACGGGCTAGGATGGGATGTTTGGGACGACCCCGTGCGCCCCCGAAAGGCATCTGGCAGGCCAATCGGGGTGCAACTGATAAGGCCACCCCGGGTTACGGGTTGTAGTATGCAGTGTACCGAGGCAGCAAGTGCGAGTAGTGTGCGGTCACTAAAATTCCTTTTCTGAGTAAAACATAGATTTTTTCAGAATGTGTCTTAAAGCATTATGATGCGCAATTTCGAAAGACAGCATGAAAATCAAGCATGAATGGGGATGCACAAACATGGTATGATTTTGAAAAGTTGACAATGTAATGCCTGGAAAAAACCGTTCGAGGTTTAAGGGAACACACACACACGAAAACGAGGAAGGGTAAACGAAAGTTTGACCCACGGAAGGCTTTTTTGAAAACAACGGTAGTTTTGAAAAAAGTATCCAAGTCCCCAGCGGAGTTGCCAACTGAAATTACCCGGATTTTCGCGCGCGGGCGCGGAAAGGCGGTTGTCTTTCGTGGAGGGTGTTGGTGTCTGAGACCTCGCTTCATGGGAAGGAAAAATGAGGAGTCGCCACGCGGTTTTTGTATTTTGAGCCCAAAACGTTGAGAAATGGCTTTCGAAAATGGTGTCGTTTTTATTGGTAGCAAAAACTTAGGAAAAGGCTTTGAAAACAGGGGATCATTTTTATTGGTAGCAAAAACGAGTAAAAAGCTTTGAGTACCAGAGATTGTTAGGTTCGGAGGTCACGTTACGTTTTGGGAAGAGTATTACGAGATCACCCAAAACGCCTCGTATGACGAGTCTTTCTACCTTTCTCGAAAACGTGTGTGTGTGTGTGTTTTGAAATGGGGGCTTGAGTGACAAGCTTAATCTTGGTTTGAATGTCAAACGTTGATTAGGTGACTTTTGAAAAGACGAGCGTTTGCGTGGCAAACGTCGGTTTTGAGACGAAAATGAGCGTCTGCGTGGCAAACGTCGATTTTGAACCGGGCGAGTCATTGTTAACGATTTTTACGGGAAAAATGCGTATTAAATGATATTGAGTGTCAAATGGCGGCTTTTAGTTTAAAACATGAGCATTTGGAGGCCAAACGTCATTTCGCGCATTTTTGAAAGAGAGTTCGAAGGACGAACTCCGGTTTTGAACCGGGCATTACATTGTTAACGATTTTACGGGAAAATGTGTTTTAAATGATATGCGATCAACGAATCGGGTTGCGACTCGGACTTTGAAAGGTAAATACTATCACGATCCAAACGGTTCGGACTTGTAAATGACAGTATTTAAAGCAGTATCAACGGAATCAAACGATCCGAAATTGTAAAGTACGATCGACGAATCCAAACGGCTCGGACTTGTAAATGACGATCGACGAGGCCAAACGGCTCGGAATTGTAAATGACGATCGACGAGGCCAAACGGCTCGGACTTGTAAATGACAGAAAATAAATGACGATCAACGGATCGATCGATCCGGAATTGTAAATGACAGAAAAGTAAATGGAACGGGGTCGGAACGCCGTTTTAACCCGTGATTACGGGAAGAGAAGAGGATCGAGGGACTAAAACATATCGGACCCCGTTAGACGGAGGCGTCTACATTTCAGTAACGGTGTTCGAAACGGTTGTAGCGACTGGCGCGTAAACCGAGACGGAACGAGAGATTTAGAGAGAGGGAGTTATACCTATGGCTAGGGTCGACTCCTTTGGCTCGGAAGATGTGTACGGGACACAGAAAGTAGTTCGAAATGTTGTTTCAAAGTGGCGGGGGGCGTATTTGATCGAAATACGGAAGTTTCACGCGAATCGAGACAAAACGGGAGCTCGGAAGGGGTGAAATCAGTTCTGGCCGTGGGGTAGAGTGATTTTGGGGTTAAAAATCTTCCCCTTTTGCCTTTGACAGCAACTTCTATTTATATGGTGAAAATTGCAGTAGGAGTCCGGACGGACTTGGACTGAATCCAGGGGTTTTGAGGTATTTTGGAAATCTGAGGGACTTGCTGGCAATTTCAGGAAAAGTGCACAGGGAGTCCGGCCGGACTTTCACTGAAATCCAGGGGTATTTTGGTCTTTTGGCCTTGATTTGTGATTGAAGGGTGACTAGAGGGAGGTGGCATGCTTGCCACGTGCCCTGTGAGTCACCAGCCCATGTGGGAGTTTGTTCCCGGGTCCCGGTTTTGTCCGTTTTTAAATAACGGATCAGGAAAATGTCAAAACGCCCGGAAAGTGCCGGAAAGTGTGTTTTTTCAGGGAAAGCCGTGCTTTTACGTGTGATGACACGTGTTAAGTACGGTTCGACGTCGGGATGCACGGGGCAGTCCCGGGACGTCTCGCTGGCTTGACAACGGGGAGTTAACGAGTTCCGGTTAACCTGGAGCGGGCCAGTTAACGGATTTCGGTTAACTTTCTGACGGATTTTGACGATCCGGATTTGGGTACTTACACCGGCGCGCGAGCGCGCTGCCTATCGGATCCGGGCGACTTCCTGAAGCGGGCACACAATGCGAGATGCCGGGGGGAACCTCCGCGCGCGAGCCGGATCCCGGGTAATTTCAGTTGGCGACTCCGCTGGGGACATTTTGTTTTAAAAACTTTTAAACAAAACAAAAGATTTTTAAAACAATGATGAGGGTCAAACTTTCATTTTATCCCTTTCTTTAACTGTTGTGTGTGTGTGCATGTGCTTTACTTTTATTTTTACAAAAAAAATAAAAATACAAAAAAAAAATGCATCAATATACATCTGTGTACATACATTTAAAATTCTTCGAAAAACATCTGTTTTACTCAGAAAAAGAATTTTAGAGACCGCACACTACGCGCACTGCTGCCTCGGTTACACCGCACACTACTCACACTGCTGCCTCGGTTACACCGCACGCTACGCGCACTGCTGCCTCGGATACACTGCACACTACAACCCTTAACCCGGGGTGGTCTCAGTTGCAGTTCGTTTGGCCTTCCTACGCCTCTCGAACGCGCACGGGATCATTCCAAAATCCAAACATCCCATCCTAGCCAAGCGTCAACCCTGCACGTTTGAGTCTTGAGTCACACTCTGTCCAGACTCGGTTGGTTTTTACCCAGTCCGTGTCATACAGCCTGGATACATATACCATGCCGGCCATTTTCTGAGTCGAAGCTCGGAACTCAAGATCCCTTGCGCAAGCAAAGCGATGAAAGGTCATGCTAAAATCTTGACCTGATCTTGATTTCCGAAGCTACACCCATACGATGTTCCGTCCCGGATATACATCCATGCTCACATGACACCATGTCATCAAGCCTTTGATACGTCAAGCCATGACGATATGACCCAGCCAACGCCTAACGTCACAGATCCCTTGCGCAAGCAAGGTAAAGAGAGGTCATGCCGAACTCTTGACCTGATCTTGACTAAGTGGCCGGCTCGGTTCACTATTCACATGGCTAACGCATCAAAACAAACATGACAGGCTCGGTCCTTAGGTTCGATTTTTCTTTTAGGCCGGTGGAAACCGCTTGCCTATAGGACCCTCGCCGGGTGTCCACCTGGGATGTCGAAATACGAGGTGCAAAACGAGGGGCTTATAGCCGCAGATGGTCTCCCTGACCCAAGATCTAGCATAGTTGCGAAAAAGAAGAGCAATCTTTTCCAACCTACCTAGGACTACGAGAAAACATGTTTTAAGTAAATTAAAACAACAAAAAAAAAAAATAATAATAAAAAAAAGAAGCGGAAACCGCATGCCACGTGAGCTTTCCCCCTTTTATCCCGAAAGGCCTTCCCGTGTCTAAACCTTGCCCGTCACCCCTCCAGCGAACCGAGAGTGGTTGAGAATACCCGGGAGCCGCCTTTTCAGTATCGAGGTCACGAGGTCCGACAGCCCTTCCAGTTTAACGGTCCGCACCGTCCTCTACTCCCCCATGACGGGATCGACAGATAACAGTGAGGGAAACGGAACCCCGCCACTAAGGAACCTTCAAACAATGGAGGAGGTGCTGCGAGCCTTCGAAACCATCAAGAAGCGCCAGGAAGAGCAGCAAGCCTGGATCTTAGACACCCTGCGTCTTCGAGGAACCGTTGCAGTTCCCCAACCTGACGGAACCTTTGTTCTCATAGAAGACGAAGACATACCGGCTCCCCCGGTTTCTCAAAGCTATCAGCAGGTCCCGCCTCCGCCAAGCTACGAGATCCAAGCAACGCTAAGCAGCTCTCGCTCAAAGCTCCCCTCAGGCGTCAGTCAAGCAGCTCCGACATGTCCGCCTCAGCACAGTCAGTTTTCCGGCTCTGCACATCAAGCTCAGTACCAACAGCACACATACGTGCCTGCTCTACCAGATCCCAATGCATCTCGGTATCCCCCAGGATTCAACCCTTTGCCTTTATACGAGCCTCGCAGCCATAATCAGAAGTCCCCATGTTTACCTGGGACAGGCATCCCGAGCGGATATCCTGACATCTCAAGCTTGCCACCCGCTAGTCTGCCACTTGGGGTTAACGAAACATTTCCCCAATTCCCAAACACAACCCTTAGCGGACCTGGCAATTACGTCCCTAACTACAGCACTCCAGGGTATGGGTTGGTATACACACAACTACCTCCCCAAGACTCCCGAATGGCGATCCCATCAGCCAATCCACCTCCATGTTCGGTTTCTATCCCCGAAAACGGTAACCCGTCTCAACCTGCCGACCCTCACATGGCTTGGCTGATCGAGCAAATGAAGGACATGCAAGGCAAGCTAGCTAGTTCTCGGAAGGACTCCCTCCTGCCTACTGACCCAAGCAAAGTGGTCCCGCTCCCTCCGAAATTCAGGATGCCAGAAATGGAAAATTTTGACGGGACGGAATGCCCAAAAACTCACATTGATACCTATGTCTTGGGTATGAGAGCTAAAGGAGCAACCCCTCAACAGATGGCGGACCACTTCCAGCATTCTCTCAAATCCACAGCGCTAAGGTGGTTCCTCAATGTAAAGGCAGAAAACCGCTCCACGTGGGACCAAATCAGCGGGATCTTCCTAGAGAAGTACCGCGCCAATCTTGAGTGGGAGACAAACCGCCACGATCTGCAAGCCACCGAACAAAAGGATGATGAACCCATTGGCGAGTTCTACAAAAGATGGAATTGTAAGCTTAGTGAGATAATGGATCCACTTTCCAAAGAAGAGAAGATGGACATCTTCCATTCTTGCCTCAAGCCATCCCTGAGGACCTTGATTAGCCATCACTTCTATCCGGATCTCCGTGCCATGGTCAACGCTGGAACTAAGTTTAAGAAGACTCTGAGCCTTCAGAAGACAACAGCAACCCCTGCTTCATCCTACCGCTATCGGACAAACCTGGCAACCTCAACTCCTGCCCCGAACAAAGGAAAAGAAGCGTAGGAACGATGCTACATCGTAACGGAGCTCAAGTAAACCGCGATCAAGCAGCCCCAAGGAATAACAATCCTCCTCGCTTCCCACAGTTCCAGCATTTTGACAACCTGGAAATGCCCCTGGGCCAAGTATTTGAAGCTTTGGTGAAACGAAATCTTCTCAAGCCTCTCGAGAATTTCCAACCAAAGACTCCCAAGCCCAACATGGATATGAGCAAGCACTGCGCCTTCCACAACTACCCCGGCCACACCACCGACAATTGCTTCGTGCTAAAGCAGGTGGTCCAGGGGCTAATCGAGGAGGGAAAATTGGAACGCCCTCGTGGCCCCAATACCATCGGAAATCCATTCCCCCGGAACGACAGGGTAAATACGATAGCCTTTGATGAAACTCCAGGAGAGAGCAGACCCCCTGCAATTTCTGAAACCGTCAGCATGCTGTCTCGATATGACTGGGAATGTGAAACCAGAGTAAAAAGGTCTCGTGACCGGGAATCCAAACAAGAACGCCCAAGGGCAACTGTCTCCCTACGATCTTTGCCCTGACCAAGGCACACCAATGGATGGATCGAACGCTCCCCAGAGGAAACTGAGTCAAATGGTAGCACGGGAAGCGGTCTAGCCTTCACAGACGATGACTTGCCGATATGTGAGAATCGACACAACGAAGCCCTCCTCATCCTCATAAAAATAGAGATGTTCTTCCTCCCGAACGTCTTGATTGATAACGGCTCCGCAGTCAACATCATCGCCTTGAGCACACTGAAACGACTCTGTATCGACCGCTCCTTGATAAGGCCTTCACCCCGGGTAATCCGAGCCTACGACTCCACTGCACGACCAATCGTAGGAGTCATCAATCTGAGAATCCAATTTGATGCACAACTGGAGTCGGTAGAATTCCAAGTCGTGGAAATCAAACCAACCTTCTCTGCCTTGCTGGGACGACCTTGGATACATCAGATGAAGGCGGTATCATCTACTCTTCACCAATGCGTGAAATTCATCAATGCCAATGGAGTGCTCGAAGTAATCCGCGAAAGCAGTACAATGGCAAGCGCTTGGCCGGCAAGCTATGACCCAGAAGAAGGTACCGACACGACCGAATACTCTTCTCCAGATGAGTCTCCAATCCTGTCCCGCTACGAAGTGGATCCTTACATCCACGCTCTAAGCCGTGACGAGCTGGAAATCGAAGAGCTCATGGGTCAGGACGACAACTCTGACATATGTGACTGCGAAGAATGCTTAAGAGAGGATCAAGAGATGGACGCCCAGATGGAGATTGACCGAGGAGTAGACCCTTACTTCGCCGAGAACCCTCTTGCAAACTGGCTTATCACCGATCCACTGGTACAGGACAACCCTCTAGCCGACACTCTCGAATCTCACGGGGACAGCCATCACAGCATAGTTCAATTCAACATTCCGGTGTCAGACCTAGATAAACATTGGCGCAACCTCCTCCAAGGCCTAATCAGGGAAGGAGAGATAGCATGCCCCCTCGAATCAGACATTGTAAATGTTGTCCAAGCAAAGACCCCAGATAAAGAGGCGGATTCTATGAAATTGATCAACATCAGCATGAATCAACTCCGAATCAGCGAATGCTTCGCCCTCTTAGAAGCAGCCCTCGGCGACTTCTATCATCAAAGACCCCCAAGGACTGGTAACAACACTAATGGAGGGACGTCGTCAGGGGAGCAACCAAAAACCTCCGCGATTTGGTTTGAAGTCGAACCACATGCAAGCTATTTTCCGGGACTCGTGCCAATGGAAGATTGGCCACCAGGGCCATCACCACTCCCTCTAGAACTACAGCCTGCCAAGAGTAATGAAGCCTGGTCCAACCCCTCGTCGCCTAAAGTCTAGCTTCGAGTCATGTTGTCTAGGAATTCACATCTTTTGAGTCTTCTGACGGCTTTACGCCCAACGATTGTGAGTCCTTGATCAACAATGTACAGTCTTCACGCTTTCAATAAAAGGTCCGACCTTTCTAAAAAAAAAATTCTTTCATTGCATCTTTAATGAATGATGAGTTAACTAATCAAAACAGTTAATAACAAATCATCTAAACAAAGAAGCAAACACATTAATTGAATAAATGCATCAAGCAAACATTTAAGCATGTTGTCAAACGAGAGAAAAATCGGGCCCAAGCTGCCAAGGAGGTTTTAATCACAACAATTTGCGAAATTGCTGAAGAGCCAAAGAGACGCAAGTCCGAAGCCATTTCCAGCGCATACCAGATCTTCCAATACCTCAAGAACGGGGAAACCGCCTTCATGAACGAGGAAGGCCAACACAGGGAAGGGGTCAAAGCCAAGAGCATTATGGCCCTAAAACGCCTCGCCTCTCACTTTGTCATCCTTGGGGACATGCTGTACAAGAAACGCTACCAAGGACCACTCCTACGCTGCATCAGCCAGGAAGAAGCAAGCAAGTTCATGAACGAAGTCCACAATGGGGCTTGCGGTCCCCACATGAACGCCAGAGCCCTGAGGCAAATCATTCTCAGGATGGGCTACTACTGGATCTCCATGGAGGCAGACTGCATTCACTTTGTCTGAAGCTGCGACAAGTGTCAACGGTTCTCCAACCTCAATCATCTACCTCCCCACGATCTCTACTGCATGACTACACCATGGCCCTTCGCCACTTGGGGAATTGACGTCATCGGTAAAATTGCTCCGCCAGGCAGCAACGGTCACGAGTTCATCTTAGTAGCCATCGACTACTTCACCAAATGGGTCAAAGCCAAGTCTTACAAGGTACTCACCTCCAAGAAAGTCGCGCATTTCCTCAAGGAAAACATCATCTGCCGATACGGCATCCCGAATGAGGTCATATCAGACAACGGCTCACACTTCGAAGGGGAATGCGACAGACTGCTGGCCGAATTCAAAATCACACGCCACAAGTCTTCTCCCTACCGGCCACAAACAAATGGCGCCGTAGAAGCAGCAAACAAGACTCTCGAACGGATCATCCGAAAAATGACCACCCGAGGACGAGATTGGCCCGAGAAGCTGCACCTTGCACTTTGGGGCTACCGAACTTCAGTCAGAACAGCCACGGGAGAAACCCCATTCGCCCTGACATACGGGATGGAAGCAGTCCTTCCCATTGAATTGGAAATTCCCTCACTCCGAGTGCTGCTGGAAAATGACGTCAACGAAGTCGAATGGCTCCGAAGCCGACACGACGAACTTGCTCTGCTAGACGAGCGACGACTAAAGGCCATGGAACACGTCCGAGCCTACCAAAGCAGGATGGCTAGAGCTTTCGACAAGAAAGTCAAGTCCCAAGACATCAGGGAAGGCGATCTGGTACTCAAAGAAAAGCCTCCCACTCGAACTAACCCACTGGGAAAATGGGAACCAACATGGATCGGCCCTTTCGTGGTTCAAAAGATCTTCTCCGGAGGTGCCATGAAGCTGACAGACCTAGACGGCAATCCTTTCATGAATCCAGTCAACGGAAGCAAACTTCGCAGATACTTCGCCTAAAGAAGAACAATTGTGCATCTCTTGGCACTCCATGTAGTGTCGAACAACGCAGACCTGAGCCCTCTAGTCCGGGGGAACGTACGCAACCTTAATTGGTCCGGTCTAAAAACACACAAAAAAGTCAAAAGTTTGAATGTCAATCAAGACCTCCATCAAACTACACACTTTCCAAGAGCATGCCCCCACCATCACCTTGACCAAGTCAAGCAACGGCGGCAGCATCAAAGGACATCCGAGGGTCACTCAACGTCAAACGATTGACCCATGTCAACTTCTAAGCCAGGGGCTTGCCTTCGCCCTCACGCGCTTCAAAAAAAAAAAGAGCTCGAGCAAGGGCTCACAAAAAAAAAAAAAAAAGAAGCTCAAGCAAAAGCTACAAAAAAAAGAGGTCAAGAGCCCGATGCCAACAAGAGGCAAGGAAGCCACGGAAAAGACCATCAAAATGACTTGTCAGGGGATCATCCAACCTCTCAAACACAAAGCCCGAGCAAAGGGGATTGCCGTCAGGGCCCAGGCCGCTTCAGTTCTCACATGCAACAGAAAAGTCCAAAAATGGACGCCGCCAAGGTTCACAAAAGACACAAAAGCGAACAAGAGATCTTGCGTCTCGACAAAGCTTTAAAAGTAAATCACAAATCACTAACGGTTACAACATTTCTTGATGAGTTCAAGCACGGTCTACTCTCAAGTTCACAACATGCTAAAAGACAGCTTAATACATTTAACAAATAATGTGTTTACAAATGCAATGAATGGATACCTAGGAGGTCATTCCGCGCCGTCTGCGCTTGTCCCCTCGCCATTCTTCCCTTTCTTCTCTCGTCCCCGGCGAGTCTTCTTTCGCTCCACGCGAGCCAACTCTGCGTCTCTCAGTCCGAGATCAGGGGTCCTCCCCGTAGAGTCAAACAATCCAGCAGCTCTCAGGGCTTCATTCGCCCATGCTTCGGCTCGGATCTCCTCCCTGCGAGTCTGCAAAAGAGGACCTCTCTCCGTCAATCGGTCAACTCTAGTCTCGTAGTCAAACAAAGTGTCTCCCGTCACATCCTGAGGGTCAGACCAGGCTTCGGCACTCCTAAGGCAATAGCTACTACGGCAACCGGGCCCCAGAATCGCTCCACGCCTGCTCCCCAAAGCCACTTGGGACTGCCCAACACGCTGCTCATACCAGGCCAGGTACTGGGTCGTCAATACGACACTCTCCCGACGTCTAAGGAGCACCACAGGAGGGAAAGCAGAATACTTCCATACCCTCAGAAAGTACAAAAGAACACCTGGAGCTGCCATACAAAGAGGAGCTACCTCCGCAGTAGCAAGGTCATCCCAGCCCAACAAAGGCTCCTGCTTCATCCCAAACTGCTGGGAAACAAGCGACGGAATGTAGAACGAGGACCAAGACAAACCTGGAACTCTGACAACATAGGACCCTTCCTGAAAGGCCCTCCTAGTCTCAATCCCCCAGTGCGGAACCCACCAACGGATCTGATGCGTACCAAGTCGTGCCATCCATCTCTCCCAGGCGGACTGATCCATATCCAACACAAGAGGTCGCCGAGCAAATGACCACGGGCTAAACGACGTCGGAGCCTCGGGCATGGCCTGAAGTCTCTCTCGCAGCCACAAGGTGAGCAAGGCGGGGCTTCCCCCTCTCATGAACCGATCCCTAGTCGCTAGACGGTCGATACCATGAAGAGTCTCCCCCAGCACCAACGGGACAATATTTTCTCCAGCTCTGCAGTGCCCAACCACATCTAGCAAAGCGCCATCGCAAACACCAAGGGAGCTGACCATGAAAAGCGTCACTATCACGCACAAGGCAAATGCATCCCAAGAGACATCACTCTCATCATCAATCATAAACCGCTCCGGCAGCGCAGAAATGTTAATATGACCCGAATCAAGGATCATGCCCTGCACTTCTTCCAACGAAGTCCGAAGAAAGCATGCAAGCTGTACACTCACGGCGGCACCGCCAATCAAAGGAAGCAAGATGGCCCCCACCTCCGGTCCTCCAATCAAAGCCCAAAAATCCTCGAAGGTGGGCACCATTTCATTGTAGGAGAAGCAATACACATGCCTCCTAACATCCCAGAACTTCGCGGCAGCCCGCAACAACTCCCAATCAGGAACCAACTCCTTAAAGGACCAAACCGAGCAAAGTCGAAACCTTACCTCGAAAGCCCACCTCTGATGCCTCATACGGCGTCGTATCCACGTTTTCAGCTGCTCAATGAAGTGTGCTTGCCGCTCCTGCGAAAGCCTTGGCAAAATTCTTGGAACGTACGAGGAATCCATGGCAAAAATGGAGGTTCCTAGAGAAAATGGGGAAGAAAGCTCGAAAATGGCTGCAAATGGGAGTGGGGAAAGTCCAGACATTCGGAAAGCATTTATTTCCTCCCCAAAAGCAAAGCTGGTCCGTATGGACCTCTTTGCAACCTAGGTCTGTCCGTACGGACCTTATTGCATCCTGGCCCCACTTTCCTAGCAAACTGGCCAACAACCACTGTCCCAAGCAGGACCTTGCTCCAAACTGCCCAAACACTGGCCAAAGCCATTTCCGGCAAGCATACACTACCCACAAACGCACTCTCAGCTCACGTGGCATGCACAAATAAAAAAAAATAGCAACCATTCCTAGGACAATTCCCAGGAATCACAAATACGACATTACATCTTAAAATAAAATACTTTTGCCATGCAAATACAAGTGTTTTATTACAGGTACCCATAAATGTCTGTTGCTAAATAAAAAAAAGAGAAGATATGGAAAGAGGGAAAGCAAATGAACCCTAATCCGACTCTTCAGCATCATCATCATCATCAACGTCCTCAAGCGAGAAGTCAGGCATCCCGGTGAACTCGCCAGTCACACCCTCGTCGTCAAAGTACTGAACCCCCTCCTGAGGTTGGTACTACTCGGAAGGGTCGAATCCAACAAAGGGATCGAAGAAGGCATGCTCTGACGAACCCTCACCCTGTGCATCCGGCGGAGGAAAGAACTGATAAAGGGTCTGCGACCTCTGAGCTCCCGAGGACGTCCCGGCATTCATGCTATGCCGCCCCCGCGAAGGTCCCTCCTGCTGTGGCTGCGGCTCGGCTCTCGGTGGAGGAACGTCCACAGAATGCCTCGAAGGCATCGGCTCGTACGCCGGCACACGCCGCGAAGACCGGCAAGACAGCTTCGACGCCATCTTCTTCGCGAACGACCGCAACGCCACATAACGGCGGGTCAGCGTATCGTAGACTCTCCCCGGGACCTGCACAAGCAAGCAGCCAAAGAAACGCTCAGCAATACAGTCATACTCAACAAAAAGGGAAAAATACAGAAAAGATGCCAAGATGGAAAAGAGTAAGCACACTCACCGGCATATTAGGATCCACTCGGTAAGCAGCAGGAGCCTGCTCAGGGATGGGTATAGACACCCTCCTCCTCGATGAATCCCCACGGACATATGTGAAATCCGGCCCAGGCACCGGAACCGCTGGGGGACCCGGCGGACCAGCCTCCCTCTCCCTCGCCAACACCTGTGGCGTCCTCAACTTCCTCCTCACGAAGGCTCCATACTCCTATCGATACAAAACAAACTCATCGGCATGCCGCCCAAATACCTCTCAAACTCCAGCACATCCATATCCCGGGAATCCATCATCCCAAAAGGCGGGTCCCTCGGAGCCAAGGGGAGCATACCCGGGCCATGCTGCCAGAAGACCCTCTCTCCCAAGTACATGACATCGCAGGTCAGGCCCCACAACTCAACCACCGGCCGTCATCGTAAGCCCGAATTTCGCCCACTCAACGGCAACGCAACCACCGGCCGTCAGTGTAAGCCCGGACTTCGCCCACTCAACGGCAATTCAAGCACCGGCCGTCAGTGTAAGCCCGGACTTCGCCCACTCAACGGCAATTCAAGCACCGGCCGTCAGTGTAAGCCCGGACTTCGCCCACTCAACGGTAATTCAAGCACCGGCCGTCAGTGTAAGCCCGGACTTCGCCCACTCAACGGCAATTCAAGCACCGGCCGTCAGTGTAAGCCCGGACATCACCCACTCAATGGCAATTCAAGCACCGGCCGTCAGTGTAAGACCGGACTTTGCCCACTCAACGGCAACGCAACCACCGGCTGTCAGTGTAAGCCCGGACTTTGCCCACTCAACGGCAACGCAAGCACCGGCCGTCAGTGTAAGCCCGGACTTCGCCCACTCAACGGTAATTCAAGCACCGGCCGTCAGTGTAAGCCCGGACTTTGCCCACTCAACGGCAACGCAACCACCGGCCGTCAGTGTAAGCCCGAACTTCGACCACTCAACGGCAACGCAAGCACCGGCCGTCATCGTAAGCCCGGACCTAGCCCACTAAACGGTGAAACAAGCGCAAGAAAGAGCCCGCACCTCCAAGTACAAATCTCAAGGCACAAAACGCCTCCAAAACGCTCAACGGCAACGCAAGCACCGTCCATCAAAGTAAGCCCGAGCTCCTTCCCCAGCAAATCAAAAGGGAATTCTTGCAAACCCGTACAAGACCGCATATCCCCATGCACCGACCGTCATCGTAAGCCCGAATTTCGCCCACTAAACGGCAACTCAAGCACCGGCCATCAAAGTAAGCCCGAAGTCACCTTCTCAGCAGGAAAAGCCCCTACAAGGCCACGATGATCCCCAACGGATGAACATCGGCAGTCATCGTAAGTCCAACCTCTTCCCCAACAAGACAAAACGCGAGCCATTCACACCTCTCACAATCAAGGCTCAAGGCAGCCATGCCTCCACACAACTGCAGCCAGAAGACGATTCAAGTCCTCACGCATGGCACAACCGCAGCCAGAAGACGATTCAAGTCCTCACGCATGGCACAACCGCAACCAAAAGACGATTCAAGTCCTCACACATGACGCAAACCGCAGCCAGTAGACGATTCAAGTCCTCATGCATCACTATCGGTCCGGAAGACCGTATAAACCTCCCACATCACTATCTCCAGCCCGGAAGGCTTTAAACCACTCGGTTCGGAAGACCATATAAACTTCCCAAATGATTATCTCCAGCCCGGAAGGCTTTAAACCACCCGATTCGGAAAATCGTAAAAATTTTCATCTCAGGACGCCACCACGTCCTCACAATCGACCTCGGTGGTCACCACATCTCAGGACGCCACCACGTCCTCACAATCGACCTCGGTGGTCACCACATCCCAGGACGTCACCACGTCCTCACAGTCGACCTCGGCAGTCACAAACCATCATCTCGTAAGATTACCCATCTTCTAGTAAGATTGCACACCCCAGGACGCCACCACGTCCTCACAACTGACCTCGGCGGTCACCACATCCCAGGACGCCACCACGTCCTCACAATCGACCTCGGCGGTCACAAACCATCTTCTAGTAAGATTGCGCACCCTGGACGCCACCACGTCCTTACCACTGACCTCAGCGGTCACACGACACTTCAGGGCACCACCACGCCCGCATACACTCACAATTTCACGACCTCTGAACTACGATCAGGCTTGATTCCCGCCAGGGATACGTAGGAATCCTATTACAGAATCCAGCCAACGACCTATACGGTCACTCAGGACACCACCACGTCCTTACCATCGACCTATACGGTCCCTCAGGACACCACCACGTCCTTACCATCGACCTATGCGGTCACCCAGGACGCCACCACATCCTCACCATCGACCTATGCGGTCACCCACAGGACACCACCACATCCACGCACAGAGTTTCAGTCAGAGGACCTCTCCCTTCCTCGTGCACTACAACACTTACCTCACACACAAACTACGATCAGGCTTGATTCCCGCTAGGGATACGTAGGAATCCTATCACAGGGTCAAGCCAATTGACCTAAACGGTCACACAATAGGACACCACCACGTCCTCACACCGACCTACACGGTCACCTCCTCTCTCAGCACGCGATCCAGATCAGGACCCTTATCTTATCGACGACCCCACTTCCTCCGTAAGTGACGTCGTCGAGGGGCTTCTGTAAGTACCCCAATCTGGATCACCCTCTTCCGATGCACATGGGAAACACCGCAGACTCACAAGCGCAGTCTCGAAGACCTCTTACACTCAAAACCCTCAAAAACCCTCAGCCAAGCCAAGGGAGGAACCTTTCTGGGATAAAAAGGGACAAAAGGACCTCTTGGGAATTTTCAAAAAATTGGAAAAGCAAATAAGGTCCGTACGGACCTCTTTGTTTTAATAATTACTGAATCCCCTTAAAGTCCACAATATTCCCTCAAATCCCGAGGAACATCATTAAAGGAATGTATGGTTGGTCCGTACGGACCTCTTTGCATGCCTAGTTGGTCCGTACGGACCTCTTTGCAAAGGAGACATCATCATTCCAGAATATTCTCAATTATCACAGATTTTCTCAAATCGAGGAAAACCAAAAAACTAGATTACCTAGAAGGTCCGTACGGACCTTCTTGCAGTTTTCTGGCACTATAAATAGAGGGCTCCCCCTCCCTCATTTTCACACATCTCCCTCTTCTCTCCTCTCCCCCCAGCCTTCAGGCTCCCCTCTAAGATCCTTCGGGGCAATTCCGGCCCCTTTCGGATCCTTCTGAGGCCTTCCGAGCCCCCTTGTGGTGCTCCAAAGCCTCTCCGAGCGCTCCCGAGACGCTCCCGCGCTGCCCCGAGGCACTCTCGAGGTACTCTGAGGCCCCTCGTGGTACTCCGAGGCCTTGCCTGGTCTTTCCCAAGGTGTCCCGGCTCTTTCCGAGTCAAACCAGCAGCTTAAACGCACGCCGAAACTCTGCCCGAGTGATCCCTGCGATCCCAACGCACGCCGAAACTCTGCCCGAGTGATCCCTGCGATCCCAACGCACGCCGAACCTCTGCCCGAGTGATCCCTGCGATCCCAACGCACGCCGAAACTCTGCCCGAACGCAACCAACAATCCCGACACACGCCGAAACTCTGTCCGCAGACAACCGGCTCCTCCCGAAGTAATCCCGGTCCGTACCGAAATACTATTCCCCAGCGGAAGACAGACACGAACCAACATTGGTAAGGCTTCCTTCCTACACTAATTCAATACATTTCAATAAAGCAGTGTACAATGTAGACATCCGATACAGCATGCATTTTTAAAAAAAGCACATACACACACACACGCAACAGTTAAAGAATATTAGGGGTATCCGAAAGACTCATTTTTACGAGGCGACTTGGGTGAGCTCTAAGATTCTAATATTCTCTTCCCGAGGAGTCATCTGACCTCCGAACTCAAAACCTCATCACACAAAAACAGTTTATTTTTTAAATTGATGCCCTTTTTCAATGTTTTGGGCTTAATAAAAACGGCGTGGCGACTCTACAAGCAAAAACACGGCGAGACACCTCCCAACTAACGCTAAAACGGAATAAAGCCAGATGCCGGGACGTGAGCGCGCTGCCTATCGGATCCGGGCGACTTCCTGAAGCGGGCACACAATGCGAGATCCGGGGGGAACCTCCGCGCGCGAGCCGGATCCCGGGTAATTTCAGGTGTGTGCTTTTTAAATTTAGGTGGATGCATATTTAATGGTTTAAAAGGGTAAAATATGAACAAGGTGATGTGTTTGATATTGAATGTTTGATTTTTGGTGAACTTAGTATTGAAGGGGTATTCAACAATGTCGCGGGTGTGAATAACAATGCTCTATATTTTTATGTGGACTTTACGGTAAACTTATTGTCCCTATATTATGTTTTATTTACGATTAGTTTATTTTCCCATGTGGATGATTTTATGTTATCTTGAAAGGGTAGCTATGGAAAGTTAATACGTGCAAAATTTATGTATTTTGATTGTTTGAACCGTAAACCGCCAACGCTAACCTTGCCTAGTTGGAGAGGAATATAAAGAAAGCTATTTGACCCATTTTGTACGTGCAAGTCACGTGCTATATTGACTAGCTGCTTATCACATGTGTATCACGTGATTCTTTCGAGAGAGCATTATTTTTTTCTAAAATTTGATTATGTTGCTTTTATGATGTGATGTTATTATGTTATGTTACTTGTAACAACTTTAATTTAATACTGGCTCATTTCAATTCCCCGAATAAATGTCACATTTTCATTTTGGAATAAATGTCACATTTTCATTTTGGTTCGTGTCAAAATAAAGATCATGTTTCTATATTGTTGGAATATTAGGGTCAAATATTAAGTGTGAACGGCAAAAGTCAATTTCTAGCAACTGTTCGGTCGAGCATACTTGTCCAAAAACATGTCTTTTTGTCTAACCTCTGCTCGGGCGAGTGACTAAAGTGCTCGGTCAATCAGCCAGCCTGTGCACGGGCATGTCACTAAAAGTGATCGGTCGTGCAGGTCCTTACTCGGACGAGTCACCAAAAGGTGCTCGGCCGAGCAGTTGCTGTTTTGGTCAGTTGATGTCCGAATAGGTGTTGGCTTGAAGGGTTTGTGAACAGTCACAACTGACTCAACCTACTCTATATATAGACCATTCTTCCTTCATACAGTCACATAGTTATCAAGTTAAAAACACAAGTAATCCAAGTTACAAACATTGTTCACAATCCAATTCTCTCTCTCATTCAAAAGTATTTTTGTTTCGTTCAAAAGAGTTCAAGTATCTTTTCGTTCTTCAAGTTAGAAGACTAAGAGCAAGTCTGATTTCGATTCGCCCGTCAAGGTTAGTTAAAGTGCACACTAACTCTTGTTAAAAAAGTGTTGTATCTTGGGAGACATTCGTCATTGATCTGCTTGCACAATTACGGAGGCGAAGAAATTTGCTTCGGCATATCTCGCTTTATTCTCCTTCTATTTGATTTTCCGTATTGAAGATATCTAAAACATAAACAACAATCTTAAGACAATATTTCTCATGTATTTGTTTTAATTATATCTTCTCTACTTCATCTCTTTCTTGTTTGATTTTCTATTTTCGTAACAGAAAATGGCTAATGGAAATGAATTCGTTAGTAGTGAGACTATTGCAACAAATTCAAATGCAATAGCAAGTACTTCAAGTGCTAATCAGATTATGATGCCACCGGCTTCGCAATACGAGAAACTGGAAAAGTTCAATGGGGCTGATTTCAAACGTTGGCAACAGAAAATGTTGTTCTATCTCACAACGCTTGGACTAGTAAAGTTCTTACGTGAAGAATGTCCCGTAGTGGTGGAAGGTGTCGTAGACAAGGCTGCACAATTGGCTATTGATGCATGAAAACATGCTGATTATCTATGTCGGAACTACATATTGAATGGACTAGACAACACATTATATAATGTGTATTACTCCATTCAAACTGCAAAGGGACTTTGGGAATCTCTCGACAAGAGATATAAAACCGAAGATGCTGGAACAAAGAAATTCTTTGTTGCAAAATTTTTGGATTTTAAAATGATTGATTCTAAAACTGTAATGAATCAGGTTGAAGAGATGCAAATTTTGTTGCATAACATTGAAGCTGAAGGCATGCAATTGAGCGAGTCTTTCCAAATTACATGCATGATTGAGAAGTTGCCTCCTTCATGGAGAGATTTAAAAAACTATCTCAAGCACAAGTGCAAGGAGATGTCAATGGAAGACTTGCTCGTTCGTCTTCATATTGAAGAGGACAATCGTAGTGCAGAAAAGAGAGCCAATGCACAAAACATGGAAGCAAATGCTAACATGGTGGAAGAATCCCGACCTAAGAACAACAAAAGGAAGCATGATAACTCTTTTAACCTGATGGTTAAAAGAGTTTATGGCTTCCAACCTGGAGGTCATGGGTTCGATTCCCCCATCAGTGGTTAGAGGGAATGACATTGCCCTCCCTAGCATAGCTAGGCGCCTCTGTGAAGTGCATCAAGGGGGGAGCGGTGAAATGTGTTGATCCCCTTTGAAAATAAAAAAGCAAAAAAAAAGAAAAAAAGGAAGCATGATAACTCTTTTAAGAAGAAGACAAGTAATGACGGCAACAAACGGTTCAAGTTCAAAGAGGACTGCTTCAATTGTGGAAAAAGCGGTCACCGGGCAAAAGATTGTCGAAGCAAGAAGAAGAAGCCTCCCCAAGAAAACATGACAGAAATAGATACTCTCTCTGTGGGTGTCTCCGAAGTAAGTCTGTCTACTGTTGTATGTGAATCCAACTTGGTGTCAAACGTCAAGGATTGGTGGGTGGACACCGGAGCCACTCGTCTCATATGTGACGACAAAAGCTTGTTCGCAGAATACAAGAAGATGGAACGTGAAGATTTTCTCTATATGGGAAATTCCGCAACTTCCAAGATTGAAGGCATTGGGAAGGTGATCTTGAAGTTCACATCGGGAAAGGAGCTTACTCTCAACGATGTGATACATGTACCCGACATAAGAAAGAATTTAATTTCTGGTTCATTGCTTAGTAAGAAGGGTTTCAAAATTGTATTTGAATCTGATAAGTTTGTACTTACTAAGGGGAGAATGTATGTTGGGAAAGGATACTTGCTAGATGGTCTGTTTAAGGCAAACGATGTTGTAGTGGACAAGAAGTCCACCTATTTGTACCAACAAGCTATTAATAAAATTGATAATTCTATTTACTTGTGAGTCTTCTAATTTATGGCATGATCGTTTAGGACATGTGAATCGTGCTTCTTTGAGAAAGCTTTTAGGTTTAGGACTTATTCCAAAACTTGATTCAATGAAAGGTCACAAATGCGAAATTTGTGTTGAAGCAAAGTTTGCCAAGAAACCTTTTAAACCAATTGAAAGAACTAGCCAAGTGTTGGGTTTAATCCATAGCGATTTATGTGATTTAAAGTTTGTCACAACTCGAGGCGGTAAGAAATATTTTGTTACTTTCATTGACGATCGAAGTATATATTGTTATGTCTATTTGTTAAGTGGTAAAGATGAAGCAATGGATGCTTTCATCACTTACAAAACTGAAGTTGAAAATCAACTTGAAAAGTCAATCAAAGTATTAAGGTCCGATAGGGGTGGTGAATATGAATCGACGGAATCTAGTGACCTATGTTCCAAATTCAGAATCATTCATCAAACAACTGCACCCTATACTCCGCAGCAAAATGCTATTGCTGAGAGGAAAAATATAACTTTAAAAGACATGGTTAACTGTATGCTTGTAAGTTCAGGTTTACCAAAAATCTTGTGGGGAAGCGGTGTTATCTGCTAACTTTGTGTTAAATAGGATTCCACACTAGAAAACTGGTTCCATACCATATGAATTGTGGAAAGGAAGAAAACCTTCCTATAAATTCCTCAAAGTGTGGGGGTGTCTCGCAAAGGTTGTCGTTTCACTTCCTAAACGGTCAAAGTTAGGACCTAAGACCGTTGAGTGTGTATTTATTGGATATGCAATTAATAGCAGTGCGTACAGATTCTTAGTACATAAATCTGAAATAAATGACATTCATGTCAATACAATAATTGAATCTCGTGACGTTGAATTTTTCGAGGACGTGTTCCCTATGAAAATACTCCTAAGAGACCACGTGAAATCACTTCTGAAAATAATGAGGATGCTGAGCCAAAAAGAAGAAAGAGAGCTAAAATTGCTAAAACTTTTGGTCCAAATTTTTTTCTCTAATTTTATGATTGAAGACGAGTCTCAATCATTTAAGGAAGCCATGAACAGCTCAGAATCTACATTCTGGCCGCCCAAACATAGAATTTTCGGTCGCAAATCATTAAGCACCGATATGAATGTAGTATAAATGATAACATATCATCAACATCAAAACATTATTATATAAATTAAAAAGAACATATAAATAAGGTTATGGTTAGAATATCCATAGCTAAAGAAAAAACACCAATGAAATCTAATTCAGAGCGTGAACCAACCGTTGTACTGTAAGAACCCAAAATTTTAGACTTTAATTAATTATTTTATTAGAGAGAAAAATTAAATAAAATTAATTAATTAATGAAATTATAATTAGTAATTAACTCTTAAGTAAATGGGTTTTTAAATTAGTTGGGTTAAAACCAATGGACTAGGTTTTGGGCTTGTGCAAGAGAGGGCCCAAGGAGGTTATTAAATACATTTAAATACTAAAAACCTTCCTAAATATTTTTCATAATTCTCAGCCATTTACCAAAGCAAAAGAAAAAAAAAAAAAAACTAAGAACCCTAACCCTAGGCGGCGGCCGGATCTGTTTGGGGGGAGGAGCAGCCGAATTCTTTGTCCTTTGGGAAATCTTCCTTCACGAAAAAGTAAGGTAATGTCAAACCCTAACTTCTCTCTTTCGTTTCATTCAATTCCGAGCACTAGGGAATTAGTTATGATTTTTGGAAGATTTAAAAAAAAAAAAATTATTGTTCTTGGATGATTTTTGCAAGACTTTAAATGTTAAATCTTGAGGTTAAATGAATTGTTTGAGGATTAAAATGATAGGGTTTGAGTGTTACAATATTATGTTCATAACCCTAATCCATTCTTGAGATTAGAATAGAAAGAATATAGATTAAATTGATTAATGTGTTAAGGGATGAATGGTTAAAAAGGTGAATTAATTAAATCACTAGGCTAATGTTAAGAAATAAAGAAAGAAAGAAAAATCAAAACCATGGAATGGGAACTGTTCAGTCGGCCGAAACCCTAGGCATGATTAGGTGTTTTTGGTTTTAATTAAATAAATCTTTTGGGTTTAGTTTAAAAGGTTCAGTTAAGTTTCTAACCGAAAAAGGATTAAATTGATTAGTTTTAAGCTGGAACCGTTAAGATTCTAACTGAACAGTCAGAAAATTAATGAAGAAGTTAACTGAAGGATTAAATTGAAAAGCTTAAAACTGCAGAAGGACTAAACTGTAAATATTTAAGAGCTGAGGGACTAAACTGAAATTATTTAAAAGTGGAAGGACCAGTTTGCAAATATTTAAAAGTTGAAGGACTAGTTTGCAAATATTTAAAAGTTGAGGGACTAAATTGCAAATATTTAAAAGTTAAAGGACTAGTTGGCAATTACCTAAAAGATGGAGGACCTTTAGGTAATTAATCAAAAGTAGAAGGACTTAAGTGGAAATCCTAAAAGAGGAAAGTTTACATTAACGTTAAGAATTGTTAAAAAGGATGAAAAAGAGAACAATCCTAAATAAAAATCAAACTATAAGTGGGAAATTGCAAAAGCCAAGAAAACGGAAATTTCCAAATAAGGAAAGTTTCCAAAAATAGAAACTTTCCAAAATTAGAAGATTACTAAACAAAGAAAGAGAAGAAGTTAAATTATAACGCATAAGGTTTAACTAAGTAGAAATAGTTAACGACAATGCGAGTTACTAAGTCACTCTTACGTGGTCAGATACGCACGGGAAGAGCGGATCAAGAAGCTAGACCAAGGTAAGGGATTACGTTCCTTAAATATTTGAATGTATCTTTCCTTCGTGATAGGATTCCCTAATTGATGATTTGTATACTACCAAGTGGCCGGTAGTTGTTCATTTGTATTCCTTTGATATGTGCGTTCTTTGGAATATCCTACCATTGATATTATGATTGTTCAATGTGTATCCGTGATGATTGGATTTTGATTAATGTGTTCCCGTACCTTGAACACTATATATGATATTATTCTATCCATTTGATGAGGACTTTGTATGATTCGGTCTAGACAGCATTGAAATGACCTTATTGTTGAATGAATTGGTCTAAACAGATTGAAATGACCTTAAATTATGATATATCGAATAAGGGAGCGCCCAATAAAAGGCGTAGATTCTCTTATTCAATAAGGGGGCGCCCTAGATTAAAGGCGTAGATCTTCTTATTCAACGATCACCGAATGTGTGTATCGGAGTCACCCTAGATTAAAGGTGCACAATTACTTGGAATTGACGGACAAGTGTGTATAAAGTTCTATCTGTTATTGTAAAAGTGCCACTACTTGTTATTTGAAAAAGTACCCTTCCTTGGCATTCTCGCACCAAAACTATTTATTGTACATGTCATCCTTTCATTGATATATTATTAAACTCCGTTCGTTCCTGGCCGTCTCTTCTTAGAAACCGAAGAGACCCCGCATGAACTTACCGAGCTTTGTTCGCTCACCCTTTCATATTCTTTCCCCTCCCGTAATAAAATGATTGGAGAGGATTGGCTGCGTGTTTGATGGATTAGCGGCTTTTGGAGTTCAAATAATTATTTTAGAATATTAAGTATTTCGAGCTAGTGGTTTGTACTAGCCGTAGAGATTATTACCGTTTTCCGCATTTGAGTTTATTTCAAATAATGGTTAGTACTTTTGAATTATGGTTTTAGTAGCCGTTGGAGGCTATTCTATTATTAAATTAAGTATTATTATTATGTATGGATTTTGGGGTCGTTACAGTTGGTATCAAAGCTTTGGCTTTAGGTCACATGGGAGACTGTTAGAGCATTAAGCATACTAGAAGAAGTAGTACTTGAATATAATTGGGCATACCTAGAAAATATTTGGGACGGAGGATTTTAGGGTAAAATTTCTCAAGAGTCTAACTATGAAATTGTGGAAATTAAGAGATTGTAATTGGGAAGTTAGCACTTTTGGAAAGTGACTCTTTTAGGAAACTTTCTATAGTCGGAAACCTTCTATTTCAGGAAACTTTTTAAGTTTGGAAACTTTCTATATTAAGGAAATTATTATTTTTGGAAAATTGTTGATTACGGAAACTTGCTATTTTGAGAAACTTTCTATTTATAGAAACTTTCTATTTTGGGAAACTTACTATTTTAGGGAAGAGCCTAGAATAAGTTTTCTCTGGAAGTATAACAAGATCCTTCGAGTAATCTGAAGGACTACTCTTAAGTTGTATATGATGGACTTGTATAAATACAAATAGTGGTCTAGCGAGAGAACAAGCTTATCGATGGTATCACGAGCTTCGAGGATTTAAAGACTTAAGATGTCGGCGGTTGAGGTACCAAATAAAGGTAACCTAGTGAATGAGAATGCTATAGAAGAAGTAGCTCAAGAAATAATAGGGATGGAGCCACTCCGATTTTGATGAGGATGAGAAACTAGTGACACTAATGCATAGGACTCGAGGATGACCAAAGGGATCCAAGAACAAAGTGAGAGTGTCAAGTGGAAGACCTAAGGGAAGATCTAGGAAGAATGTAACTCCATGAGTGAAAAGTGGGGTATTATTTTACTATTATTTCCTAGAAGAGATAGTGAGTTAGCGTTTTGTTCTAGTAGCAAGGATTTTGGTTTTCGATGTTTTATTGGTTTTTCATTTTAGTTATGAAATAAAGTTTAGTTGCAATTAAATTATAGGGCCACGTAATCCGTGTTCCTAAATGTTAATTATGTGAATTGAATTGGAACATGAAAGAGTGGTCTAGTGAATTGACCAAAAGTATATGTTAACTGGCTAAATGAATAGCCAAGTATGATTAATTTTGGGTCAAGTTAAACGACCTATGAAAGTAATTTCCAATCTAGTGAAACGATTGGTGGTCTGATGAAATGACCTATGATTGAATGTGTTAATATGTATTAAAATTGTATATGTGTATAGGTATAAAGTAATTAGCATGAATATTGCTAGTATTGGTGTGAGTGAAAACACCTTGTATTCGTATGATAATGAGAATGTTATGTATCGTCCTCGATGTCGAGGAACACCAGGAGTGGAAATGGCGACCATGGACGTGACATGCACTCGACATGGCAAATCTGCTACGAGACTTTAACTCGTGCAAATGACCTGGAATTGGTCAAGTTGTGCAGGGGTTGGCGCAGCAGCAGCCGCCACCTCAACAAGTACCGCTTAGGGACCCTCTGGAGCAGTTTCAGAGGAGAAAACCTGACTCGTTTTCCGGAGATCCGAAGGAGAAACCTGCGGACTGGATTAAAAATATGGAAAAGATCTTTGAGACTATTACTTGCACCGCAGAGCGTAAAGTGGTGTTCGCAACTTTGTGTTGAAAGGTAGCGCGCAAACTTGGTGGGAAGCCGAGCGCAGAGCATCGCACGTGGAACCGGAAACTACACGTGGGACATGTTCAAGACCGCGTTCAACGATAAGTATTATCCATGAAGTGTAAGAAATGCAAAAGTAGCGGAGTTCCTGACCCTGGAACAAGGAGGAAAAACCGTGGATGAGTATTGTGCCAAATTCACGGAATTGTTGGAGTTTGCACCACCTTCTTCGAGAACGAGGATCGAAAGCGAGAAAATTCGAGGTGTGCTTAAGTGATAGGATCGATTCAGGATCACCCTCTATTGTTACCGACTTATGGCCGTGTGTTGGACCGGGCGAATAGTGGAGAAAGAATCGACAACTATCGCAACAAGAAAGAGGAAAAGAGGAAGTTCAATGAAAAGGAATCGGCCCAGGGTCCAAGGGATTCACAGAGAAGTGGAATCAGGGGGCCGGTAATAAGCTGGAAGGCTACAGATGAAGACCGTGGGAAAGGCGTGGCGAGGTAACAATTATCCGAACAAGAACTACGGGAACCGCAGAGACGGGAACCAAAGGGACACTCGAGGAAGGGGCACCGATGAAAAATGTAAGACGTGCGATGGGGGACACAAAACCGAGGATTGTTGGCATAAGGACGTGCTGCTTCAATCGTAATAAAGTGGGACATCCGAAATGGAAATGTCCTAACCCAAGAAGGACGCTAATGCTCAAGGAACTAAGGACGACAACAAAGGAAGTGGAGGAGGTCGTGGCCGTGTATTCACCATGACTGCCAGTGATGCTAGAGCCACAAATGACGTCGTGGCAGGTACTCTTCATTTTTTTGTACTCGTAGCGTTTATGCATTGATTGATACTGGCGCTACCCATTCTGTTATTAGTAACCGTTTAGCGGAACGCTTGAAATTGAAACCTGAGGCATTAAGAAATACCTTTGGTGATAGATACCCCGACTAATGAGTCGATCCCCATATCGTTTGTATATAAAAAAATTGTCCTTTGAACATAAGTGGTAGAGAACTCGAGGTTGATCTAATGGAATTAGAAATGAATGAATTTGATATCATTTTGGGAATGGATTGGTTATCTAACGTACCATGACAAAGTAGATTGTTTTAAGAAGGAAGTACATTTTGGGGTTACCTCCTGGGAGAGGAGTTTTATTTTAAAGGATCAAAGCCGAGAAGTCAATTGGGTCTTATATCGGTGATGAAGGCTCGGAAGATGCTACGAAAAGGATGTGAGTGGACCAAAGCTGTACGCTAAATTCAACTAAGTGCGAATTTTGACTTGAGGAAGTAGTATTCCTAGGTCATGTGGTATCTAGGGATGGGATTGTCGTAAATCCTACAAAGATAGATGCTATAGTAAACCTGGAGAGACCAACTATAGTCGTGAAATAAGAAATTTCTTGAGGTTAACAGGTACTATAGGAGATTCATTGAATGACTTTCGAAGTGGTCGCACAGCTTAACAAGGTTAACGCAGAAAGGAGCAAGGTTTGTTTAATTATAAGAATGTGAAAAGAAATTTGAAGAACTGAAGAGTCAAATTGTGTCCGCACCGGTTCTTACTATACCAAGGATCGGACGGATTTGTGATATATAGGGATATTTCGTTGAAGGGACTAGGTGGTGTGTTGATGCAAAATGATAAGGTGATAGCTTATGCATCTAGGCAACTAAAGAACCATGAGAGGAATTACCCGACCCACGATTTGGAATTACTAGCGGTGATATTCGCATTGAAAATTTGGAGACATTACTTGCATGAGAGAACATGTCAAATATATATACGGATCATAAGAGTCTTAAATGCATTCTCACTCAGAATGAGCTTAATATGAGACAAAGGAGATGGCTTGAATTATTACAGGATTATGATTGCACAATATCAAACCATCCAGGGAAGGCCAATAAGGTGGCCGATGCATTGAGTAGGAAGAATCAAGGAACCTTAGCGGCGTTGATTTCTAAGGGGGTAAGTGCGTTGAATAACATTGAGGTTTCAAAATTAGAAGTGCGAGTTAAAAGGTATGTGGTTCAGCCGACATTTTTGAACAGAATTAAGAAAGCCCAAGAAATTGACAAAGAAGCAGTAAAGATGCAAGAGAGTATAGCCAAGGGAAAGTTAAGTCCATAATATGTGGAACCATTAGAGATCCTTAGCAAGATTGGGGAAGTGGCCTATAGATTGGCACCACCGCCGGTATTAGTTGGAGTGCATAATGGGTTCCATGTCTCCATGCTAAGGAAGTTTATTCACGATCCGAGCCACGTAATCGAGTACAAACAGCTAAAAGTCCGTGCCGATTTGACTTATGATGAAAGGCCGATCAAGATCGTCGACAGAAAAGACGAGAATGTGAGAAAGCGGTTGGTTCCCTATGTGAAAGTACAGTGAAGCAACCACACCGAAAGAGAAGCAACTTGGGAACTGGAAAGCGAGATGCGTGAATTGTATCCCGACCTGTTTTCAAGCTAAGGTACGTTAAGTTTGGGGACAAACTTCTTTTAAGGGGGTAAGAATGTAAGAACCCAAAATTTTAGACTTTAATTAATTATTTTATTAGAGAGAAAAATTAAATAAAATTAATTAATTAATGAAATTATAATTAGTAATTAACTCTTAAGTAAATGGGTTTTTAAATTAGTTGGGTTAAAACCAATGGACTAGGTTTTGGGCTTGTGCAAGAGAGGGCCCAAGGAGGTTATTAAATACATTTAAATACTAAAAACCTTCCTAAATATTTTTCATAATTCTCAGCCATTTACCAAAGCAAAAGAAAAAAAAAAAAAACTAAGAACCCTAACCCTAGGCGGCGGCCGGATCTGTTTGGGGGGAGGAGCAGCCGAATTCTTTGTCCTTTGGGAAATCTTCCTTCACGAAAAAGTAAGGTAATGTCAAACCCTAACTTCTCTCTTTCGTTTCATTCAATTCCGAGCACTAGGGAATTAGTTATGATTTTTGGAAGATTTAAAAAAAAAAAAATTATTGTTCTTGGATGATTTTTGCAAGACTTTAAATGTTAAATCTTGAGGTTAAATGAATTGTTTGAGGATTAAAATGATAGGGTTTGAGTGTTACAATATTATGTTCATAACCCTAATCCATTCTTGAGATTAGAATAGAAAGAATATAGATTAAATTGATTAATGTGTTAAGGGATGAATGGTTAAAAAGGTGAATTAATTAAATCACTAGGCTAATGTTAAGAAATAAAGAAAGAAAGAAAAATCAAAACCATGGAATGGGAACTGTTCAGTCGGCCGAAACCCTAGGCATGATTAGGTGTTTTTGGTTTTAATTAAATAAATCTTTTGGGTTTAGTTTAAAAGGTTCAGTTAAGTTTCTAACCGAAAAAGGATTAAATTGATTAGTTTTAAGCTGGAACCGTTAAGATTCTAACTGAACAGTCAGAAAATTAATGAAGAAGTTAACTGAAGGATTAAATTGAAAAGCTTAAAACTGCAGAAGGACTAAACTGTAAATATTTAAGAGCTGAGGGACTAAACTGAAATTATTTAAAAGTGGAAGGACCAGTTTGCAAATATTTAAAAGTTGAAGGACTAGTTTGCAAATATTTAAAAGTTGAGGGACTAAATTGCAAATATTTAAAAGTTAAAGGACTAGTTGGCAATTACCTAAAAGATGGAGGACCTTTAGGTAATTAATCAAAAGTAGAAGGACTTAAGTGGAAATCCTAAAAGAGGAAAGTTTACATTAACGTTAAGAATTGTTAAAAAGGATGAAAAAGAGAACAATCCTAAATAAAAATTAAACTATAAGTGGGAAATTGCAAAAGCCAAGAAAACGGAAATTTCCAAATAAGGAAAGTTTCCAAAAATAGAAACTTTCCAAAATTAGAAGATTACTAAACAAAGAAAGAGAAGAAGTTAAATTATAACGCATAAGGTTTAACTAAGTAGAAATAGTTAACGACAATGCGAGTTACTAAGTCACTCTTACGTGGTTGTAGATACGCACGGGAAGAGCGGATCAAGAAGCTAGACCAAGGTAAGGGATTACGTTCCTTAAATATTTGAATGTATCTTTCCTTCGTGATAGGATTCCCTAATTGATGATTTGTATACTACCAAGTGGCCGGTAGTTGTTCATTTGTATTCCTTTGATATGTGCGTTCTTTGGAATATCCTACCATTGATATTATGATTGTTCAATGTGTATCCGTGATGATTGGATTTTGATTAATGTGTTCCCGTACCTTGAACACTATATATGATATTATTCTATCCATTTGATGAGGACTTTGTATGATTCGGTCTAGACAGATTGAAATGACCTTATTGTTGAATGAATTGGTCTAAACAGATTGAAATGACCTTAAATTATGATATATCAGAATAAGGGAGCGCCCCAGATAAAAGGCGTAGATTCTCTTATTCAGAATAAGGGGGCGCCCTAGATTAAAGGCGTAGATCTTCTTATTCAACGATCACCGAATGCGTGTATCGGAGTCACCCTAGATTAAAGGTGCACAATTACTTGGAATTGACGGACAAGTGTGTATAAAGTTCTATCTGTTATTGTAAAAGTGCCACTACTTGTTATTTGAAAAAGTACCCTTCCTTGGCATTCTCAGTACCAAAACTATTTATTGTACATGTCATCCTTTCATTGATATATTATTAAACTCCGTTCGTTCCGGTCGTCTCTTCTTAGAAACCGAAGAGACCCCGTATGAACTTACTGAGCTTTGTTCGCTCACCCTTTCATATTCTTTCCCCTCCCAGGTAATAAATGATTGGAGAGGATTGGCTGCGTGTTTGATGGATTAGCGGCTTTTGGAGTTCAAATAATTATTTTAGAATATTAAGTATTTCGAGCTAGTGGTTTGTACTAGCCGTAGAGATTATTACCGTTTTCCGCATTTGAGTTTATTTCAAATAATGGTTAGTACTTTTGAATTATGGTTTTAGTAGCCGTTGGAGGCTATTCTATTATTAAATTAAGTATTATTATTATGTATGGATTTTGGGGTCGTTACAGTACTGAGGATAAAACTTAGAGGTCAAAAAGTTTGAATAACTAGAGCCCATTTCAAAGGTGTGGTACCTTTTGGTGGCAAGGGAGTAGAACAAAATTTTGCCATCACCAACAACTCTTGGGAAGTAAATTTTGTTACCCGTTCCGCTTACAGTAGCCCTTTTGCATATGGATAATGGACGGCTTACGAACAACATTATGTTTCCTAGGCTCTCAAGTATTTCCCATTTGCTCGTAGAGTCATTCCACGCACAAGTGTATATTGAACTTCCGTCCATACCTACAAAAACCGCAATTAGCTTGCCATCACTTTCTAACATGTATTGTTTTCCACCTTCAGCCCTGAGCTCAAAGATAAATTTTGGAGCTTCAATCACACGGACTTCATCTTTCTTGGGATTAAAAATGAGAAGTTTTGCATCAATCCCAAGAAAGTAGTATCGACCTTTGTAGACGGCGGCATTGCAATAGGAAAAATCAAAGGACTCTTTCTCTGGCGATAATTTACGACAGGTCCAACCCTCGTCTCCCCACTTCATAAAACATATAGCATCAGTATCGTCCTCCACCTTCCATGCAGCTACCACAATTAAGCAATCTGCCGACGTTGGTGGCGCAGAGAAATATACTGAATAATATAACCTTGCATTGCAATCTGGAAGTATAATTTCCGCTTTTGTAAAGGGGTTATAGAAAAGTAATCCTACTGAATAATACTCCATGAGTAGCCATCCATCCCGTCCTGCTCGAGCTTTAGCCCCTGGTATATCCAGAAAGTCCATGCTATATAGTTCGCCATGAATTGGATTGTATGTTCTGTTGCCTGGGCATATTAAAAGTGGGGAGGAGCAGTCTGAACTTTTCAGCGGAAGTACATATTGTGAAGTAGTCCTGGAAGGAGATACTGAATACCACGAACTACATACAGAACGAAACACGACTGCGTCACCAGCAATGAGATGTGGGAATATCTCTTGGATGAGGTTATTTGGAAGATCTGTCCACAAACTCTCTCTCCTGACTATCGTAGATACTCTTGCTTCTGTTTCATCATTCTTCTGGGTTTTTTTCTGCAAAGTTGGATAGCATTATTTGAAATTGAAAAATATGAAACTCTTTACCCGATAACCAACTGATACTGAGAAGTAAATGGTTGGGTAATGATCACTTTGACACCTTCAAATTAAAACATGCAAACTAACAACATACTAAAGAGGATTAACATGAATCAGTTATCAGTCCGATTACGAGAATAGAATATCAAGTAGGAAGCATAAAATATTTCAATACACGTGCAGTGAACTCAAATGAAAGGTAACAAAGCAATAGGATCGCAAACATTTAAACCGAACACAACCTAAATGACCATTCCAAACAGAATTCTAAGTTGTACCTGATGAATTTGTAACTCCGTGCTTTCTGTTATGGCCTTTCGCATTCTCCGTTGCAAATGGAAGTTTGTTTCAGTTGGAAAGGCTTCAAATAAAGATCTCATATCCTTTTGTTCTGGCTTCTTCTCCTCGTTGAAGGACATAGGGAATGACACCCAAGATAAAGATGAGTAGGTTCCGACAATAGGAAACGGCAACGACATTGAAATGCTCTTATCTTCTATATCATACATGTAGATGTACCTCTCATCAGGAAGAACCATAGTGAAAGGAGGCCTGAACCAATAAACTGCATTGCCTTTCATCCCAACGGCTGTAGCAGGATAAGAGAAATTGTTATAATGTGGAGCCAGGAAAATGGCTCTACCATCTAATGTTTCCATTTTCACCCATTCTCCAATAATGAAGTCAGCTTTAAAGATTTTGACATCTGAAACCTCATAATCATAACTGCTCATAAAAATGAGCAACAGATCCTCGCATGATTCAACCAGATAAATATACATTTCAGAACCAGGGGTGATGAAGTCTTGAAGTGATTCGCCACTAACAACTTGTTCATAATGAAGGTCGGGATCCGAAAAATTAGATACGATTAAATTCCAATCATCACATGTCAGAGCATAAAGTTTTCCCTTAAAGTTTATAAGGTCCCTAATTATACCTCCATCTCTGTAAGTCAAATCTCGTTCGATGAATTCACTATCGCCAAGGTGGCAAGACCAGAACTTGCGTAACATTCTATTGAAAAAGATAACTCGACAACTTCCATCCATTTTGGGTGATGACAAAATGCATTCCTTACGAAGTTTGTCTATGTCTATGTCTATGTGAGGGAGCTGTGATTTCTCCATAGTCAAAATATTCAAAATTGAGCAATCATGTGTAGATTTGTCCCTCAGAACCAACAATCCGCCATAGCAACAAGCAACATACTTATTTTTCAATTCCGGAACAGATTGGACATAATAGCGATCCTCAGTTATGCTATAAAATATATGTCGTTCACTATCGTTCTCTCCATCAGTAATCATGAGCCAAATGTATGAGGGAGGATGAGAAGTCACAAAATCCTGCTCCTCAGCTTTTGTTTCTTCTTTGTGTCTTGCTCCCTCCATCTTTTTTTCAATTTTATAAAAATCTAATAAAAAATAAAGAACTCAGGTCATGAAAAGTACCAAGATTTGCAACAACAAGAAATACTGTTTTTTTTTTTTTATGGAGCCACCAGTTTTTCCTATAGCTCTTGAATAAATCTAAGAGCTATAGAAAAAAAAAAATATATTTTTTTAATCAAAAAACGAATTTTACCATCACGTAGAATAAATCAATCAGACCCAGGGCATAAAATGTATAAAAATTCTCAAAATACAATTGGAATATAAAGTCACATAAAACCATTACAATACTCCAGAAGAAAAAAAAGTACAAGATTTTCACTTAACAAAAGATCTAATTTTGTTATCCAAAGATTGAATTACCTGCCATTGGATGACGGTGGTAAGACCTACGGAGGACGGCGGAGGCGGGGATTTGGATGCTATGTCCTTCAGCGGTTTTTTGGGTGTGCTCCCGGAGGGGTGAGGTGGGGCGGAGAAGAAAGGAAAGGGTTGGGGATGTGAATTTGTGAAAATAAAATAAAATTACATAAGCTCAGACTCATATTTATAGTTAAAATATATGAGTCCAAATTTTAGTATAATTCTAATAAATCTTTCCTTATTTTAATAGTAAATATAATTTTAATTGAAAATATTTTTAACTAAGGTAAATTTTTTAAGTTGACTCAATATCAGCTTATTAGAATATCGAGAGATATTCTCAAGGAAAGAAAATATTTAGTTACCTAAATTAGTATTGAGTCAACTTAGAAAAGCTATCTTAGTTAAAGTATTTTCAATATCAGCTTATGTTAGGATATCGAAATTTAGTTACATGAGTTATTATTAAGTCAACTTAGAAAAGTTATCTTAATTAAAGTATTTTTAATTAAAAATATACTCCCTCCGTCCTAACATAAGCTTCCCACTTTTGGCTTTGCATGCAAATTAAGAAAATGGGTGGGAAGAAAAAATATTGTGAGTGTAATTTGAAAATAGGAGAGAGAATGAGTGGAGAGAATAGTAAATTATAATGGTGTTGTGAGTATTAAAATAATGTAGGAAAGAGAATGAGTGGAGGAAATAGTAAAGATTCTTTAATATTAAAATAAAAAGAGATTTGTTAAAATTGGAGGTAGAGGTAGTAGTATTGTGGAGTGAGTATTAAGGTGAATATTGTCAAAAGTGGGCCAATTAGAAGAAAGTTAAACACCTTAGCCCATAAGCCACTAATACTAATAGTTTAAGTCATTTGTATTGGGCCGATATTAATGTCTTGAATTAGGATAAGGAGAGTGAACTCACTAAGCTAGGAACATATGGTTAGATGAAAGGTAAAATTAGTAAGTTTGAGAGATTATATGGTAAATCTCCATTTAAAAATCAAAACCTCAAGTAATATTTTACAATGGTAAAAGCTCATTTACAATTCTTTTATGGGTCCGGCATATATTATGAATAGAGAATGGTTTGTATAAAAACTTGAAGCATTAATGATAAAATCATAAAAAATTGGCTCTTTGTATAAAGAGTTAATCCTTATTAAAAGCCTCTTTAGTGAGTTTCATAAGGACAAAAAGTTTTCTATAGCTTTTTCATAAAAACAAAAAGCTCACAATTTTGTCACCAATTGAAATGATCATATTAGGAGAAATTGCACTTTACTGTCACTAAGTTCACACCAAGTTGCAATGTATGACTTAATTTCAATTTTTGCAATTTCGTACATTATGTTCACAAAGTTGCAATCCAGGACAATTTTGGATGTTCGTTAAATAAAATGGACAGAACCTATTTCATGTGCCAATCACATAATTTTTTAGGGGCAAAAATGTCTTTTCAAACCAGCCACAATTACTTTAACTGCCTCTGTCATTATTTTTTCACACCCACCAGGCCACCACCATCCCCAACAATTATATTCCTCTCTCTTTCTCTCTATCTTTTCATCCTCAAATCTCTTTCCTCGTACCACACACACACATCCGTTCACACCTAACCTCAATTTCGGCCACCCCATTAAATTGCTCTTTAAAATGTTACATTCCATCCATTCCAGCCACCCCCAACTAGTTTCCCTTTGAATTCACTTTCCCTTTAACCCGGCCACCAACATCAATTTGACCTTTGAAATTTAGTTTCCACCAAATTTCCCTATTTTGTCTCAACAATCAAAATCTATATTAATTTATTTATTTTAATGTCTTTATCAAGTTCAAAAAAGTTTTGGGATTACCCTCTTTCTATCTTCTATCTTCTGTCTTCATGTTAGCATGGTCCATATTTCTGAATTTTCTGAATGTTTTGGGGTTTTGCAATGGTAATTTGGGATTCGAATTGAGTGGTGGGTTCGTGTTAATTTTTAATTGAGTCGGGTTTTTTGCGTTAATTTGGTTTGGGTAAATTGCAGACTACCATTCTTGGAGAGTAGGGTTAAAGATAAGAACTATAGGGTCTAAGGTTGCACATTTATGAAGGAGAGAATCGAATTTTGGATTATGATGGGTGGCAGTCGAATGGAACAAGGTGATGAAATTGGTGGATGGAAGGCAGATTTATGTGAAAAGACATTTTTACCCCCCCAAAAATCATGCGACTTGCAAGTGAAATAGGTTCCGTCAATTGTATTTAACGGACATTCAAAATTGCCCTGATTGCAACAATTTGTGAAAATAGTATAGTGTACAAAATTACAAAAATTAAAACATTAGATCCTATATTGCAACTTAGTGTGAACTCAGTAAAGTGCTATTTCCCCGTCATATTATCCTTCAATGTTATACATCCAATGTTGTATGCTTATAATTGGATTTCTTCGACAATATTTACATATTTACTAAATACGCTCGCGACACTAAGATCTCTATTCGATCTATTATTAAATTTTCACATTTCGTTGTTAAATTCACCTCCCTTAAACCCTTAAATCTTAACTTTCCTGTTACCTCCATCATCAGTAAAAAAAAAAAAAAAAAAAAAAAACTCTCTCTCCCCTTCCATCAAACTTACAAAATTCTTTCTTCAAATTTATTATATTATATTAAAATATCAATCGTGGATTAAATAACACATGACCCATGTGTAGATGTAAATATTTTGAACACTCCAATCATTTTTACATTATTATTTTTTTAGCTTTTTAACAAATACGTAACTACCATTGGGTTGAGTGGCCAAATATTTTTGCATTGTTTGTCCGGCCAATGATGACTGAATATTTAAAAGTTGTTATAATAGGAATGGTCGAACATTATAATATTATTCTACCAATGATGGCCGAAATATTGAAATTGTTCTACCAACGGTGACCAAACATTTTTTGAAATTTTTCACACTCCTCTCTCTCTCTCTCTCTCTCTCTCTCATGTTCATTCTTTTCTTTTTCTTTTATTCTGTAGAGAAAAAAAATGTGTAGGTGTGTGCTTTTTAAATTTAGGTGGATGTTTATTTAAGTGTTTAAAAGGGTAAAATATAAACAGAGGTGGTGTGTTTGATATTGTATGTTTGATTTTTTGGAGAACTAAGTATTACGAGGGTATTCAACAATGTCGTATGAATGAATAACAATGCTCTGAAATTTTATATGGATTTTACGGTAAACTTGGGTTCTTTTATTGTCATCCCTAGATTATGTTTTATTTACGATTAATTTGTTTTCCCATGTGGATGATTTTATGTTATCTTGAAAGGGTAGTTACGAAAAGTTAACACGTGCAAATTTTGTGTATTTTTTGGTAGTTATGGAAAGTTAATTTCATCTTCTTCATTAACACATCACACATGTCATACTCACAACTATCCACTAACTATAATTTTCTACCCCACTCTCTCCTATTCACATTCTATACTCACATTGCCCTATCTCATTTTTAATAGGCAAACCCCATATTTTAGTCATTGAACTTTAGTCATTTTCAAATGTGATCACTTAACTTATTATTTTCAAAATGTCCTCATTGAACTTTCATATTTTTCAAAATGTGCTCATGTCATCAATAAATTCACTAAAACTTAACAAAAGTTGGCTAATTGATCTCACATAGCTAAATTTTGTTAAGTTGTTAACCTAGCTGTTGAAAACTACAAGTTAATTGGTATAACACGTTATTAACTCATAATTTATGGAAAATAATGTAAATTAATCCTTATAAAACCAATTAACCCTAATTATCTCCTTTCATTTTTTACAACCACCTCATCATCTTCAATACCCATCTGCCCATCCCTCTTCATCTACATGTCATTTTTTGTCAAAAACATAATACTCCCTCCGTTCCCGCCGAAATGTCTCAAAATGGGTTCGGCTCGGGAATTAAGGAAAGTGATGTAGGAAAGAGAAAAAATTTAAATGTTGTGAGTATGAAAAATTAAATAGGAGAGAGAATGAGTGGGAGGAATAGTTAGGAGAGAGAATGGTGTGAGTGTAAAAATAAGGTAGGAGAGAGAATGAGTGGGTGGAATAGTAATAAAAACTTTCTTTTTTTGGGTTGAGACATTTTAAATGAAACGCCCAAAATGAAAAGTTGAGACATTTGGAGCGGGACGGAGGGAGTGAAGTTAGTCATGAGACTCAATTTTTGGTTATATTTTTGAAGAAGATATTGACGGAGGAGTAAGCACATTTTTAAAATGCAAAAGTTTAATGAGGACATTTTGAAGAAAAAATGATAACATTTTGAAAAAGTCTAAAGTTTAGTGACTAAAATATGATTTTTGCCTTTTTTATATTTTATAATAAAAATTACTCTTTATTCTTATGCTCAAAATTTTTGAATTATAAAATATGACAGAGAAAGTATTATTTTTTAACCAATTTATTGTGATCTATCAAAAAAAAAAAAAAAAAGTGGGTCAACCTGCAATTTATTGTCTGCGTTTGACGCAATAAGCATGCTATGCGTACTTCAATATTTTATGGAGGTTGAAATCCTCATAATTAATTTTTATAGCAAGAATAACATTTAAAAGAACAATATATGGCAAACAATTAATAATATATACTCCCTCCGTTCAATGGTAATATGCAAAAAATATCTCTTTTTTTTATCGTTTCAAAGTAATCAGCAAAGTCTCAAAAAGAAAATGGGACCCACTTGTCATACTCACAACAATTACCCCCTTACTTCACTTGATCTCTCATATTCAACCATCTACACTCACAACACATCGTCTTTTACACTTTTTTCGTTAATTCTTGTGCCAAGTTAAATTGTGCATATTTCTTTTGGAGGGATGGAGTATTGTTTTTTTTTTTTTTTTTTTTTTTAGCAAAGATAAATTGGCAATTAGAAGCTATTTTCTATGCCACCCTAAATTTATTCCAATATTCTTGGAATGCCAACAGAAAAAACGGTTCTTTTTTTTGTAAATTCCAATGTACCCTCAGACTCCAACAAAAAGAACAAATAAGTCTGTAGGAAACACTACATAGACAAAAGATTTCTCATTGCCATCTTGATATCGATCCCTCTTTCTTTCATTCTCTCTTTCTCCTTTCCTCTCATATCCCTTAATTAAAATGGGTTGTGGGAAATCAAAGCACGATGTCATCGCCGACACAACGATAAGCCAAAGCAAGAAATCGAAGGGCGATTACGTCAATGATGACAAAAGTTGCAATCCATCGTTGCAACGACAAGCAAATGAGAATGGGAACGGGGATGTGAAAGAGAGCGAGAAGGAAAAGGTAGAAGGCAGTGTGAAGGCGGAAGAAGTAGAGGGTGGTAAAGTAAAAGAAAGCGAGAAGGCGAAGGCGGAAGGCAATGTGTTATGTTTTGCACAAACCTCTACCTCTGTTGAAGACGAAGAAGAAGTTATTTCAACGGTGGAAACAAATATTTCAACAAAAATCGCAGAAGCAAATGTAGCCAGAACAACCGGTGAAGAACCAAAGGCTAACGTTCTTGTTGAAACAACAAAGATTCTTTGAACAATAATTTTCGATTAATTTGATTATGTAATGAAAGTTTTAAACTTATTATTGATACACCATATACTATCAATAACAATTTTAAACGTTAATTCGAATAATCAAATCAAGCTAAAAAATCATTTTGGGACGGAGGACCCGTATATTTTTTTTTTTGCTCGAATCTAATGGGTAATACAAACTTTACAATGCATCTGAGGCTCAAAACATGACGTCTTCGGTATCAAACTGAAAGTGATCATTGGGGTTAAATCAAGTAAATCTTGAGATCAATACTAATTAATCAAATGCAGAAAAGGAAACATGGACAATTTGACCATCTAGGAAAAAAAGAAAGAAAATATTAACCCATTTATATATAATTACATAATATGATATACCATTAAAATAAATGTACAGTCAAGGTTTCATATTGACAACTTAACAAGGGGTATACTGTACTGTACATATAGCACATATATACAAGTTTTTTCTTTGCAACCCATGCCCACATATTGTCGTTTGCTCACAACGCCTTCTCGTTATGCAAAAGTTACAATCCAGGACTGACGAAGATTAGAGGGTTGCTACTCACAAGCGAAAAGTTTCTAAGTACACCGGTGTTCATGCTTAAAAGTGTTGTACAATAAAGCATTTTAAAGCATGATTATGATTACATGCAGTTGTACTTAGAGGCTGAACAATTTCGAGAGCTATCACACCTTGACTCAAATGAGATTCTTAAATTGAGTTGTCTTGAGCATTGGGTTCAGCATTCAATCTTAAAACAGATTTTGAAGGGTTCCGGGACAAAACAAAGTTACCGCTATTATCTACCTTGCCATGGGGTTCCAGTTGAGGATCCATCACAATTCTGCATTTGATTGATTCATCACACCCCATGTGAACACCGTAGTATGATAAATGATCAGGAATACTGTTTCCAGACACGGACCTGACAAGATTTGGAAAAAAGAAAAAAAAACAGAAGATATAAATTCATTTGGACATCTTACACAAAAAGGAAATAAGGCTTGTTTTCATTAATGGTAAGTTGGTCTTTGGACTTTCAAAAACTTTTATTTTCTCTATTATAAGTTTATAACCAACAATTCGGATATATATATATTTACATACATACTCCCTCCGTCCCAGTCCATGAGGACTAACTTCTTGGACATGGTGATTAAGGAAATGTAGTAATATTAATAGTGGAGGAGGTGATGTGAGTATGATAAGTAAAATAGGAGAGAGAATGAGTAGGAGAAATAGTAAGTAGATGGTTGCTATGAGTATGACAAGTGGGTCTCATTGAATATAAAAATATAAACTGTCATTATGGGCAGTCCTCATCGACATGGGACGACGGACGAAAAAGGAAATAAGTCCTCATTGAGGTGGGAGGGAGGGAGTATATTCGTGTATGTTCGTGCGTGTGCGCGCACACATTTCACAAAAATGAGAAACAGAATTACCTGCTACAAGTAGGGTCTTCTCCAGACTCATCACAGACCTTCTCAATAGGATAAACTAGACTCCCTAATCCGATGTTATAAAGCCACACCTGCAATTTAAAAGAAAGTTCTAAGTTCTAACCAGGCTATAACGGAATTCAAAGGTAAAAAGAAAAGAAATTGCTCCCCAAGAGAGTCAAATTCGAGCTGGGAAAAGAAAGCAAGAAAGAAAAATAGGTAGGAAAAATAAGAACATGTTTGCTGCCCAACAATAGTAAGGGAATATGGTATTTAACTCCACTCCATATACCCCGTAAAATAATCTACCCATATCTATCCCACAATGAATAATGCTAAGGCACCATTACGTACTCCTCCCTCTGTCCTATAAAGAAGTTCCTCTTTTTTTTAAGATAACTTTGAATGAACTTTGAGTGACCAATAACTTTGTGTTAATTTATACTCCCTCCGTCCCAAAATGTTTGTCTTATTTGACTTTTTTGTTGAACTTTGACCACAAATATATGACAATTTAATTATGTTCATGAAATTCTAAAAATTCCTATTGATTCACCATTAATAATATTATCAACAACAACTTTTAGAATTTCATGAACATGATTAATCTCTCATAAATTTGTGGTCAAAGTTCAACAAAAAAGTCAAATGGGACAAACATTTTGGGACGGAGGGAGTATATCCAAATGAAATGCTAAAACTTGTTATGAATACAACATTAAAAGTATTAACAATACCAATTTTTAGATTTTCATTATATAATTAATAAATTACCTCGCAAACAAATGAATGCCAATACGGTGAAATGGCTTTACATAGTTGTTAAAGGCGAAAGGCGGGCGAGAAGTTTCTAGAAAAGGCGAATGGCGAGGCAGTTGAAAGGCGGCCGAAATGTGGTAAAATAGAACAAAAGGAATAGTAAAATAATATATATGTAAAATATATTAAACAAAGGTTAAACATGTTAAGAATAAGAATTTTGCATTAAATAAATGTCACAATTTCACATTTAATAGCAACTTAACACAACTAAAACACCCAAAAGTGAGAATTCTAAGACAAAAGACACATTTTATGTTCAAATCAGTAAACAAGTAGTCGTTTAAAAGCGTGAAAACAGGTGAATTCGAATATATAATTTCAAATGTATTCCATAACTAGAGATGAACATAGGATATAGTTAAAACTTCAAATGACAAAGGAGACCCAAAGTAAAGCGAAAAAACAAGTAAACATATTAAATATGCAAACCTCCCTTTAAAATTTTGAATAAAGCAAGTTATTTGTAGTGTTTTTGTCACACTCCTTTGTCATCGTTCTAATTTGTTATTTATCGCACTTATTTTCTTTTGATCGCTCGTGAGAAATTATGGATATCTTTCTTTCTCATGTACGCCACAAGCTATCTTTACTCCATATTATCCCAAAACAACGCATTGGGTAAGTTAAATTATTAAAAATAAATTACAAAATGACCTAGTTTAACACTACACATACGCCTATTATGCCTTTAGACAAAGGCGGACTCCTCACGCCTCTCACCGTAACCAAGAAACAAAGAAACAAAGAAACAAAGAAACGCCTCGCCTGGCCTAAAAGGCGCACAACAGCCGCCATAAAATCAAAAGGCGGTCGACCCCTAAAGGCGCCAAAACGGCGAGGTGGGCGAGAGAGGCGCTAGCCTTTCGCAACTATGCTTGAGTACATGAGAAAGGTGAGCACCTAAACAATATATGGTTTCCCCAACCCCCACCCAAAAAAAAAGGATGAAACTCAACAATGTTTATAAAATATTACCTCTCTTGGGAAGTGGCGATATGTCTTCCGAGGTAAATAAGGATAATAGGGAGGCAAATGAGGCACTATATCATGTTCATGTGTCACCCGAATTGTATTTGGTACATTTTCGCTATAGTAGGATATGAAAACAGCATTGCCAATACGAGGTTGTCCAAATGTTATAACTTGTACATCTGGAGCTTCGCGATTGACCTGAAGGAAAAAATAAAAGCTCAAATTTAGCAATGAAATATAAACATGTATATGTAGCATCTAAAGGAACGATACTTCTCCTAAATTTAATCGTATATTGTTCAGACTTCAGAATACATATATTTACTTGAGAAACACCAACTCAAGACACACATTTTACAGTTAGGAATTTCATGAATTTGCTGACTCGTAATCTCAAGGTTTTAGATGAAATAGTTACACAACATTAAGAAAATGAGGAAATCATCATTTTTTGAAACCATTAAAGTGATTCAAAACATTGTCATGCACCGCCACCCGCCATACAACCACCACCACCACCAGTAAATGAAGAAAAATAATAACGAAAGCACAAACAAATGCCAATATAGGAGTATGACAGCTAATATGTCTAAAGAGATGTGGTCTAAAGAGATGTGATCGAAATCTCTAGCATAATTCAAACTTCATATCCTAATAAACCAAGAAAATAAGGGAAGACGTCGTAGCAAGCAGAAATCTCGCGAAAACAAGAACAAAACAAGTAACAAGACAATATTAATCACCAGTACATCATCATCCAAAAAATATTTTGGAATAGCTTGAGAAGGCTTGGGTATAGTTACCGTGAGATCCAGAGCACAGAAAGCAGCCATAGCACCTCCCATTGAGTGCCCTGTCACTATAATCTTGAGATCTCCATACATCTCTCTCGCTCTTTTAACAGCAGCAAGAATTCCAGGGTGCACAGTCGTGTTATGGTAAGCAGAAAAGAATCCATGATGTACCTAAAATAATGAAAGAAAAATGAAGATTAATCATTAGTCAAAATAGTGTCTGTGTACATTTACATAAAATTTACTGCAGTGCGAACCATTGCATCTGAAATTCCGGGATAGTTAAAATCGCACTGCTTCCAGTATAGGTCTTCAACCCAATTTTGTATGCTGTTAAAAAAAAAAGATTACTCATTAGCGAATAGGTGAGAAAGAACAAAGGGAGTCTTTAAGCAATAAGTAAATGAATTTACTGCTTGAAAGTTACGTAAGATGGTCGTTAACACTAAACCGGCTCCCAAATATGTTTCATAAGGTAAAAATAAAGATTATGACCCAGCAAAGGAACTATCCTCTAGGTTCTGAAATTAAGTATGCATACTTGACGGATCGCAGGAATATAAACAGTTCACAGAAGAACCATCGGTCTAGTGAAAACGATGAACATTCTAAAAATCAGATATTTCTTCCCTCCCAATAGATAAGTAACATTTTTAACTTCACTCAAATTAACAAAATGGAGTTAAAATCTACTAATTATCTAAATTGACCCTCAGATGGAAGAAGATTAGTGTTGGGTTTGATGCCATCTAATTTGGGAACAACTTAGGGGATCGAACAAAGGGCAAATCAGTAATTCCTGTGACTGACAAAAGGGGGCGACCACGCCCAGCCAAGGGGGCGATCGCGCGGAGTTACTATCCAAAGGGCGCGATCGCGCACTCCCTTTGGGGCGATTGTGTGGTACCCCGGTATGGGCCTGATCAGCTTCAGTTTTTTTTGCAAGGTTAGGAATAGGCAGTATAAATAAGCCCTATTCCCTAGCAGTTTTTATGGATGTAATTCCTAGTGTGATAGAAATCAATAATTCTAGATGTTCCAAGGGTTTTCTTGTATCTCTGCTTCTCTAGTCTAGGGTTTGCATAGTTCTGAATTCTTGTGATCAAGAATTCGTGCATTAGATTAGAGATTGTATTTGGTGATTACCGGTTGATAATAATATTCTTGCCCTCTGCCCGTGGACGTAGCCAAGTTGGTGAACCACGTATATTGTGGTATTGTGTGATTGATTTATTTTTTGTCTTCTACATAGATCTGTTATAACAATTAGCTTAGCCAATATGTTGTACAGAAGTTCCCTTAAAGAGAAATGTTACTCTTTGATGGACGGCCTAAAAAGGAATCCGCACCCTTTATTATTGGGACAGCGGAGTAAAAAGATTTGACTATTGTTAAGTTCTAGACAATGCCTGTTTCAAAAACGAGGAGGAAGATATTTTTTTCATAAGACAAGAAATTAGGTTAATACCCAGCAAAGGTTACAAGCAGCACAGAGATATTGAAGGGTATACATATTTGAGTATGCAGACTTGAGCAATTATTGACTAAACATGATTCTATGAAGTTTTGGCAAAATCCACTGGCCTACTGAAAAAGGAACCGACACAGAACAAAAAATTTTAAACCAAATTTATCTTTTGGTCAATGTCTGTTTCCAAATCAAGGTTGAATATCTGTTCTCTCGAGTTTACCACCAGAAGACCACTCATTTTGGTAGCTGACCATATTTCATCTCTTCAACTAGCTCAGTAATGATCATAGTGGCCCTCTTATTCCAATGGAGAGAAGAACCTGTGAAGAACCTGTGATTAGCTTTTCTGAAATTTACAAACAAATGATTCCAACCAGTTGGCCCCGATACAATCTAGGATTAGGATTGATAATTAGATATTTTTGAATATATAAATTGAGAGCCAGTTGAAGAGGCACTACAGAACTAATTTATAAAATAATTACTACGAATTGGATAACGAGCTCTGGCATAGAATGTAAGGGGAAAAAAACTTCTACTACACTGGCAGATAGACCGGTTGCTATGGCAGATAGACCGGTTGCTATTTTCCTAGACAATTATTACAGTTATAAATTTCATACTTGCCCGACGCAAAGACCATTGCAGGAAATGTACGGGCACCAGAATATACAAGCGTAATGTTCCAGATTCATCATACTTCTTCAGTTTTTCTTATTTTATTACCCCCACCATCGAATAACGAGACGCATATGACAAGTCAAACTTTTATAAATGTAGCTTTACTTGCTTGTACTTTCATGAAATTGCACAAAACGTTTGCTTCTCTTAGAAATGTGACTATCGGAATAAAGAAAACAGGAAGTGTGGGTCTCTTTTTGAGACTAAGGGAGTATAATGCTTTATAATTCTTTGTTATAAGTCGACAGCACTTGGTAAATTTTTGTGTGTACCTAATTCTCCAATTAAGAACTCTAAAACAAACACACTTGTTTATGTTTAAAACAAACACAACTTCCAGAAACAAAACTTCAAAAGAAAAAATAAAAGCAATACACATAATACTGGACAAGAACAACATTTAAATAATCACCAAAATTCATTACAACAGCTGCAGCATACAATAGAGCATTCAGAATATTAACAGTTACGAACAACAAAAAAAGCTAGCTCCCAAACCTCATTAATCAACATTTTGGAAGGGGAAAATAAAAGCAATCTTGTTTTGTTCCATCAGAACATAAATTTCATGTAGCACGCCAAATGGGACAATAAACTGATATTGGCCATAATGGGTCAAGAATCTAAGTTAGATGGTAAATAAACTGTGATATTGGCCAGTATACCGGTTCTTGGCCAAACGGCGCTTAATGACCAATACACTTGGGCACAAAGCGAAATGTATACCTATGATTACTACCACTTTGATATTATATACACCCTCCGTCCCGTATACCATTACACTTTGTGTTTTGGACATGGAGATTAAGAAAAAGTGTAAGTGTTGCAAGTGTTGTGAGTATAAAAAGTGAGGAAGGAGAGAGAATGGGTGGGAGAAATAGTAAGTTGATTGGTGTTGTGAGTATAAAAGTAAAGTAGGAGAGAGAATGAGTGGGGGGGAATAGTATAAAAGATGTCCATTTTAGGAAAGTGTAATGGTATATGGGACACCCAAACGGACAGTGTGTATGGTAAACGGAACGGAGGGAGTATATATATGTATAAGAGACTACTAATATCTATGTCTCCCCTTCTTTCTTTAAGCTCAAGTAATCATATACTCTAAAGTTCACCAAGCATATTTCAAATCTTATGAATGCTTACCGGAATGGCCACATATATAAGTGGTGACTGGACAGCTTCTTCACTGATCTTTTGCTCTCATTATTATTGTTGTTCTGGTTCTTGTTTTCCTTTATTTTCCTCTCCAATTGTTATGTGGACACTTCTCCGTTGTTTACTATCATGAGTTCATGACTAAATTTCTAATGATATAATAGTTTCACTTTATTTCTTACAAACCATTATGAGAAAAGAGCTACACTGCAAAGGAAATATTCATGCTTTTCTGCTTTAGACACAATCTTTAAGTATCTAAGCCTTCATTCCCATTTGCTGCTGTTCAGCAGCTCTTACACGGAAAACATTTTTGCAGAAACTGATTTTACGCTAAAAAATTGATACAACAAAAGAACTTTCCCGTGTTAATTGTAAATCGTAGTACTTGCACTCAGTTATCTTTCAACTCTGAGACAGGGTTTCAAAGATGCCAACAAGTGCCCTTACTTGACAGTTATGTGCAAGGCTACATTACCTCACCATGACAACATACCTCTTCCCAACAAGGTTTATTTAAGTGTTCTGCAATGATGCTAGTATTCCTGATTCTATTAATGACCGCAAATGACTTCCCAATCAGCATAGTTTAGATATGCATTGATCAATTCAACCAACACCACAGAGTCAAGGAACATTGCTTCAAACATAAAACAAGAAAATTATTATCTGGCCCAAAATGAGTGTCCATTTTCCATGAAATTACACAATTCACGTGCCAATGTTCATGTGCTAATATCTACTTGCAATGATATCATGTCAAGACAACGGTATTCAGGCATATATGCTACTAAAAGTGATTAAAGGTCTACATCTATAATACCCTGAGAAACTAAAAGTGGACACTCATTTTGCAAAACGGAGGAAGTATGTAGAAGTGCTCCAGAAAAAAACCTGGTTTCCTGAGTGCCTCTGAACGCAATAACAATAGCATTAAGATCATCCGCTACCCCAACAAATGCCTGCAACACATATATCAATTAGTACAAGCTTTTAAAAGATGCGGAACAAGTAGCAAGAGATTTAATGAAATAAACAAGGGAATGTGCATCCTTATTTCCCTGAACTTCTCCAGTCAAAAAAAGAAATGAACCTGTAGGCAGTGCTGAATATCAATAATCAGCTCAATAATTTCAAATCCCTGTATTAAAAACACAATCATCATGAACAATGATTAAGCGTGACTGCTAAAACCAACACAAACATAGATCTATTCAGGGTTATTCTTTCCACTGTAGAGATTATGTAACAACTACCTTCGTTAGACCATTGCATCTTGAGCAGGTCCAAGTAAATAGTTCTGTGGAATCCGACAAGTATACCTACAGAGGTCCAATTATTTTGTCAATATTTTACCCTCTGCCAATTAGAAAGTTCTTCAAACCAAGTCAATAACATAATGCCGTGATGGCAGACTGATAGTAGAACAGAACTTACTGCAGAAGCATATTCCACCATTGTTTTGGCAAGAGTTTGATTGTAATTTGGTAGATGATGCTTGTGCCTGACCTTAAGTTCTGCAACCATAAAAAAGACATAGCAATCAGGAAGAGACTCAAATTTTCCTGCATAAAACAAAGGTGCACAATCCAAGCCACTAACATATCCATATATCTATCAACCATGAAAGTTCTCCATCTATGAAAGTGCATAGACGAAGAAAGAATTGGCAGAATCCTTGTCTGTAAAAGATGCAACTCTCCCAAAGATTGCAGTGCACATGCTCAACATGCAACGGGTAATATGGGCGAGTTCTCAAAAGATTTTCCCCAATTAAATCGCAGAATGTATACAATTTGGGTCTGGGCAACTTGCATAATTATCTGATCTTAATAAACTCAGAATTGTAAAGCATCATATAAAATGTATGACAGTCGCAGATCACTATCATAATGTGATAGGACGAATGGATGGTACGAGAAGAAAATCCACAAACATTTTTCAACAAAGACTACATGAGATGAAACGGAAACTCTTGACACTTTTCCCCACATAACATCTTCAAGCTGACTTGCACCCAAATATGGGGTTTACATATTTAGACACTTATGACGCCCTTTCAAACTTAAGATAGAAGAGGACATTCAGCCATTCATTCAAAGTATCTTGATAACCTCGCCAAAATAAGTTAGTGGTCACCTTATATGATCTCAAGAAGTTTTAAGATACATTGCCCTTCAATGTAGTACAAAAGTTCATTGCTCAAAAATTCTCAACATTAATACTAAATAATTACACACCTTGCAACATGACATTCCCCTAACAAGTAACATTAGTTTGCAAGAAGCTCCTATTGCTAATCAAAGTTTCCCAATATACATAGAGCACAACAATATAGAAATTTAACGGAACCAGTCAGTTGGTGAAGATACATGTGCAGACGGCTACGATTTTAATGTAGTTCCGGAAAATATCTTACTCTGAAGACGCAAAATTACTCCTAATTAATTCTAGTACAGACAAAAACTAGCAACTTCAATATTAGAAGGGGTTAGCACACGAACATCATTAACGCACCTTAACTGCCGTTCAACTGTACTTAGAATCTACTTTGCTAGCACGTGTACAAAATTGGTGTCAATCTACTTCCAAGCAAAACTTTTCCCCCCAAATTTCTTCAAAAGCAATCAACTTTAAATAATAATACAAGCTAACTACCACTAAATCAGTAGTATCTCAGTCCCTGGTTACACTGTCTATCTTAACATTCGATACACTCTTATCAACAAACAGAAAACACAGTGAGGCACGAAAATTAACAAGTCACAAAATAAAATGCTTGAAAAACATAAAAAATATATTTAATTATATTACTATCACCTCTTCCGGTTGAAAACAAAAACAAGCATATCAAAATCACCACCTTTAACCATCCTCTTCTCTCCATAACTTGTAAACACAAAAAAATAAAAACTACAAGTCAATTTCAAACAATAGCATCAAATGCACAAAAAATTAAGCAAAATTCAGGGTTTATTAGACGTGTTACCCCCAAAAATAATCAGCAGAACGATTGGGGCCAATTCCGCCAAGGCAGAAGAGATTAAGGGGGACAACCGGACAAATGGAACTTCTTCACGAGGTTCTAGAACGATGGGATTGTTATTCACCGGTGACAGGGAAACCGACGGTGGATGGCTCGGAGGAAGAATTACGACGGGGACGAATATTGGTGTGTTGATGCGGACTTGTTGGATGATTAGGAGAGAGAAAAGAAAGGAATTGGAACCGGGAGGACGAAAATTAGGGAATTGTTATTTGTTCCGTCCAGTTACTTGAAGCATCTGTACCAAAAAAAAAAAAACCATCTACCTGTACCAAAAAACAATTACATAAAGCAAGTTTTGGGAGAAACCAGTTTCTTCATAAATTATAAAAAGTCCAATTTTTTTTCAACTTGTAAATATTTGACGAATATAGAAACAGTTTAAAAAAACAGGACTTTTTATAATTTAGGAAGAAACTAGTTTTCCCCAAAATATTGTGATTACATAAAGCAATAAAGCATCCAAAATGATAATTTAAAAGAGAAAATTACCTTCTAGTCTCCGGATAAAATCAAATTTATGTTTTAGAACAGCATATTATCAAATTTACCGTATTATATACTCCCTCCGTCCCAATATTTAGTTCACCATTTTGATCTCGACACGCAAATTAAGGGTGAAGAAAATGTTATGAGTATAATAGTAAAATAGGAAAGAGAATGAGTGGAGAAAATAGTAAATTTGAAAAGTGTTGTGAGTGTAGTAGTGAAATAGGAGAGAGAATGAGTGGAGGAAATAGTAAATATTCTTTGCCAAAAAAGGAAAGGTGAAGCTTTAAATGGGACACCCAAAATGGCAAAAGGTGAAGTTATTAATGGGACGGAGGGAGTATTTTACGTTTTATTTTCTCAAAATATTTTATCTAACCATATAATCTCTCGTCGTTTTAAATGAGATAACTATACCTCCTTCCCACCTTATCACAAACACAAATGTTTGTTAAAATTTTTAAATTATTTTTAAAATGTTTTAGTCTTTAGTTTTCGATAGTTATCTATTTGTTCCCTCGAACATCTCATTTTCTCTCTCTCTCTCTCTCTTTCTCTCTCTCCTGAAACCATAACCGGAAAGGTCATTCACCCCAACCTGAAAAACGATACAGAATTGTGACCGGCGACTCCTTTTTCGTCTAGGTTTCCCCATAATCCATCGCATTTTTATTTCAGTTAAACCCTGATTTCACTTTTGTCCATATAATAAGCGTTGAATTGCAAAAAAGAGCCCTAATTTATTGCTTGGAAACCCTATTTAGGTATGTGGTAAAGCTGTTGGTTTGGTTTTTATTCCTTATTGAATCTTGTTGTGTTATTAAAATGGGTTATTATGAAAAATAAGGGTAGTATTAGATTTGTACTTGTAATGCAATTATTTTGAATTTCTAAAAGCTCACTTAAACAACCAAGAAAAAAAAAATTGTATTTTGGACCCCAAAGTTTAGGAAGTGTTACTAAGTTAAGTTAGACTTTATTCTATCAATGTTCACAATTTAGGCCTCAAAAAAGAGTATATTAAAAGTACATATTTATTTTGATATTGGAACGAAGGTAGTATTACTTTCGTTGTTGTATATATTTTGATATTTATTTTAGGATGGTGGTAATACTAATTTCGTTGTTGATAAGTATTTTAATATAAAATAAAAAAATCTTAGTTGTTTGATCGCCGGAGTAGGTGATCGTCGGAGTTGATGGTGTTTTTAGTAATAGTTTAGTTGATAAATGACAACTTACTGATAAGTTAAGTTTCAGTTGTTTGGTTGTCGAAGTTGGTAGTCGCTGGATTTGATCGTGTTCTTAGTAGTTTAGTCGACAACCGAGAACTTACTAATAAGTTCTCAGTTGTTTGGTCGCTGGAGTTGGTATTCGCCAGAGTTGATCGTGTTTTTAGTAGTTTGGTTGACAACTGAGAACTTACTAATAAGTTAAGTTCTCAGCTGTTTGGTCGTCGGAGTTGATTGTGTTCTTAGTAGTTTAGTTGACAACTAAAAATTTACTAATAAGTTAAGTTCTCAGTTGTTTGGTAGCCAGAGTTGTTCGTGTTCTTATTAGTTGATGCATTGCATGATGGGAAGTGAAAAGTCAACAATCACATTAGTATTTTAGTATTGGTCCAAGTTCAGCAACTCAATGAATCTTCTATGGTTCATGTTTTTGTTTATTTTAAGTCTTTAATGTTATGCCTATATATAGCCTAGCTCTGGGAGTTATCCGGCAGATTTTTGGATGTATTGAAAATAACATGATATGAGATTAGTAGAGCTTGGCTCCTAATTTTCCTCCTTCTATTGTGTCCGTGAATTCCAATTCATTTCCTATCTTTTTTTTATTTCCCTCATCATTTGGTATCAGAGCTTGCACTACGCTCTCGGGCAGATTACGTGATTGCATTCATGGCAGCACGACGTGGTAGAGGAAGGCGCGGCAATGCAATGGGTGGTGTGAGAGATGAGCGAGATGATGAAATTCAGGCACTTCGAAGGCAGGTTGAAGAGCTTACCATTCGACTTGAACGCCAAGAGGCGCGGAGTGAGCGCGGTGGATCAAGTCGTGGTGGGTACTCTAGTGACGAGTCAGATGTGAATCCCTTCGCCAATCGTAGTCATGAAGGTTGGGTAAGGCGTGACTTTGACAAGGTTAAGATTGACCTTCCGGAGTTCCATGGTCGTTTACAACCAAACGAGTTTCTCGATTGGCTTAGTGCTATTGAGAAATTTTTTTATTATAAGGAGACCCCTGAGCAACAACGTGTGAAGCTAGTAGCAACAAGGTTGCGTGGATATGCTTCAGCGTGGTGGGATAAAGTCCAGGTCATGAGGCTTTGTAAAGGAAAAGCCAAGATTTCTTCGTGGGAGAAAATGAAGTCTAGGCTAAAGGAGAAGTTCTTGCCTTTGGACTTTGCTCAGACAACATTTTCCCAGTTCAACAACCTCCGTAAAGATGCAAAGACTGTGGTTGATTATACAGAGGAGTTCTACAAACTCCTAACCCGCAATGATGTCCAAGAGACTGAAGAACAGTTAGTTGCAAGGTATGTTGGTGGTTTGAGAGACCCTATTCGTGATGAAGTAGACATGCACAGGTTATGGAGAGTAAATGATGCTTACCAAGTAGCCTTGAAAGTTGAGGCTAAGCTCACGCGACATGGTGCAAAGAGGTACGTAGATGTTCGTAGCCTCTACCCTTCTAAGGGAGAAAGTTCGCGTGGGAAAAATACTGCTGTTAAGGATGGAAATCAAACTGGTGGCGCTGAAAATCCAACCCCTCCGAGACAGTTTGGAGGACAATATAATCGCTCTAACAGTTCAAACGGATGCTTCAAATGTGGTCAAGTTGGTCATCGCACGAGGGAGTGCCCAAAGCGGCATGTTGTAGCTTTCGGCGAAGAGGACAATATGGAGGATGATGGGCAACCAATATATGATGAAAGAGGACGACTTCCAGTGAGAAGAGATTGAGCCTGAAGTAGGAGAAAGTTTGATGATTCAAAGGGCTCTTACCACTCCTAAGGTTGAGTCCGATGATGATTGGCTTCGCTCCAACATCTTTAAAACTCGATGCAAATCTGAGGGAAAGGTGTGTACCATAGTCATCGATGGCGGGAGTTGCGAGAACATTGTGTCCCTAGAGATGGTGGACAAGCTTAAACTTCCAACCAAGTCACACCCAAAGCCTTACCGAATCGCGTGGTTCAAGAAAGGTAATGAGGTAAAAGTTACAAAACGCTGTCTTGTTTCATTTTCTATGGGGAAGAATTACCATGATAAAGTGTGGTGCGATGTTGTTCCTATGGATGTTTGTCACATACTCCTAGGAAGGCCATGGCAATATGATAGGTGTGTCATTCATAATGGTCGTGAAAATACTTACACTTTTCAAATGGGAAAATATGAAATTGTTCTTTTGCCTAGTAAGGAGGAAAAATTACCCAAGCCGTCACAAGTGGAGAACAACAATCTTCTCACTTTGGCAAAATTTGTGAGAGAAAGTAAGGAATGTGGTACTGCATACATGTTGATTAACAACACAGTTGGAAGGATGCTTTCATGTTCCTAGTGAATTGGAACCTCTTTTGAAAGAATTTGAAGATGTTATGCCCGAAGAATTGCCTGATGGGCTTCCACCGTTAAGAGATATTCAGCACCAAGTTGATTTAATTCCAGGATCTAGTCTCCCTAACAAAGCTCATTACCGGATGAGTCCTAAAGAACATGAAGAATTGAAGAAGCATGTTATGGGGATGTTAAAGAAAGGTCATATTCAAGAAAGCTTGAGCTCTTGTGCAGTTCTGGCTTTGTTAACTCCAAAAAAAGGATGGTACATGGCATATGTACGTGGATAGTCGTGCTATCAATAAAATCGCCATCAAGTAAAGGTTCCCCATACCAAGGATTGATGATATGTTCGACATGCTTGCCGGAGCAAAGGTGTATTCCAAAATTGATCTAAGGATTGATGATATGTATAGTCGCCAGATAGGTCACCGGAATTAAAAAAAAAAAGTCGTCGGAGTTGGACATTGAAATTGGTGGCTGCCGAAATTGTTGATCAGAGAATATGTGGATGAGTGGCCTAAGGTGATGATGATTGGAGAGTAAACTGATAAAAATGATGGACTTAGTAAAATGATGGGAGGGTGAAATTAGTAAAATGATAAGGAGAGTGAACTCAATAAGTTAGGGACTATATGATTAGATGGAATATTCATTGTTTTAAAAGGTAAAATTGGTAAATTTTAGCGATTATATGGTAAATCTCCCTTTAAAAAATAAAAACCTCAAGTAATATTTTACATTGGTAAAATCTCATTTACAATTCTTTTATAGGCCCGCGTATCTATAAAAGCAGCAAAGTGGATTTGCATTCGAGTAACTCTTGTGAAAAACTAGTTTTTTTTTAAATGTTATAAAAAAACTAGTTTTCAGAACCGTTCATCACTCTTATTAGTTAGACTTGGTGCTTTAAAACTAGTTTTTTTCTTATGTTACAAAAAAAAACTAGTTTTTTACAAGATTTTGGCTTTGCATTCAAACATGAAAGTGTTAAAAAAAAAAAAAAAAGGTTGTTTAGCTGATTTTTTTGGGAATAAAATAGACGTTTTTCATTGAAATAAATAGTCTCTTTCTTGGATAATAGAAACAAGTCTATCAAACTTGCCAAAGTCTTGTAAAAAACTAGTTTTTTTGTAACATAAGAAAAAAACTAGTTTTAAAGCACCAAGTCTAACTAATAAGAGTGATGAACGATTCTGAAAACTAGTTTTTTTTATAACATTTTGAAAAAAAAAAAAACTAATTTTTCACAAGAGTTACTCATCAAACTTAATTGTTTTATAATAAAAAAGAATTTTTGTGAGAGAAAAAGGGATATTTTTATATTATTTACTATTTCATCCGTCTCAAAATTAGTGTTCATTATGAATTTATAGATATTTTTTGAAAATTTTGATTTTTAATAGAAAAAAATCATGAATATTTTGCTATTCACTTTCAAAATTTTAATTTTATAAAAATATGATGAACTATGATTTTTTTAAAAAAATAAATAAAACATTTGGAGATATAGTTATTTTGCCAAAATCTTGCAAAAAACTAGTTTTTTCGTAATATAAGAAAAAAACTAATTTTAAAGCACTAGTTCTAACTAATAAGAGTGATGAACTGTTCTGAAAACTAGTTTTTATAACATTTTGAAAAAAAATATTTTTCACAAGAGTTACTCAGTTATTTAAACGTAAATTTTTTAAAAAAATTATATATATTTTGGTATAAAAAAATGACATTCAATTTAGAAAAGAGGGAGTAATATTTTTTTTATAGTTATGGTTCATTGAAACAAGGCTTCTATCATAATTGTTAGGGGTGGAAGCGGTTTGGCTCAAACCGCGGTTTGGAGTCGAACCGAGCCAAACCGTGTAGTTTGGTTCGGTTTTAGACATAAGTGGTTTAGCTCGGTTTGAGAAATTAACAAACCATGTGGTTCAACTCAGCTTGGGGTTTGGCACTCCTAAACCGAACCGAGCTAAACCGAACCGAACCGTTTAAGATCGAACCGCGGTTTGAAACCGTGAAACCGAACCATTAAGCCGAACCGTAAAACCGAGCTATGAACCGAGCCATAGAACCGCAATAATTTTGTCTCAAAATTATTGTTAGTTTCTTTTTTTACTACAATTACCTTTTAACATGGTATTTTCAATATATACATGCATTTTATAAGTTTAAAAATCTTGAGTATGACATTTTTACTCCTTCTATGCCACATTACTGTCCATTGAATCAGGTGTGACATTTTCATATACCATTAGGCTGCAAACAAGTAGAGCTAAACTGGGCTGAACCTACCTTTACTCAAACTTGAGTTATTCATCTAACAAATCTAAAATCAGCTGAATTCTACTTGTTTACTGTGTTCATTTGGCGAGAGAAGCAATTGTTATTTTTAGTTTTTGAACAATTTTGTTACTGTTGTAAGTGCTCCAATTTGAGTTGTTAGTATTTTCGTTAGAAAACTAACAAAAGCCCTAACATCCTTAACATTTCTAACAATACCTAATTTTTCTAACAAAGCAAGGGTAAGTTGGGGATTGCTATTTGGTGTTAAACAAGTAAAAGAATCTCACAAATGTTGAATTTCCGGAACTGGAAGCTGCTGAAACTGCAGCCAGCTTGCTTGTTGAACAAAATATTCCTCTTGTCCAAAGCATGGAGCAGCATTTAATGAACAGTGCACGCTGTCAATAGGATCCGCGCGGACATCAATGCTCAATCCAGTTGCCTATAAATTGAACCCTTCTCTCTCAGTTTAGACAACACAATTCGCTCACAGAAGCTATTCTCTGGTGAAAAACAGAGAGAAAACAGTGGGAATCCTTAGATTGCCACCATTTTCTCTTGAGTCTTTCCCAATCTCACTCCAAACACTCTCAAATCACTCTTAAACATACACAAGCTCAAGCTTAAATCAACACTAAATAGGAGGATTAGAGAGAAAACATAGAGGACTTAAGTGTTATCTACTTGTTTTCTCTTTGACCAACTCTATTAACAAACACTAAACACATTCAAGCCTTGAATCCATTCAAACACAAACACAAACACAAGAAGATAGGGTTAAACCACCATTGGTAAAACCCTCCTTCTCCTTACCTTAAACCTCCCACATCCATGCATGCATCTCACATTTCAAAGATGTAACTTGTTTGTTGTCCATCCCTTGCCCTAGATCCAAGAGGATCTCCATGGAAGTTCATCTCCATGGATGATCTTCTATAAGGATCAACATTCCTTCCAAATTATTTCTTATTTACTTGAAAGTGTTTTCCTAAAATCATTTTCATACATAAAATCTTTATTTCAAGTTAAATCTCCCCATCCCAAGCAAATGAAGTGCTTCAAGTCCTAATGTACCCTAAGGATGGCTTGATATAGTAGATCACCACTAAACATGTCAAGTGATAACTAATCAAATCCTAAGGAAATGGGGACAAGCATGGATGCAAAACCCTTAAAATCACATTTTCCTTCAAGAACATCTTGCTGTCCAGTAGCATTGTTCTGAGACCTCAGTCCATTTTCCTATTTTTTGGACACAGTAAAACTTGGAATTTGGTGTTTACTACAAAATACTTTTTGTATCCAACATCCATATGATTCCAGAAATATTTTTACTTTATTTTTTACATCAGTCTAACTTCCTTTTACAAATTATTTTCAAAAGGTCAGTTTAGCAGTCTCTGAAAATCCAGATTTCATATCTGTGATTTCCAGAGGGTTTTGGTCCATCAAATCATCTCCAATTATAAAAATCTTTTGAGTCACCTTATTTAAGATGTTTTGAACAACTTTCATTCTCTGACTTTCCCCATATTCTGAGATTTTAAAACTCTTAAATCCATTTCAAAATCAAGTGTCCACTGTCTTTCTCATTCTGGCAGAATTGACTTTCAACTTCAAGGAGTCTTTTGAGTACCAAAACTCAACCCTAAAATCATACCAAAAATCATGGGACTTTTTTAAAGTCTTACAAAGAGTTCTCATTTTTTAGTTTTCTCATTTTGCATTTATTTTAACCAAAGAAACACACACACACACACATAAATGGTTTTAAGCTAGGAAGACTCGTTTTACGAGGCGTTCCGGATGAATCCTAACGTTCTTCCCGGAGTGTAACGTGACCTCCGAACTCAAATCTCTCATTTTCGGGCATTTTTCAAAGTTTTGGCCCTTAAAATAAAAATGGCGTGGCGATTCCCGTTTTCGTGATTTTCAAAAAAAGAAAAATTCGGTGGCACATCATCACAACTGTCTGGTGGTGATCTATGGTTGACATTTTATCATTTGGTTGTTTGTCAAATCTTAAGAAGTTTGTGAGTTTGAAATGCGGTTTGGACCGTGGTCTAGATCGCGGTTTGGACAGTGGTCTGAACCGTAAAATCAAACCGCGGTTTAGACCGAACCAACCCGAACCATAGCGGTTTGGTTTAGCTCGGTCTGAATTTTTTAATGGTTTAGCTCGGTTTGGATTTTCTCCAAATCGATGCTAGCGGTTTGACTTCTAAAATTGCCCAAACCGAGCTAAATCGAACCATTTCCACCCCTAATAATTGTAATTCGTTAATGGTAGTCGTTTTCTTAAAGTAATGGAAGGGATGGATATTTAACCGAACCCGGTCCGTTTTGAAGGGTGATTCGATTCAAAATTTTTGAATTTGGTAGGGTTTTTCATGATTCGATTGGATTTCGGATCGGATTCGATTTAGGTATGATACGAGATTCGAGATCCGATCCGATCTAGTTTTCTTCAATTTATTATCCGATCCAATCTGATCTGATCCGCTTTCATTAACCTTACTGTTTTTCATTTTTACCCCTCATGTTCTTTAAATTTGCACTATTGTGATGATGTGTCGCCATTTCGCGGAAAAAAATTCGATTTTTCGCGTTTCTTTGAAAAAAACCAAATACAACCCGGGAAAAAAGAACGGAGTCGCCACGCCATTTTTGTTTTAAGGGCCAAAACTTTGAAAAAAGCCCGAGATCAGAAATTTGGGTTCGGAGGTCATGTTACACGCCGGGAAGGACGTTAGTGTGCACCCGAAATGCCTCGTAAAACGAGTCTTCCAAGCTGAAAATCATTTGTGTGTGTGTGTGTGTGTGTTTTGGCCAAAATAATATGAAACTCAGAAAAGTAAAAATTGGAATATCTTTTTAAGACTTTAAACTGATCCCATGATTTTTGGAAGATTTTTGGATTGAGATTTGGTACTCAAAAGACCTTTTGAAGTTGAGAGCCATTTCTGCCAGAATGAAAAAGGCAGTGGACCTTTGATTTTGAAATGGATTCAAGGGTCTTAAAAATTCATAATCTGGATAAACTCAGAGAATGAAAGTTGTTCTTGACACCTTAAATAAGATTTTTGCGAAGGAATTTTCCATTTTGGAGAAGATTTGAGGGGTCAAAACCTTCTGGAAACCTCAGATATGAGATCTGGATTCCCAGAAGCTGATGAACTAGCCTCTGAAAGAAAATTTGAAAAGAGGAGTTTTACTCACCCAAAAAATAAAGTAAAAATATGTATGGAAAGATCTGGATGTTGGCTACAAAAAGTGTCTTGTAGTCAACACCAAATTCCACATTTATCTGTGTACAAAAAATTAGACGATGGACTGAGGTCTGAGAAAATTGCTACTGGACAGCAACTTCTCAAGAAAGAAAATATGATTTTAAAGGGGGTTTTGCATACATGCTTGTCCCCATTTCCCTAGGTTTTGGTTAGTGATCACTTGAAATTTTAGTGGTGAATCAACTATACCAAACCATCCTTGGGGTACATTAGGACTAAGCATTTCATTTGCTTGGGAAGGGGATTTTTATCCTTTGAAAATGAGATTTGAAGCTTGAAAATGGTTTTTAGGGTTTTGAAAATGAGTTTTCTTTGCAAGAAAGTAAGAGAACTTGAAAATAATTTTGATCTTTGTAGAAGATCATCCATGGAGATGGTCTTCCATGGTGATCTTCTTAGATCTAAAGCAAGAAGATGAAAGAACTACATTTTGTAGTTTGCAAATGCATGCATGGTTGGAGTTTAGGGTAAGGAGAAGGAGGGTTTACCAATCTTCCTTGTGTTCTTGAGTTTTTGGCTTGAGTGTATGAGTGTTTAAGGCTTAAGTATGAGAGTGAGTGGATGAGTGTGAGTTGGGAAAGATTGGAGAGAAAATGGTGACAATTCTTGAAGAATTCTCACTGTTTTCTCTCTATATTTCGCCAGAGGTTCGGTGCAATTGGTGTTGTTGCTCCTTTATTTTTGTGACTGGAGGGCTCAATTTATAGCCCTCTGGAAATTGCAATCCCATCCGCGCGGACAGGACCTGGAGCGTGCATTGTTCATTAAATGCAGCTCCAGGCTTTGGACAGGAAGAATAATCTTTTCAAAATTCAAATTAAACAGCCAGTTTATGTTTCCAGCATTTCTATTTATGGTTTTCTTCCTTTGTTTTACCTTTTGAGATTCTTTTTGAGGTTTAACCTTAAATAACAATGCCCATTTTACCCTCACTTTGTTAGAAATGTTATAACTTTCGTTAATTTTCTAACGAAAATTCTAATAAGCTCAAATTGGAGCACTTACAACTATGTCTTTCTTATATAAGGAAAAATCTAAGGTTTACCCACCCCCTCTCTCTCTCTCTTGCGCAGCAGCCCTCTCTCTCTCTCTCTCTCTCTCTGTGTTGACAGACGGTCTCGGGTCGGATCGGATATCGTATCGGATCGGATATGGCTTTCTAGTATTCTATTAAATTGATTAAATAAAAAAAAATTACAGCTTCAAATCGGATCGGGGCTCGGATCAAATTCGGATATGGCTTTCTTGTATTCGGATCAGGACTGATCCGACCCGATCCGATCCGATTGCCATATGGAATCATATAACATTCCCTATATTTGCTTCAAATTTTAGATTAAAAAAACAATACTTAGTTGTTTTATAAACGAAAAAGATTCAAAAAAGATTTTCTTTTTCTGTGCTGTAAAAAAACTTGAATGGGATTTATAATATGAACTGTTGGGGTGTAAACCCAATCCCACATCGACAATTGAACAAAGTATTGTCAGGTTTATAAGAGCACACACCCACTTCATTAGTATGAGGCCTTTTGGGAAGTTTCCAAGAGCAAATCCGTGCGGGATGGGCCCAAAGCGGACAATATCATACTAATGTGGAGTGGTTGGGTGGTCTCGGTCCCTACAAATGGTATCAGAGCCATGGTTCGGATGTTCCGGCCTGGGTGGACCGTGTGTGTGCGATTATAGTGGTGGTGGGATTCCCTCTTGTGTGACCTTGCGGATGGTCTTGGTTTGAGGGGAGGATTGTTGGGGTGCAAACCCAATCCCACATCGACAATTGAACAAAGTATTGTCAGGTTTATAAGAGCACACACCCACTTCATTAGTATGAGGCCTTTTGGGAAGTTTCCAAGAGCAAATCCGTGCGGGCTGGGCCCAAAGCGGACAATATCATACTAATGTGGAGTGGTGGGGTGGTCTCGGTCCCTACATGAACCTATATTACTATCAAAACCATTAAATTAAATAATGTAAGAACAATGATTACTTTAGACTTTCAAAACATGTCATTTTTTTAACCTATTTTGAAATTATCTAACTATAAATTGTTATCACTTATCAATTTGCAATAATTACTCAATATTCAATAATTTATAACTATATAAAGGCTAAAGTGCAAAGCACTTCAACACCCCCCCCATTTTCCCGCTCAAACTAGAACCTAGACTAATTAAAGGCTAGGTTCATTCCCTCTAATGTCATTTACTAAACACACCCCTTATATACTACTTCATTTCCTAGCATTTCAATTCCTAGACGATGTGGAATACCATTTGGTTTTCAAATGCTAAGGCCTCTCAATGTATACTACTCCATTTTCTAGCATTTCAATTCCTAGACGATGTGGGATACAATTTGGTTTTCAAATGCTAAGGCCTCTCAATGTATACTATTCCATTTCCTAGCATTTCAATTCCTAGACGATATGGGATTAATCTCATTTGGTTTTCAAATGCTAAGGACTCTCAATATATACTACTCCATTTCCTAGCATTTCAATTATTAGACGATGTGGGATTAATATCCCTATTGGGATTCAAATGCTAAGACCTCTCAATATATACTACTCCATTTCCTATCATTTCAATTCCTAGACGATGTGGGATTAATATCCCTATTGGTTTTCAAATTCTAAGGAAGACCTCTCAATATATACTACTTCATCTTCTAGCACTTCAATTCCTACTTCCGAGACGATGTGGGATTAATATCACATTACTCCGACTACTCCATTATGCTTCATGTCCGTCAATCCATTTAATTAGAGCACGAATACAAGTTACAAGTTTGTAAAAAAATTAAGGAAAAAAAAGCACCAATTCTATTATGATTTTTGGACATGGGTGTCAACATAGACCCATCGCTTTGGACATAGAGGATTATGAATGCAAGATACGAGGAAACGGGTCCTTTATATGTAAACATGTTTATGAAATATAGATGGATATAAGTATTTATATGTGAAAGCTTGATGTACTTTCCATAGAGCAGTATACATTTCGCTTTAGTTTATCCCAATCCAATATGTATAGTTTGTCTAGTGGAAATAATTAATTTAAAATTATTATTAGTTCTTATAAGATTTTTTAAAATTTAATAATTATATAGTATACTCCCTCTGATTTGAAATATTTGTTACTTTTAAAATATAAATATTCTCATTATTTATTATTTCTCAGTTCAACAATAAACCAATTAATCTATAATCTATAACTATATAAAGGCTAAAGTGTAAAGCACTTCAACACACCCTCCATTTTCCCGCTCAAACTAGAACCTAGACTAATTAAAGGCTAGGTTCATTCCCTCTAATGTCATTTACTAAACAAACCCCTTGTATACTACTCCATTTTCTAGCATTTCAATTTCTAGACGATGTGGGATAACATTTGATTTTCAAATGCTAAGGCCTCTCAATGTATACTACTCCATTCATATACTACTCCATTTTCTAGCATTTCAATTTCTAGACGATGTGGGATAACATTTGGTTTTCAAATGCTAAGGCCTCTCAATGTATACTACTCCATTTCCTAGCATTTCAATTCCTAGACAATGTGGGATTAATTTCATTTGGTTTTCAAATGCTAAGGCCTCTCAATATATACTACTCCAATTCTTAGCATTTCAATTATTGGACGATGTGGAATTATTATTCCTATTGGGATTTAAATGCTAAGACCTCTCAATATATACAACTCCATTTTCTAGCATTTCAATTTCTAGACGATGTGGGATTAATATCCCTATTGGTTTTCAAATGCTAAGACCTCTCAATATATAATACTTCATTTCCTAGCACTTCAATTCCCACTTCCTAGACGATGTGGGATTAATATCCCATTACTCCGACTACTCCATTATGCTTCATGTCCGCCAATCCATTTAATTAGAGCACGAATACAAGTTACAAGTTTGTAAAAAAATTAAGGAAAAAAAACACCAATTCTACTATGATTTTTGGACATGGGTGTCAACATAGACCCATCACGTTGGACATAGAGGATTATGAATGCAAGATACGAGGAAACGGGTCCTTTATATGTAAACATATTTATGAAATATAGACGGATATAAGTATTTGATGTTTTGTATGTGAAAGCTTGATGTACTTTTCATAGAGCAGTATACATTTCGCTTTAATTTGTCCCAATCCAATATGTATAGTATGTCTTGTGGAAACAATTAATTTAAAATTATTATTAGTTCTTATAAGATTTTTTAAAATTCAATAATTATATAGTATATTCCCTCTGGTTTGAAATATTTGTTACTTTTAAATTTTTCACAAGTTTTAAGACACATAGTTATTATAACAACTTCATGATTAATATACCAATATTCTCATTATTTATTATTTTTCCTTTCAACGATAAACGAATTAATAGAATGAAAAAAGTTTCAATGTCATTATATATTTTTGTTGAATACCTTTTATTTAAAAAAAATATTTTTCTAAATTAATCTTTAAACTAATAGTAACTCTTTTAATTTAGTTTCTGTTATTTGTCTAAATTTTATGGCCGTGCGTTTAACGCGCGGGTGTTAGACTAGATACTCAATATTCAATAAGTTCACACCAAGTTGCAATGTATGACTTAATTTCAATTTCGTACATTATGTTCACAAATTGTTGCAATTCAGGACAATTTTGGATGTCCGTTAAATAAAATGGACAAAACATATTGCATATGCAAGGCACATAATTTTCTAGGGGCAAAAATGTATTTTCTAACCAGCCCCAATTACTTCCACCGCCTGTCATTATTTTTCCACACCCACCAGGCCACCACCATCCCTAACAATTATATTTCTCTCTCTCTTTGCAACCTAAAATCTCTTTCCTCGTACCACACACACATATATGTGTTGTATGTATATGTTAAGATATCTTCAATACGGAAATCAAAAAGACGGATATTAAAGCGAGGTATGCCGAAGCAAATCTCCTTAAGACAATATTTCGCCTCCGTAATTGTGCAAACGGATCGATGGCGAATGTCTCCCAAGATACAACGCTTTTTACCAAGAGTTAGTATGCACTTTAACTAACCTTGACGGGCGAACCAAAAAATCAGACTTTCTCTTAGTCTTCGAACTTTTGAAGAAGGAATGAACGAACTCTTTGAACAAATCAAGAACACTTTGAATGAGGGAGAGAGAGAATTGGATTCTTATGTTTGATTTGATAACAACTTGGTTAGATTACTTGATGACTGAATGAAGGAATAGGGGTCTATATATATAGGGTAGATTAAGTCAGATCAGTTGTGACTATTTCACAAAAGTCACAACCTTTCAAGCTAGCACCTGTTCAAACATTAATCTGAACGGACAGCAACTGCTCGGCCGAGCACCATTGGTGCCTCGCCCGAGCATTGGCTAGTTGCTCGGTCGGGCACATTAGTGACTCGCCCGAGCAGAGGCCAACAGAGGATGCTTGTTTTTAGACAGTCATGCTCGGCTGAGGCATATGCCTTGCTCGGCCGATCAGTTCATAAAATTTGAACTGTCGTGTCTTTTCGATTTTAGACCTTTTGACTTTTCAATTCACCATAATATTCACCCAATATTCCAACAACCCCCACATGAATGGAAGGAGTCGACACGGAAAAGAAAGAAGAAGAAGAGCATAGCTGAGAAGTAAATGCATCAAGATAGGTGGCTTTCGCTTTGGACCTTCTTTAGTAAGAATCTATCGAGCTTACTTGGCTGATCAGTGTACGTAACGTATTGAACTGTCAGACGTTATTGTAAGCTTAAACAATAGACCAAACACATTTAAATCTCATATCAGATTTTGGTTCTCTATTGTGTTCATTATTTCGGCCCTGAACTTTCTTGGTTCTGCGAGTTCTTTAGAGAATTTGCCTAAATAAAATTCTCAACGAACCAGTCATGTTCACACTAACATAGGTGATGTGCTATAAAGAGTATCCTACATTACCCCACTTGTACTAATTAACAAGATATAGTCATCATTAAAAGCCATAGCTTAACCTCTACCATTTTGTAGGCAGCACTTTTGCATCATATATAGAAATGGGATGAAGATAAACTTCCAAGTACTTCCCTCAAATCAATCATGACTTGTTTTTCCTATTGAACCTAGTCCGTGGGATCTCCAGTCGCCAGGTTAGGTTTCCATCAAGTTGATTTATATTTGTTTAGGCTTTAGCCCCATTTCTTCTGATGCACGGTTTATTCTCTCCTTAGATAAACCTTTAGTAAACGGATCCGCTAGGTTATCCTTTGATCGCACGAAATCAATCGATATCGTTCCGTTGGAGAGTAACTGTCTAACGGTGTTATATCTACGACGTATGTGTCGAGATTTGCCGTTATATATAAAGTTCTCCGCCCTTTCTATAGCTGCTTGATTATCACAGTGTATACATATAGCAGGCACGGGTTTTGGCCATAGAGGAATGTCTTCTAAAAAGTGTCTAAGCCATTCGGCTTCTTCACCAGCTTTATCTAAAGCAATAAACTCAGATTCCATCATTGATTGAGCTATACATGTTTGCTTAGAAGATTTCCATGATATGGCACCTCCACCAAGAGTAAATACATAGCCACTAGTAGACTTGGATTCATCTGTATCAGATATCCAATTTCCATCACTATATCCTTCAACTACTGGTGGATAATTGCTATAGTGCAATGAATACTCTCTAGTTCGTTTTATGTATCCTAAAACTCTTAATAATGCATTCGAATGCTCATTATTAGGATTACTAGTAAAACGACTCATCTTACTTACAGCATAAGCTATATCCGGCCTTGTGCACTGCATTAAGTACATTAGGCTTCCAATGATTTGAGAATACTCTAATTGTTGCTTCGCATTCCCAGTATTCTTGTGAAGAACAATATGGGGCAGAAATGGATTATTAGTTTCTTTAATTCCATGAGAATTAAATCTCTCAATCATTTTATCAATATAATGTGTTTGAGATAAACTAATTCCATTGGAGGTTCTTGAGACTTTCATTCCCAAGATTACATCTGCTTCACCCATATCTTTCATATCAAAGTTATTGGTAAACATTTTCTTTGTTTTATTTATAACATCAATGTCATGACCAAATATGAGCATGTTATCTACATATAAACAAACAAATACATATGTGTTACCAAATTTCTTTGAGTATACACATTTATCATATTCATTTGTGATAAAACCATTCCTAATCATGACATTGTCAAATTTCTCATGCCATTGTTTAGGAGCTTGCTTAAAGCCATACAAGGACTTAACAAGTTTGCATACCTTGTGCTCTTGTCCTTTTACTTTGAAGCCTTCAGGCTGCTCCATGTAAAATTCTTTATTCAAATCACCGTTCAAAAATGCAGTTTTTACATCCATTTGATGTATATGCAGATTATACAAAGCTGCAATGGCTATTAAGATTCGAATTGAAGTAATTCTTGTAATAGGAGAGTATGTGTCAAAGAAGTCAAATCCTTCCATTTGACGATATCCTTTTGCAACAAGACGAGCCTTGTATTTGTCCACGAAACCATCCGGTCTTAATTTCTTTTTGAAAATCCATTTGCATCCTATTGGTTTAGAACCCTTTGGAAGATCAACCACTTGCCAAGTGTTGTTACTTAAAATGGATTCAAACTCACTATTTACAGCTTCTTTCCAGAATATGGATTCAGAGCTGTTCATGGCTTCCTTAAATGATTGAGGCTCATCTTCAATCATAAAGTTAGAGATAAAATTTGGACCAAAAGTTTTAGCAATTTTAGCTCTCTTGCTTCTTCTTGGTTCAACTTCTTCATTGTTTTCAGAAGTGCTTTCACGTGGTCTCTTAGGAGTATTTTCACAAATATCCTTTTTTCATAGGGAACATGTCCTCGAAAAATTCAGCGTCGCGAGATTCAATTATTGTATTTACATGAATGTCATTTACTTCAGATTTGTGTACTAAGAATCTGTACGCACTGCTATTCATTGCATATCCAATAAATACACAGTCAACGGTCTTAGGTCCTAACTTTGACTGTTTAGGAGGTAGAACGGCAACCTTTGCGAGACACCCCCACACTTTGAGGAATTTATAGGAAGGCTTTCTTCCTTTCCACAATTTATATGGTATAGAACCAGTTTTCTTGTGTGGAATCCTATTCAACACAAAGTTAGCGGATAACACCGCTTCCCCCCACAAGTTTTGTGGTAAACCCGAACTTCCAAGCATACAGTTAACCATATCTTTTATATTTCTATTTTTCCTCTCAGCAATACCATTTTGCTGCGGAGTATAGGGTGCAGTTGTTTGATGAATGATACCGAATTTGAAACATAGGTTACTAGATTCCGTTGATTCATATTCACCACCCCTATCGGACCTTAATACCTTAATTGACTTTTCAAGTTGATTTTCAACTTTAGTTTTGTAAGTAGTGAAAGCATCCATTACTTCATCTTTACTACTTAGAAAATAGACATAACAATATCTACTTCGATCGTCAATGAAAGTAACAAAGTATTTTTTACCGCCTCGAGTTGGGACAAACTTTAAATCACATAGATCACTATGGATGAATCCCAACAGTTGGCTAGTCCTTTCAACTGGTTTAAAAGGTTTCTTTGAAAACTTTGCTTCAACACAAACTTCGCATTTGTGACCTTTCATTGAATCAAGTTTTGGAATAAGTGCTAAACCAACGAGCTTTCTCAAAGAAGCACGATTCACATGTCCTAAACGACCATGCCATAAATTAGAAGACTCACACAAGTAAATAGAATTGTCAATTTTATTTATCACTTGAGGGTACAAATATGTGGACTTCTTGTCCACTACAACAGCATTTGCCTTAAATAGGCCATCTAGCAAGTATCCCTTTTCAACATGCATACCTCCCTTAGTAAGTACAAACTTATCAGATTCAAATACAATTTTGAAGCCTTTCTTACTAAGTAAAGAACCAGAAATTAAATTCTTTCTTATGTCGGGTACATGCATCACATCGTTGAGAGTAAGCTCCTTTCCCGATGTGAACTTCAAGATCACCTTCCCAATGCCTTCAATCTTGGAAGTTGCAGAATTTCCCATATAGAGAAAATCTTCACATTCCATCTTCTTGTATTCTGCGAACAAGCTTTTGTCAGCACATATGTGACGAGTGGCTCCGATGTCCACCCACCAATCCTTGACATTTGACACCAAGTTGGCTTCACACACAACGGCAGACAGACTTACTTCTGAGACACCCGCAGATAGAGTATCTATTTCAGTCATGTTTGCTTGGGGAGGCTTCTTCTTCTTGCTTCGACAATCCTTTGCCCGATGACAACTTTTCCCGCAATTGTAGCAGTCCCCTTTGAACTTGAAGCGTTTGTTGCTGTCATTACTTGACTTCTTCTTAGAAGAGTTATCATGCTTCCTTTTGCTGTTCTTGGGTCGGGATTCTTCCACCATGTTAGCCTTTGCTTCCATGTTTCGTGCATTGGCTCTCTTTTCTGCACTTCGATTGTCTTCATCAATGCGAAGACGAACTAGCAAGTCTTCTATTGACATCTCTTTGCGCTTGTGGTTGAGATAGTTTTTGAAATCTCTCCATGAAGGAGGCAACTTCTCAATCATACATGCAATTTGGAAGGACTCACTCAATTGCATCCCTTCGGCTTCAAGGTTATGCAATAGGACTTGCATCTCTTCGACCTGGTTCATTACAATTTTAGAATCATTAATTTTAAAATCCAAAAATTTTGCAACAAAGAACTTCTTTGTTCCATCATCTTCGGTTTTGTATTTCTTGTCAAGAGAATCCCAAAGTCCTTTTAAAGTTTGAATGGAGTAGTACACATTATACAATGTGTTGTCTAGTCCATTCAAGATGTAGTTCCGACATAGATAATTAGAATGTTTCCATGCATCAATAGCCATTTGTGTAGCCTTGTCTACAACACCTTCAGCCGCTACGGGACATTCTTCCCGTAAGAACTTTACTAGTCCAAGCGTTGTGAGATAGAACAACATTTTCTGTTGCTAACATTTGAAATCAGCCCCATTGAACTTCTCCGGTTTCTTGTACTGCGAGGCCGGTGGCATCATGAGTTGATTAGCACTTGAAGTACTCCCTATTGCATTAGGATTCGTTGCAATAGTCTCACTACTAACGGAGTCATTTCCATTAGTCATTTTCTGTTATGAAAACAGAAAATCCAATAAGAAAGAGATGAAGTAGAGAAGATAAAAATCAAAACAAATACCTGAAAATATTGTCTTAAGATTGTTGTATATATATGTTAAGATGTCTTCAATACGGAAATCAAAAAGACGGAGATTAAAGCGAGGTATGCCGAAGCAAATCTCCTTAAGACAATATTCTGCCTCCGTAATTGTGCAAACGGATCGATGGCGAATGTCTCCCAAGATACAACGCTTTTTACCAAGAGTTAGTGTGCACTTTAACTAACCTTGACGGGCGAACCAAAAAATCAGACTTGCTCTTAGTCTTCGAACTTTTGAAGAAGGAATGAACGAACTCTTTGAACGAATCAAGAACACTTTGAATGAGGGAGAGAGAGAATTGGATTCTTATGTTTGATTTGATAAAAAAATGGTTAGATTACTTGATGACTGAATGAAGGAATAGGGGTCTCTATATATAGGGTAGATTAAGTCAGATCAGTTGTGACTATTTCACAAAAGTCACAACCTTTCAAGCTAGCACCTGTTCAGACATTAATCTGAACGGACAACAACTGCTCGGCCGAGCACCATTGGTGCCTCGCCCGAGCATAGGCTAGTTGTTTGGCCGAGCACATTAGTGACTCGCCCGAGCAGAGGCCAACAGAGGATGCTTGTTTCTGGACAGTCATGCTCGGCCGAGGCATATGCCTTGCTCGGCCGAGTCGTTCATAAAATTTGAACTGTCGTGTCTTTTCGATTTTAGACCTTTTGACTTTTCAATTCACCCAATATTCCAACAATTTGTTCACACCTAACCTCAATTCCGGCCACCCCATTAAATTGCTCTTTAAAATGTTACATTCCATCCACCCCCAACTAGTTTCCTCTTTGAATTCACTTTCCCTTTAGCCGACCACCAACATCAATTTGACCTTTGAAATTTAGTTTCCACCAAATCGCCTTATTTTGTCTCAACAATCAAAATCTATATTAATTTATTTATTTTAATGTCTTTATCAAGTTCAAACAAGTTTTGGGATTACCCTCTTTCTATCTTCTATCTTTTATCTTCTGTCTTCATGTTAGCATGGTCCATATTTCTGGATTTTGTGAATGTTTTGGGGTTTTGCAATGGTAATTTGGGATTCGAATTGGGTGGTGGGTTCGTGTTAATTTTTAATTGAGTCGGGTTTTTTTTTTAACGTTAATTTGGAGAGTTGGATTATGATGGGTGGTAGTCGAATGGAACAAGGTGAGGAAATTGGTGAGTGGAAGGGAAGATTTAAGTGAAAAGACATTTTTATCCCCCAAAATCATGTGACTTTCAAGTGAAATAGGTTTCGTCAATTGTATTTAACGGACATCCAAAAATTGTCTCAGATAGCAACAATTTGTGAACATAATGTACGAAATTGCAAAAATTAGAACATTAGGTCATATATTGCAGCTTAGTGTGAACTCAGTAAAGTGCGATTTCACCGTCATATTATCCTTCAATGTTATACATTGATAGGCTTAGTCGCACGCCTACAAATTACTACAAGGACTCCTAAAAATGTAGATAGTAAAAGTCCAGGATCGATCTCAGGGAACAGTATTGATTACGAACTAGTCACGGACAAATGGGGGGATTTGTTTGTTTTTTAATTTACTTCCTAAGAACATAAATTAAACTAATTAAGAGTAAAAACAATGATTTAAAAATACTTCAGATTTGATTCAATCCCCACCTAATTATGCAATTATCATTGATATCTCTTTTCAATGTCACCCTATTCACCTGATCACGAAATATATTTCAATCTCTGTTTCTTCTTTCAGATTAGTTACTAGCAGTGGCACACTCACTAGAAACCCTAATTAATAAATTAATCCAACTGGCACAGTATAGATCGCAGAATTAATTGATGAACGATTTAAGAAACTAAGATCAAGAATGCATTCTATGATTATTTCACACAGATAATCACCTAATTTTACCCACTTCACAATTTACCATGGCACATGCATAAATCGTAAAGATGCTACTCATGAATTCCTACACTGGCACAGTAATAGACAATTCTAGCAAAGATTCATAAACAGAACAAGTGAATTGGCCAAATCCACAAACCCTAGTTATAAATCTAAATTAAGCACAAGTAAAATTATGAATAGGAAAAAAAATAAATTGAAAAGAACAATACCTCAAATTGATAATTAGGGATTCAAGCAATCAAATCCAAAGCCAAAGAGTTAAGCTTCCATGGATGTTCTAAGCTTTTCTCTCGATGAAAATAACATAAAAAGAAGAACCCTAAAAAAATGTTCTTAAGGAGTTTATATACTCCTTCCTAATAAAACCTAAAAACTAATAAATAGAAATAATAAAAACATAAAAGAAAAAGAAAATAATCTTCATTAAAAATAATACTCCTCCATAGTCCATGCCAGTACATGCGTTGGTCATTGTGCCGGCTCCACAATTTCAATTCCAATTCACGTGCACAGCATCAGCATCAAGCAAAATTTTGAAAAACAATTTCTTGACTTCTACTTTGGTCACCCATCTCTTCATACTTTCATTTTGGTCACTGAAGTTTCCACATTGTTGCACTTTGCCCTCCTTGTATGCAGTTGACCTGACTTGACTTGAATATTGACCTTCTAATTAGCCTCTCCAAAATACCATTGTCCCAAATTACATACAAATGATAACAATAATATCCCTATTACATTCTTTCCTCGCGAATACAAAGTATAGCAATTTTAACTCAAATAAACACAACATAAACCAAAATTGCTATAAAATGTCAAGAAAATCAAGGAATTACCATAGCTAAAAATTAACCTATCAAATTCCCCCACGCTTAGACGTTTTACTCGTCCATGAGTAAATTTATAATTCCTCGCTAACTCCAGGTCTAAAACAGAGCGCGAGGGAAAATGATTTCCCTAACTCCTCTAAACCAACCACAACAAAAGTCAACACAATCAAACGACTCAATCAACGCACTCGGAGAATGGAACTCCGCTCCTTATCACTCCAAAAATACAATGGTACTTATGGCCTTAGCTCGACCCCAACTCCAAATATGCAAAAACGGGACATCCAAGCTAAGGCCCACACATCAAAAAGCCAAGGGAAACTAAAGATGTCCTAATTTTCCCCCACGCTTATCTCACACTACAATCCCCCTAAAAAATAAAGTCAATGCCCAAGCAAAGACTTACCTCGTGCAAAACACCAACACCCCTTATATCACCAAGAAAAATTACGAGGATTTTCTATCCTAACGCCTCTAACCGAGCCTCCTACACCAAATATGATCATCCTAACCCGAGACTCCTAACCACCCTTATAACTCCAACACCGGTGATATAAATGATAGAAAGTATTTCACTCACTCACCTTTTGCCTAGGTGCCGTTTCCGGTTTTCACCTAGCCTCTCGTTTTTTTCATTTTTTTTTTACACACTCTCTCCTTTTGCCTAAGTGCCCTCTCGGATTTTCACTTAGCCTCTCAATTTTTTTAATTTTTTTCTTTTTTTAAACGAAAATAAAACAGCATATACAACAACAAGCATGTACCCCACCCCCTCACTAAATCATGCATAGTCCCCTATGCATCACAGAAGTATAATATAAGAAAGATAGGGGTAGGGATACCTCTCGGAACTACTGAGGCGGCCTGAAATGGTAGTCCCATGGACACTGCTGACTGGAGCTGCTCTCTGGAAATGGCCACCTCTGCCATCTCCCGTCATCATACTGTGGTGCCATACGCACCATATAATCGTGAAGTTGATCCTGACGATCCATCGTAATAGCAAACTGCATATCTATACGAGCACTCAAACGATCCACATCACTAACGCCCATACTCGCAGCCCCAGAACCAACGCCCTCAGTCTCCTCCATATAATCATCATCATCATCGTCCTCCTCCTCCTCTTCTTCATATTCAGCCTCTTCCTCAACCTGCTCCTCAACAATTCTAACATTCATCCCTCTTACCTCCCTCTTATTGCTTTCAAGAGAGTCTCGAGAGATGGGCCTAATTATCTTCACCTTCTCACCCCCAAAACTCCACTGCACCCCCGCAGCCTTTACTAAACCGGTAATCAGTGATGGGTACGGAAATCCATTCCGTTTATTCTCTCCCACAGCTTGCATATTATCTGAAATGATGTGCCCCAAAGAAATATTTCCTCCGTTGATAATCAAATGAATCAATAGTGCATGTTTCCACGGAACTTTCACATGCTGCGCTGTCGGAAGGATCCTATAGCATACAAATTTGTTCACTCCCTTTGCCACTATGTTGAACTGAGTCTCATTCACGTGCTTAGGGGAACCATCCGGGTTGTTAGTCCATTGGAGTTGGTTACCCTCCAACGTCCTAACCACATCAGCAAAATACACTCCCCAATCCCCATTCATTGCTTAGAAATACTCACATTCCTCTTGTTTCAATCTAGGGAGCCCATAAAACCTGTTAATATCATCACTCTTGAATTTAATCGTCTTCCCCCTCACATAGGAATGGCCTCGGTCCATGGGGATTTCATTCATATTAGAGTAGAATTCCTTCACAACCAAACTATTACCCTCCTCCACAGGCTCGTCACAAAACCGTTGCCACTTTCGAGTCCCAAACTTAGGAATAAGCCTGAATGATCTAATGTTAAATTGCCTCTCCGCAATTATGGCTCTATCCGTATGGAAATAAAAGTAGTTTTGGGACATATAGTAATTGAATCTTGAGGAATCATGGGGATCCTCACAACGGAGACGGGTTCCGAGGGGCGGGGGAGGAACACTCGATGTACTCTCATCAACCCTTTGCTTTTTCTTACCTCCCTTTTTGGATTGTTGATTTGTTTTACCCATTATAAATTCAAGCACAATCAAGTCAAAGCTACAACACCCAACTACTCAATTAAAAAGGGAAACTTCAAAGATAACAGAGAGAGAAGGTAGATTTGAACCTTTCAAAATTCTGGAAAAAAAATCCCACCGGAGAATTCAAAACCTCGCCGGAAAACCCAAGGGACTCACCGGAATCTTCAAAATCTCGCCGGAGAAATCAAGGTTTTAGGATGAAATCGCCCGGAACTGAACAATGATCGGTTAAACTAAAATTTTATGGTGAGGGGAGAGAATTTATGAAGGTGGGATGGCGAGATTTGAGGTGGAAGGAGGGGAGTTCGCCGGATTGAATAGGGGGTTGGCCGGATTTTGAGAGGTTATAGAGAGAGAGAGGAGAGAGAGGCAGGTAACTGAGGTTTTGTTAATGAGGAGTTGGACCCAATTTGTATTTATATCATGACCCATTCCAACCGACCCGACCCACATCATCCTTCCTCGGGTCGAATCAACAAACGATGGGTACTCCAGGCGGGCGCATGGTTGGCCTCCAAGCGGGCGCCTCAAATCCAGTAACATGGCTTGGAAAATTTTAAATCGAGGTGGGCGCAAGAGGAGGGTCGAGGCGGCCGCATCGTATGCAGAAATGTTGGCGTTGATTTTGGGCCTAACGGGGCGGCCTTTTTTTTTTTTTAAAGAAATCGCCTATGTGTTGCTCCTCCCTCCTTGCTTTTCCTGCACAACACCATAAACCAAAAACCCTTCAGTAGCACCTATTTTAGACATGAATAAAAATTTGCAAAAATTGAAAACGAAATGTACAAAATGACTAATAACAAAAGCAATTAAATTCCGGGTTGCCTCCCGGTTAGCCGCCCGTCTTTATCGTCTTTAGCTAGACCAAACGCCGGGTAAGCCCCCGGCTGGCATCAACTTTTAAAGTCTTTGACAAGACTCGGATTCCAATGTTATCAAACATATACCGGATCTTGGAGATCAATCTCCTCCAAATTCGCGGTATTTACCACTTCATTTTCAAAATACGGTTTCAACCGTTGTCCATTCACTTTGAATCCTTTGTCCTCATTAGGACTTGAGATTATCACCGTCCCAAGCGGGGACACCTCCCTCACCACATAAGGACCGGTCCACCGAGACCTCAACTTGCCCGAAAACAAACGAAGACGGGAATTAAAAAGAAGGACCTTTTGACCCACCTTAAAGTCCTTTTTAATAATCATTTTATCGTGCCAAATCTTCGCTCGCTCCTTATAAAGGAGGTTATTCTCATACGCATCCCTCCTTATCTCATCCAACTCACTCAAATGCAATTTTCGCTCCTCACCAGAACCCTCCAAGTTCAAATTGAACTTTTTGATCGCCCAATAGGCTTTGTGCTCAAGCTCAACCGGCAAATGGCATGGTTTACCAAACACCAATCGATATGGTGACATACCAATCGGTGTCTTATATGCAGTCCGGTAAGCCCATAACACATCATCAAGCCTTTGACTCCAATCCTTTCTATTCGGGTTCACAGTTTTTTCAAGGATGGATTTTATCTCTCTATTGGATATCTCGGCTTGGCCATTTGTTTGGGGGTGATAAGCAGTCGACACCTTATGGTGATATGATATTTCTTGACTAGAGCTTCGACTGTCTTATTGCAAAAATGTGTCCCCCTATCACTTATAATGGCCCTTGGCATCCCAAACCGACACAGAATATTGCTCCTAATGAAGTTGACCACTAATTTTGAATCATCAGTGCGAGTAGGGATGGCTTCCACCCATTTGGACACATAGTCAACCACAAGTAAAATGTACACAAACCCACAAGAATTAGGGAACGGACACATGAAGTCTATCCCCCATACATCAAAGATTTCACAATTCACAATGAGGGTTTGTGGCATTTCATCACGGCGCCCAATATTACCAACCCTTTGGCACCTATCACACGACTGACAGAAAGTGGCCGCATCCCGGAACAATGTTGGCCAAAAGAAGCCACACTCCAAGACTTTTCTAGCGGTCTTTTTCACACCAAAATGACCACCACACGCATGCTCATGACAGAATTTAAGAACAGAGGACACCTCACTATCGGGAATACACCTCCGAATGACTTGGTCGACACAATGCCTCCACAAGTTGGGCTCATCCCACACATAATACTTGGCATCACTACGGACTTTGTCTCTTTTAGATTTTGACATTCCCGGAGGAAATTTATTAGAGACAAGAAAATTGACCAAGTCCGCATACCAAGGAGCCATTGAATTAACTACCCAAAGAACCTCATCAGGAAACTCACCCCGGATTGGGGCTTGTTTATAAGGCTTGTCCTCTTCCATAACAAGGCGACTCAAATGATCGGCAACTAAATTTTCAGCCCCCTTTTTGTCTTTTACTTCTATATCAAACTCACTCAACAAGAGAATCCACCGAATGAGTCTCGGTTTAGCCTCTTTTTTAGACATCAAGTATTTTAGAGCAGCGTGGTCGGTGTAAACAATGATTTTAGTGCCCAACAAATAGGACCTAAATTTCTCTAATGCAAAGACTACCGCCAACATCTCTTTTTCTGTGGTGGAGTAGTTTCTTTGTGCCCCATTCAAGGTCATAGATGCATAATAAATCACATTCGAGGCACGCTCCACTTTTTGACCCAACACCGCCCCCATGGCATAATCACTAGCATCACACATGATCTCAAAGGGACGAGACCAATCGGGTGCTTGAATAATGGGGGTGGTTGTCAACTTAGACTTCAACTCATCAAAAGATTGCTTGCACACATCATCAAAATTAAAATCAACCTCTTTCTGCAACAAGGTGCATAGAGGTGAAGCAATCTTTGAAAAGTCCTTAATAAACCTCCGGTAAAACCCGGCATGACCAAGAAACGACCGGACTTCACGCACGTTGGTAGGGTAAGGAAGTGAAGAAATGACATCAATCTTAGCTTTGTCAACTTCAATACCCTTTTTCGACACAACATGACCTAACACAATGCCTTGCTCGACCATAAAATGACATTTTTCAAAATTTAGGACCAAATTAGTTTCAATGCATCTATCCAACACTAGTCCTAAATGAGCAAGGCATTCATCAAACGAGTCTCCATGGACAGTGAAGTCATCCATGAAAACATCCATAAACCTTTCCACAAAATCGGAGAATATACTCAACATGCACCGTTGAAAAGTTCCAGGTGCATTACACAATCCAAACGGCATTCTCCGATAGGCAAAAGTGCCGAAAGGGCAAGTAAATGTAGTTTTCTCTTGGTCTTCCGGGGCGATAGGTATTTGAAAATACCCGAAAAAACCATCAAGAAAACAAAAATACGCCCTTCCGGCTAACCTTTCCAACATCTGATCAATAAAGGGGAGGGGGAAATGGTCTTTAAGAGTTACCTCATTTAACCATCGGAGATCAATGCACACGCGAATCCCCGTTTGCTCCCGGGTTGGAACCATCTCTCCTTTCTGATTATGGGAAACTGTGATCCCGCCCCTCTTAGGCACACACTGTGTGGGGCTCACCCACTTACTGTCGGAGATGGGATAGATGATCCCCATCTGTAGTAGCTTCAGGACCTCCTTCTTTACCGCCTCCATCATTGGCGGGTTAAGCCTCCTCTGCGATTGTCTCACTGGCTTCGCACCCTCCTCTAGGTTGATCCGGTGCATACACAAAGATGGACTAATGCCCTTGAGATCGGAAATAGTCCAACCAATCGCAGATTTTTGCTCCCGAATCACCTCAATCAACCTCTTCTCTTGATCCTCAGTCAAACTGCTAGAAATCACTACCGGAAGCGTCTCTCCCTCACCTAGATAAACATACTTAAGGCTTAGGGAGAACCTTCAGCTCAAGCTCCGGTGCCTTCTCTATAGATGGAACAAGCTTCTCAACCGGAACCTCTAACTTCATGTGACCATAACCCGGTTCGGTAGCAAACATGGCACTCTCTGTAAGACCCATAACTGCTTCCTTCATCGAATCTGAGATGTCAAAATCCAAGCTAGCATACCCCAAAGCATTCTCTAATGCGGTCTTGAGATCATCATCTCCACTAGACACCTCAAATACCTCCTCTACCAATGGCTCGATCACGTCGATGAAACACAGTGACTCTGTATCCTTAGGGTATCTCATAGAGTCAAAAATATTGAACTCCATCACTTGCCCATCAAATTCCATTGTCAACGAACCATTAGCCACATCAAGTTTTGTCCGAGCAGTCGACATAAAAGGCCTCCCCAACAGGATGGGAGCCTTTGGATCCGTCTCCATCTCTAGCACATAGAAATCTGCAGGAAATATCATCTTCCCCACTCTAACAAGAACATCTTCTACCAATCCCTTCGGGTAGGCATTCGACCTATCCGCTAGCTGTATCACAACTCTGGTATCCTGCAGTGGTACCAACTTAATATTTTCAAACAACGAATAAGGCATGACGTTGATTGAAGCCCCCAAGTCTAACATCGCCTTATGCTCGGAAGCATCCCCCAAGCTAACTGGAATCACGAACATCCCTGGGTCACTGCACTTCTTAGGCAATTTTCGCTGATACACTGCAGATACGTGCTCACTAACCTTACCCTTCTTATGCTCCTCTCCTTATGATTCCTCTTCAGAGTACACAACTCCTTCAAGAACTTCGCATACCTCGGGACAGTCTGAAGAAGATCCAAGAAGGGAATGTTAACCTCTAACCTCTTGAAAGTATCATAAATCGCCTTGTCAGGCTCTGGCTTTCGATGCTCTTTTAAGGCCTCGGGGAATGGAACCTCAGGCTCATATACAGGAGCCTTAACCTCTGGTGCAACTTCTGTCTGCTCTGGTGCCTTCTGTACTGGCTCTGAAATCTCAACCTCAATCTCTGGTTCCTCTGCTACAACCCTATCCTGCAGCTCCTTACCACTTCGAAGAGTGATTGCACATGCATTCTGCTTGGGATTCGGTTCAGTCTGTGATGGCAACTTCCCCGAATTCTGAGCCTCCAATCTACCCACAGCATCTGCAATCTGCCCCACCTGTCTTTCAAGCCCACTGATACTCGTATCAGTCCGCTGCTGATACTGCTGAAAACCGCTGGATAAGGTGGTCATACTCTGAGCAAGAGTACGGAACATATCTTCTGTAGACTGTCCCTGCGATGGCTGCTGCTGCTGCGGCTGAAACTGTGGCTGCATAGGTGGCCTAAACTGCATGGACTGTTGAACCGGCTGAAAACCACGCTGATTACTGAACTGATTCCCGAACTGCGGCTGCTGTGCCCCACTTGGATTAGACCAACTGAACCCTGGGTGATTCCTCCAGTTCGGGTTGTAAGTGTTCTGTCTCTGCTGCGCAAACCCAACTGCATTGACATCCTCATACTCACCCGTTTGTAATGTTGGACACGAATCCGTCGGATGAGTCACATCGTAGCAAATACCACACTGCTTCGGCGGCTGTCCCAACATCATTGCCTTCATCATACTTTTGATGTCCTCAAAATCAATTTTAAGTTGATCTGCTACCCCACTACTGGACCCAGCTGCATTGACCTGTCTGACACTTGACCTCATACCATGTGCCTGGGTACTCTTCGCTAGCTCCTCCAATAATTTATGAGCTTCCGCCGTAGTCTTGTTCAGTATGCTACCCCCACATGAAGAGTCAACCATTCGCTTATCCTGATCAGTAAGTCCTCCGTGGAAATACATAATCAGCTGATCAGCATCATACCCGTGGTAGGGACAACTCCGGGTGAGTGTATGAAATCTGTTGAAGTAATCATAATATGACTCATCCCCCTTCTGCTCCATATTGCTTGTGTCCCGTTTCATCACATTGATTTGGTTCACCGGGAAAAATTCATCCAAGAATGCCTCTTTCAACATCTGCCAGGTAGTAATGCTATTCGGGGCCAGGTGATAATACCATACGTTGGCCCTGTCCTTCAATGTGAAAGAGAAAGCTCGAAGCAGAAGTTGCTCAATTGGGAGATTCGTCGGCTTCATACTGTTGCAGACTTGCACAAACTGAGAAACATGCTGATTCGGGTTTTCACCGGGTAGCCCACTGAAGCTAGGCAATTGATTTAACAGTCCCGGTTTCAACTCGAATGTAACTCCCGCCGGCAATACAGGAAAAGTAACTGCCTGCGGTTGCTCTGTCCAGTTTGGAGCAGTTTTCTCCCTAAGTGTCTGCGCTGCTCTATCCCCCATCTCTGTCTCCCAACAATTATTGTTCACACTCCTGCTTGCTTTACGTCCTTTCCTGAAAGAACGATTGATTTCTGAATCAAGAGGCACAAGTAAATTATTAGTAGAACGGGTGTGCACCATGCACGGTTACACACCACAGGGGGGCAAGGTAAAACACTTAGCAGATAACACAAATACTAAAATAAAAAGAAATAAAAAGAAAAAGAAATAGATTAAGAAAATAATAAGCACGTAAACAATTACACCGCTCCCCGGCAACGGCGCCAAAATTTGATAGGCTTAGTCGCACGCCTACAAATTACTACAAGGACTCCTAAAAATGTAGATAGTGAAAGTCCAGGATCGATCTCAGGGAACAGTATTGATTACGAACTAGTCACGGACAAATGGGGGGATTTGTTTGTTTTTTAATTTACTTCCTAAGAACAGAAATTAAACTAATTAAGAGTAAAAACAATGATTTAGAAATACTTCATATTTGATTCAATCCCCACCTAATTATGCAATTATCATTGATATCTCTTTTCAATGTCACCCTATTCACCTGATCACGAAATATATTTCAATCTCTGTTTCTTCTTTCAGATTAGTTACTAGCAGTGGCACACTCACTAGAAACCCTAATTAATAAATTAATCCAACTGGCACAGTATAGATCGCAGAATTAATTGATGAACGATTTAAGAAACTAAGATCAAGAATGCATTCTATGATTATTTCACACAGATAATCACCTAATTTTACCCACTTCACAATTTACCATGGCACATGCATAAATCGTAAAGATGCTACTCATGAATTCCTACACTGGCACAGTAATAGACAATTCTAGCAAAGATTCATAAACAGAACAAGTGAATTGGCCAAATCCACAAACCCTAGTTATAAATCTAAATTAAGCACAAGTAAAATTATGAATAGGAAAAAAAAACAAATTGAAAAGAATAATACCTCAAATTGATAATTAGGGGTTCAAGCAATCAAATCCAAAGCCAAAGAGTTAAGCTTTCGTGAATGTTCTAAGCTTTTCTCTCGGTGAAAATAACATAAAAAGAAGAACCCTAAAAAAATGTTCTTAAGGAGTTTATATACTCCTTCCTAATAAAACCTAAAAACTAATTAATAGAAATAATAAAAACATAAAAGAAAAAGAAAATAATCTTCATTAAAAATAATACTCCTCCATAGTCCATGCCAGTACATGCGTTGGTCATTGTGCCGGCTCCACAATTTCAATTCCAATTCACGTGCACAGCATCAGCATCAAGCAAAATTTTGAAAAACAATTTCTTGACTTCTACTTTGGTCACCCATCTCTTCATACTTTCATTTTGGTCACTGAAGTTTCCACATTGTTGCACTTTGCCCTCCTTGTATGCAGTTGACCTGACTTGACTTGAATATTGACCTTCTAATTAGCCTCTCCAAAATACCATTGTCCCAAATTACATACAAATGCTAACAATAATATCCCTATTACATTCTTTCCTCGCGAATACAAAGTATAGCAATTTTAACTCAAATAAACACAACATAAACCAAAATTGCTATAAAATGTCAAGAAAATCAAGGAATTACCATAGCTAAAAATTAACCTATCATACATCCAACCTTGTGCATTTATAATTGAATTTCTTCGACATTACTTACATACTCCCTCCGTTCCGGCCCAAATGTCTCAACTTTCCTTTTTGGACGTCCATTTAAAATGTCTCAATCCAAAAAAGAAAGTTTTTTATTACTTTTTTATTTGTGGGACTCACTTGTTATACTCACAATAAATATTCACTAACTATTCCCTACCCCACTTTCTCTTTCCTACATCACTTTCCTACTCACAACATTTATTTCACTATACATTTTTTACATTATACTCCCTCCGTTCCAATAATAACTTCACCCTTTTGGGTGGGCACGCAAATTAAGGAAATTGGTAAGTGGAGAAAATGTTGTGAGTGTAATAGTAAAATAGGAGAGAGAATGAGTGGAGGAAATAGTAAATTTGAAAAGTGTTGTAAGTATAAAAGTGAAATAGGAGAGAGAATGAGTGGGTGGAATAGTAAAGATTCTTTGCCATTTTAGGAAAGGTGAAACTTCTAACGGGACGCCCTTTTAGGAAATTGGTGAAGCTTTTATTGGGACGGAGGGAGTATATATTTATTCCTTAATTCCCGTGCCGAACCATTTTGAGACATTTATCATGGGTCGGAGGGAGTATTTACTAAATACACTCGCGACATTAAGATCTCTATTCGATCAAAAAAATGTGTAGGTGTGTGCTTTTTAAATTTAGGTGGATGTTTATTTAATGGGTTAAAAGGGTAAAATATGAACAGAGGTTGTGTGTTTGATATTGTATGTTTGATTTTTTTGGTGAACTTAGTATTGCAAGGGTATTCAGCAAAGTCGCATGTGTGAATAAAATGCTCTGAAATTTTATATGGACTTTACGGTAAACTTGGGTTCTTTTATTGTCCCTAGATTATGTTTTATTTACGATTAGTTTGTTTTCCCATGTGGATGATTTTATGTTATCTTAAAAGGGTAGTTATGGAAAGTTAATGCATTGCAAAATTTGTGTATTTTTTGGTTGTTTGAACCATAAACCGCTAACGCTAACCTTCCCTGGTTGGAGAGGAATATAAATAAAGCTATTTGACCCATTTTGCACGTGCAAGTCACGTGCTATATTGACTAGCTGCTTATCACATGTGTATCACGTGATTCTTTCGAGAGAGCATTATCTTTTTTCTAAAATTTGAATATGTTGTTTTTATGATGCGATGTTTTTATGTTATGTTACTTTTAACAACTTTAATTTAATACCGACTCAGTTCAACTCCCCGAATAAATGTCACATTTTCATTTTGGTTCTTTTCAAAATAAAGATGAGTCAAGGAATCTAAACCCCATAGTCCAGATTAAAAACCCATATTAACCCATTTGAGATGGAAATGTCACCAAAACCCACGCCTAACGGAACAAGACGGCAACTAATATTCCGTGAACTACCCGTAACATTCCATACTCAAAAAATCAACTCCTTCGAAAACCCTAAATTTCTCTCTCTAACCAGTGCAAATCCTTTCCCAACCCAAATCAAAACCTAATCGACGCCATTGAAGCCTTAATCGAAGCCATTGAAGCTCTATTGAAACTCGCCGTTTGATAACCTCCATTTAAGTGTTGCGGAGAAATTTTAGGTATCAGATTTTTCTTTTTGTGATTGTAACTCGTTTTGATTTGGGTTGGGTTTTGATTTTTTTGTGTATGAACTTCATTTTTACTTGTTTTCATGATTTATCAACAGATTTTGATGTTATTGCAGTATTTTAATTGAATTTTTACACTTCAAAAACAGGAATAAAACCTTAAATTAATTTTGAAAAATAGTTATTTAATTTTTTTGTGTTTGTGAATGTGGTAAATGACTGATTAAATGTCGTTTACCACTTGATATAGGACCGCCGGCAGCGACTGTTGGTGGGAAAGCATTCACCGGTTGATTCGATCTGAAAATGTTGAGATGGTTCGTCATAGTCTCTGTTCTAGAGAGCGCGTGGAAGAAGAACACTGGGTCTTCAATGGCGGAAAATATAATTTTATTTTATTTTTGAATTGAATTTGTTTGTTTGAAATAGATGTTGAATTTTGTAATTATTTGTTAATGTGGTTAAGGACCTGTTCCAGGTCCTATAACTCTTGCTATAGGACCTGTTCTAGTGTGATTTTAATTTCTAGGTTACTTGCTTCACATTGTTTGTGTTTGATAATGTGGCAAATAATCTATTACATGTCCTATAACCATTGCTATAGGAACTGAAATAGTGTTCTTTTAATTTCGAGGTCACTTGCTTTATTTTGGTTGTGAATTTGTTTGTTTGAAATAGATGTTAAATTTTGTTATTATTTGTTAATGTGGTAAAGGACCTGTTCCATGTCCTATAAATCTTATAAAATGAATATTTTTTACTCAGAATTTTTGATTTTTTTGATGAATAATTGATGTTCGTTCTGTCTCAATTTTAGTTACTTTTCATCACTTTCTTTGTTACTCATCTCGACCCGTCTTTGTAAATCAAGTTGCAGGTCCTATATCACTTGCTATATGACCATTCAAAGCTATAAGCCCTTTAATTGGTCATATAGCAATTGTTATAGAATCTGTCAATATCATATACATAGCTATAAGACCTTTGAATGGTCCTATAGCAATTGGTATAGGACCTGTCAATATCATATACAAAGCTATAAGCCCTTTAATTGGTCCTATAGCAACTGGTATAGGACCTGGCAACATCATATTCAAAGCAATAAGACATTTTAATGGTCCCATAGCAATTGGTATAGGACCTGTCAATATCATATACAAAGCTATAAGCCATTTAATTGGTCATATAGCAATTGGTATAGGACCTAGCAACATCATATACAAATTCAATTAAATAGATAAAAAAAAATATCAAGGTACGGATTATTATTATATTTATTAGAAGAAGAAGAAGAAGAGAAACAAACTGAGCTACATATACTCACCAACAATAAAATTGATGGAGTATGGTTGAATTTTGACTGTTTGTTGCATTTACTAGTGTTGTCATGTCCTATACCAGTTGCTATAGGACCATTCAATGTCTTATAGCATAGGTATATGATTTTTTGAGGTCCTATATCACTTGATATAGGACCATTCAAAGGTCTTATAGCTTCGTATATGATGTTGTTAAGTCCTATACCAGTTGCTATAGGACCATTCAAAGGTCTTAATGCGTTGGTATAAGATTGTGTGAGGTCCTATAGCAACTGGCATAGGACCTGGCAACATCATATACAAAGCTATAACCCCTTTAATTGGTCCTATAGCAATTGTTATAGGATCTGTCAATATCATATACAAAGCTATAAGACATTTGAATGGTCATATAGCAATTGGTATAGGATCTGTCAATATCGTATACAAAGCTGTAATCCCTTTAATTGGTCATATAGCAACTGGTATAGGACCTGGCAATATCATATACAAAGCAATAAGCGAGTCTTATTAAAAAGAAGATGAATTCCAAGGATTTTTGGAAATAAATGAAGTTACAAAGTTGTTATTTAAGAATGAATAGCCTCCAATCTACCCTTAAAAATAAACAAGAAAGTCAATAAGTTGAAACCAATTAAACTAAGAATGATTACATACATATACTTGAGATTAGAGACAACCACTAACAACAAAATTCTCAAATCCTTTTAATCACCAAAAATAAACCCAAAATCTTCCAATAATCACTTGAAAATAAATAGAAAAAACAGAGACCAACATTTCAACCAAAAGACTGACTTTTCCAACTCTAATTACCCTTAATCGGCTCACTGTTTCAACAAAAACTTCCTTTCCAGTGGACTCAAACAACAGCCTTCTCCTCTCCTCCAAAAAATCGCCCACTTTGCTTTTCTTGATCACAAATTCCGGTGGATTTCTTGGATTCCGGCGGAGGAGACTCTACTTCATCATCGTCGAAAATATAGATATTTTTCCGGTGATATCGTTTGAACCAACTGAGCTTCGATCATCATCATCATCATCATCATCTTCTAGTTCTTCAATTTTGAGGAAAAGGGAAAAACCCTAGGGCGCTCACAACCTTATACCCTAGTAGAAATCAAATTAATTTGAATGGAATCAAATATCAGTTGGCTTACCTTTGATTGGGAACGATCTTTAAGTTTGAGTTTATGATTAGGCAGACAAGTTCTAGAAATTATATTGATTTAGGGTTTAGGGTTTTGACGGAGGAGAGTCGGAATGAATGGCGGGGGGCTAGGGGACGGGGAGAAAGAGAACGAGTTTCTCTGTGTGTGTTTTTTGGTGTGTGCAAGTTAATGGTGTTAATTTAATTTTGGCCGTTCCATGGTATAATGGGGTTTAAAGGAATTTTAATTTGGAATAACAAAGGAGTCAGTCTTTTTTTATTTGAGCTGAGTTTTGATGGGATATGATCTGGGGGTTGTGGTTAAAAAGGATTTTTTCCAATAAAGATCATGTTTCTATATAAGACAAGCCATCTGGTGCATTGTTAATATTGTACTATAAATTTTGGGATGAAGAGAGTACATCTTTTACTTTGCTAAAATAGATAGTCTAGACAACATGAGGATCTCACATAAATATATAACCAATTTATAGCAATCTATCTATATATTAAAGCAGGTCATCATATGAACAGTAGTAGCGCCAAAAATTTCGCCAAAATTTTAGGGGCAATTTAGTCATTTACTTCCATAGCATAATTGAAGATATGCTATGCAAAGTACACGTGGCAAGTCGTGATTGGAAAAAAAATGACGCGTGCAATAAAACGCGTCGACAGAGGCGAGTGTATGCAGACGAATTTACTTTTTTTTTTTTTAATGGGACATCATTTAGCAAGTTTAACCGGTCACAAGGATCGGTTGTGACAAGGATCGGTAAATCATTCACATGGTGACCGGTCAATAATTGACATGGTGACCGGTCAATATTATTGGATGACCGATATCGATTCTTGACATGGTGACCGATCAATAATTGACATGGTGATCGGTCAATATTATTGAATGGCCGATCCAAACAAACAAGAAGGACATGGTGTGACGGGTCAATATTATGGTTGACCGATCCAAACAAACAAGAACATGGTGACCGATCAATACGGATTGGACCGATCCAAGCAAGATCCAAACAAACAAGGCCATCCATGATCGGTCAATATGGATTGGACCGATCCAAGCAAGATCCAAACAAACAAGGCCATCCAAACCAAGTACAAACTCCGTCTCCGTCTCACTTTAAATTACAAAATAATAAATATTAATAAAAAAAATTAAATAGAAATATTATTTTTTCAATCTCAAATAAATACTTTAAAAAATATACTTTTACTAAAAATTATAATCTCCATTTTCAAAAATAAATATTATTTTCGACTCAAAATGAATAACAAAAAAATAATACAACATTTTTTGTCAAAAATAAATGAACATTACTTTCTTCATCCCTATGAATATTTTAAAAAATAAAACTATTTTGTTCGTCTAAAAAATTAATGTATTCTTAATGTCATATTTTGAGACGAATGAACTAACATTACAAATATTAATTTTAAAGGCGAATAAAGTAGTATTAATTTTTAAAATATTCATTGAAACGAAGGAAGTAATGCCCATTGCTTTTTTAATTTTTTTTGTGTTTGACTGACCCATGGAGTGGTTTACCGATCCATTGCTTTTTTATTTTTTTTTGTGTTTGACTGACCCATGGATGGTTTACCGATCCATTGCTTTTTTTTTTTTTTTTTTTTTTTTTGTGTGTTTGACTGACCCATGGAGTGGTTTACCGATCCATTGCTTTTTTAATTTTTTTTGTGTTTGCCTGACCCATGGAGTGATTTACCGATGCATGTTAAGGGAAGTTATTAATAAACATTGTCTTATCCCCCAACAATCTACAAGACTTCTCAATGTTGCATTATGCTTGTCTGACCGGCCTTGGTTTGTGTTTGACCATGGAGTGAGTGGCTTACCGATGGATGGAGTCCATAGTTTGTGTTTGACTGATGGAGTCCTTGATTTGTATTCGGAACGGTTATAGATTTTTTTTTAAATAATTTTTTTTTACAAAATAATATTTATTAAAAAAAAAACTGAATAAAAAAATTATTTTTTTATCTCAAATAAATACTTTATATAGATAGATACCGGTCAAGATATTTTTTAAATCAAAAAATTTCAAAGATTATTTTGTGGCTGTCTAACCGGTTGGAGTTATTAACAATCGGTCTAACACAGTCCCTCTTTCAATCGGTTAACCCAGTCCCAAGTCACAACCGATCCAAATCAAATCAAATGTACAAATTTCGTCTCACTTTAAATTACAAAATGATAATTATTAATAAAGAAAAATAAATAGAAATATTATTTTTTTCATCTTAAATAAATACTTTAAAAAATATACTTTTATAAAAAATTATAATCTTCATTTCAAAAATAAATATTACTTTCGACTCAAAATGAATAATCAAAAAATAATACTACATTTTTTGTCCAAAAAAATGAACATTACATTCGTAATCCCAATGAATATTTAAAAAAATAATAAGGTCAACGGTTGACCGATCGATTCAAACCAAGCATTTGACCGATCCAAACCAAAGCAAATGACCGGTCAATAAATAATACTAAGCAAACAAAGGCATATAACCGATCCAATAACTGATCTAAGCAATTTACCGTTCAATAAATAATAGTATTATACTTAAAGCCAACGGTTACTATGATTGACCGACCTCAAACAAAACATGCATATAACCAATTTTTATTTTTGGATATAGAAAATAGTATAAAACCCATCATCTTCTCCTCCCTCCTCATTTTTTCTATCATATCAATCTCTTTTTAAAAGTGGTAATAGTAAATCGTCCACTTTTTGAAGTTGAAATAGTCTTTTTTACCGAATTCTGAGGCAGCTAATCTCCCGTCTTGGCGTAAATTGCGGGGCCTGCCACCGCCTAGCGCCTAGGCGCCCGCTGCTTTTTAGAACACTACTTACAGTATAGTATTTCTATTAATTGTTTTACTGCTCAGTATAGTACTTCTATTAATTGTTTGGCAGCTTTTTTGAACACTGCGTACATTATAGTATTTCTATTAATTGTTTGACTGCTCAGTATAGTATTTCTATTAATTGTTTAACTGCTCAGTATAGTATTTCTATTAATTGTTTGCCAATTACTTTCTTAGATGTCTCAGACTCTCAAATACCTTTGGCCCATATCCCTTTCCTACAACTATAAATAAGGGATCAACTTTCTTCTAATACTCATTTCATTTCTCATTCACTCTTTTTTCACCAGAACGTCATGCCTCCTCTTTTCACAATGGTTCGTGAACTTGATTCTGGAAATGTGAATCAAGCTGTGAAAGTGAGGCTTATTCGTTGTTACAGTCTACATGTTGGTGACAATGTTAACGATGTGTATAGCTTAGAATGTGTGCTTCATGATGCTGAGGCATGTACTCTTTCAATGATTTTTTTCTCAAATAATTTCATTTTAAAAATATAAATCTCAAAATAATTCACATTTGAAATTATTTGGGATTTATATTTTCAAAATGGAATTATTTGAGAAAAAAATTTCTCTTTCAATACCGTCTTCATTTCATTTCGTATTATAATCTATTCATATTATTTATACTGCATTCATAACAACATATACATTTCTATTGTTAAAAAATATAGGGTTCAAGGATTCATGCATCCATCAAGAAGGTCTTCATTCCTCTGTTTCAAAACATGTTGAGGGAGGAACATCTTTATGCTATTAAGAACTTTCTTCTACTTAAGAATAACCTGACGTTAAAAACTTCAACTTTTGATTTCAAGATTGTTTTTATTCCCAAAACTCACCTTGCTGAAGTCTTTGATGAGGTTTTTCCCCGTCATGTCTTTGACTTCAAGTTGTATGACGATCTTACCCAGTGGGAAAATCTTGAAGAGGATGTTCTGATTGGTAATTTCTTTTATTTTCTCTTTCACTTATTAGAAAGATTATATATTATGTGTTACAAAAAATAACATCAGTTTCATATTGCCATTAGATGTCATAGGGAGACTTGCATCCCGCGGCACCATCCAGACACGTGAAGTGAGGGGAAAAAAAACTAATATGCTGGATATAACCCTAACAAATCATCAGTATGTTTTTTTTTTCTTTTTACCTTAATTGTTACTTTTCTAAATGAATGTGATGATTTATTTTATTTTTTCAGGGGTAATGAAATTGGTTGCACCGTATGGGGTGAATATGCAGAGAAGCTATTGTCTCATGTTAACACTACCCAAGGCCCTGTTGTTGTTATTATGCAAATGTGTCGTGTGAGGAAGTTTCGAGGTGAAATACGTGTTTCCAACACTTTTAATATATCCAGGGTTATGTTTGCTTCTACTATGCAAGAAATAAGAGAGTTTCAAACAGGGTAAGTACTATTCTTATACTTTCTTTTGCTTTATGTTTAATATATCTTCTCAAATTAATTTTTTTTATATAGACTGGTAGTAGGAGGATTGGGTGAAATTGCTGTTACAAATGTTGTCCATCCTCCTATCATGACCATACGTGAAGAACTTGAAATGTCGAGGGAAAAGATCATATCAGTTGCCAGTTTGATTAGAGTTCATCAGGTATATATGTAATAAACATATAAATGTTTTAGCATTACTTTCATTATATTATTAATTTTTTACAATGTCTTCGCAGATTGATCAGTTTTGGGTTTTGGCCCAAGTTGTTGGAATTGAGCCTACGATGGGCTGGAACTATGTATCTTGCAAGAAGTGTTTCAAAAAAACTCCACAGGCTGGTGCTTATTTCTATTGCGTCAATTGTGATATTAGTGATCCTGTTGGTGACCTAAGGTACAAGGTCTTAATTCGTGTCGCCGACAATTGGGGTGTCGCATGCTTTATTCTCTGGGATAAAGAGTGTGTACACCTCATAGGTAAAACCGCCCTTGAGCTGCAGTCAACTTCAAGTGGACTGGTAATATAAAAATTTGTTTCTTCTTAACAAATTTAATTTTACTCTTGCTTCTTATAAACACATTCAACTATATGCAATAATGACGTAATATATGTAAACTACTCATTGTTCTATTTAATTTAAATTTTATAGGGACTTCCAAGCGCTGTTACCGGGCTTGTGGGAGTGAAAGCATTGTTCAAGGTGAATGTCAAGAGTTGCCCTTATGCTGTAAACCTTGGTCCATTCCCTATTTTGAAGATGACCACCGATGTAGCTGTGATTTCTGAATATTGTAACATGGCTTCTTTGTCTGCTGTTGATGCTCAGCCCGAAGAAACTCCAGACCTACTATTTGCTCCACCTAGGCCAATCACAGTCCGGTCAGTTCCTAATGTTGTTCGGGTGGGCGTCAAGCGTAATCTGATGGGAGAATACTCTGCAAGTGAAGATGAAGAGCAGTCAAAGTCTAAAGCTGCTAAAACTGATGATGTATAGTTTGTTTGAATACCTCTTTCTAATGATATTTTGTGGGTTTGTTGGATGATTGTAGAAGCTGAAAATTAAAGGTGTTGGATGTGTTTTAGTCAGTGATGGATATTAACAACTATATGCAGTTGTTAAGGGGTTGTTTTGCTTATATTCCCCTTTAGTAAAACTCCTTTCATTATTGGAGTCTTTTGATTTTAAGTTGTCTTGGTCATAGACAAACTTGGTATGTAAGTTGTATTTGGAAGTATTGCCTTTTGTGATATTCTTCATATAGTGATGAAGAATATTGGTTGTAAATATTCTAAGTAATGAAATGAAATATCGGTTTGTGAATTTCGTATGTATGTGAACATATATTATGATTTTTTTCCTCAAATAATTCCATTTTTTCTCCGTCTCACTTTAAATTACAAAATAATAATTATTAATAAAGAAAACTAAATAAAAATATTATTTTTTTCATCTCAACTAAATACTTTAAAAAATATACTTCTAAATGAGTATACTTCTAAATGAGGGACGGAGGATTTGAGAAGTCCATATACTACACCATTTAATAAAATTATAAACAGGAGTACTTCCACAAACATTTACTTGGAAGGTGATGTTAATTAATGACACAAAATCTTCACTATAATAAGCTTATAAACTAAGCCAGACCTATTGAGTATGATGGAATACATTAAACTGAATATAAGGTAATTTTATATGGGTATTCCATTACCCAACAATCTATGCATCAACACCATGCCAAACCGATTCAAATGATGACCGGTCAATAGGGATGACCGATCCAACCATGCCAAACCGATTCAAATGATTTACCGGTCAATAGTTGACCTAACAGGCCAAGGCCAAGCCAATCAAACCTGATTTACCGGTCCAACAGGCCAAGGCCAACCCAACCAAACCAAACGAAAATGAGAGGTTAAAACCCCGTCTCACTTTAAATTACAAACTAATAATTATTAATAAAGAAAACTAAATAGAAATGTTATTTCACAGACTTAAAAACAATTAAGAAAAAAGTTAATTTTAAAAATACATATTCTAACAGTTTTTTGGTTCATTCTGTCAAGGAAAATGAGAGGTTAAATTTATACTTCTATAAAAAATTATAATCTTCATTTCTAAAATAAATATTACTTTCGACTTTAAATGAATAATCAAAAAATAATACTACATTTTTTGTCCAAAAAAATGAACATTACTTTTTTCATCCCAATGAATATTTAACAGAATTAAAAACAGTTACGAAAAAAGTTAATTTTCTAACAGTTTAGTTTTTGAATAAAAAAGTTAACTTTTTAACAGTCGGTGAAGGCAAGGCAAGGATCGATCAAGGTCAAGGCAACTAGGCCAAAATCGGTCAAGGCAACGATCAAATTTCAAAGGAAGAAATAAAAATAATCACTGTGTGTTTGTAAAAAGGACAACCATTCATTCTCTTAATTCTTTTAGGCAATTTGGATCGGTCAAGGCAACTAGGGAGGATCGGTCAAGGCAACTAGGTAAAGGATCGATCAAGGCAACTGTTTGAAATTCGTACAAACTCCATTTCACTTTAAATTACAAAATAATAAATATTAATAAAGACAACTAAATAAAAATATTAATTTTTCCATCTCAAATAAATACTTTAAAAAATATACTTCGGTAAAATATTATAATCTTTATTTCAAAAATAAATATTATCTGATTCTGTCGGTGAATCGACAATTTTTGAACCGTCACTACTATCAGCTAAATGAACAGAATAGTCAATTGATTATAGAAAATGGAATTATGCGAGTTTTTTAACTGATCTCGGTCCCTATTGTGATTCTCTCTATAGGTAAAACCTAATGGAATGATAAAAAAAAAAAAACTAATTTTTGAACGTACAAAGAGTATGTTGTTGTACCGTTGAAAAAGGAAGCAGAAATAAACAGTACAGTAGTACTGCCCCACCCAATAAATTTGTGGTGATCTCTCTCTCTCCATCAGTTACCTCTCTCTCTCTCTTTCTCCATCGGTTACCCCCCTCTCTCTCTCTCTCTCTTTCTCCATCGGTTAACCCCCCCTCTCTCTCTCTCTCCATCGGTTTCTCCCAACTGCTTTACCCTCTCTCTCTCCATCGGTTTCTCACAATTGCGGAGAGTTATACTCAATCGCTCTATCCACCAAAAGAAATGGAAATCTATAGCCCACATCATAACCAACAAAACCCATATCAGAAACCATATACTTACCGGTGAAAATAACTAGCAGAAAGCCCACATGTTACCAAACCAAAGCCCTCATCATATCCTATAAATAGGCACCCACCTGGTCTCTACTGGGTTCAAAGAGTTAACTCAAAATAGGAATACCAGAAGAAATTACTAATATTTAGTCAAAACGGGTCTACCTGTGTGGATGTTGGGTTTTGATGCGGTATGAATCGCTTGGAACCAGCAGAGAACGCTTGCGTGCTTGAGCTCTGGAACAGGGGAAACGGTGTAGACGGTTTTTTAGGTAGATAGCAGAGAACGGTGAGGGGAATTGAGGTTGGGCTAGGTTTCCGGTGAGGAAGTTGATGGCTAGAGTTTGGCGTTGTTAGGGGATGATGGTGAATGGCTTAGGGCTCTTAGAAACAGGGGAGCGGTGTTGGGTGACGGCTTTGTTGAGGAGAGGCACCGGTGAATGAGTGATTGAGAGTGGATTTAGTTTCCACCGGTGAGGGAAGTTGTTGTTGTTTGGATATAGAGAGGTATAGAATCAGGTGAGGTATTGATTGAGGAAGAAATCGGATCGGTGCGATTGGGGGACGGGCTTGGGTCGCCGGTTGGTTTAGGTGAGAAGGTCGGCGGTTGATTAAAGGGAGGACCCAGGTGAAGGTTTTGGCCGGAGAGGGAGGATTGGTGTTGGTCTTGGCCGGCCGGAGAGGGAGGAACCTGCGAGTAGAGAGAGAGAGGAGAGAGATTGCGTTAAGAGAGAGATGATGGGGGCTTTGCTTTTGCTTTGCTTTGGGAGTTTAAGCTACAGTCACCACTGAAGAAAAGGGACAATACTATTAAAAAATTTCTCCCATCCTACTGTCTAATTTACCGTCTCCATCGGTGAGGCAAAACAATAGGTAAGGCAACATAAACAATAGGTAAGGCAACATGTCAAGGAAACAAACAATCGGTAAGGCAATATATCAAGGCAATAAGGCCACATGTCAAGGCAACATACATCGGTAAGGCATCAAACAATCTGTCAACAAGAGGCTACTATTGCACTCCAAACAAATCATATACTCACTCCGTCTCACATTAAATTACAAAATAATAATTATTAATAAAGAAAAATAAATAAAAATATTATTTTTTTTCTATCTCAAATAAATACTTTAAAAAATTTATTTCTATAAGAAATTATAATCTTCATTTCAAAAATAAATATTACGTTTGACTCAAAATGAATAACCAAAAAATAATACTACATTTTTTGTCCAAAAAAATGTACATTACTTTTTTCATCCCAATAAATATTTTATAAAATATTACTTTATTTGTTTAAAAAATTAATGTCATATATTGAAACGAAGGCACTAACCTTACAAACATTAATTTTTGGCCTTTACCACCTATTTGGTCAACCGGTTACTTACTGATTTGTGCTTCACCTATTTGGTCTTTGGTCAATCGGTTAGTTACTAATTTGTGTTTTACCGATTTGGTCAACGGTTACTGATTTGTGCATTGGGATTTAAATAACTCGCTATACGGTGTAGAGTCAAAATTGCTACACGGTATAGCGAGTTTCAAAAAAGACATATTTTGGTCAAAACTTTGAACAGTAAGTCATTTTTGGAATTAAAAAAGTAAAAAGGTATTATTTGAGAAAAAATTGAGAGAGAGAGGGGTAAAAATATATTTTAAAGGTGAATATAATTTATTTATTTTTTCCTAGAACTAAAATTTGTTAAAATATTATTAATACATTGTTTATTGTTAGACTCACATCGGTAGACTCACTTTCGAACAACAGACTGATAGCAAGGGCAACTTGAAGGTTTAAATCATCCTTATTAGCAAGTGAGGTGGCAACATCGGTTACAAAAAGTTTATTTAATGAGTTGAATTTTGTTACCTGTTATAATTTTGACCGTAAAGGACTTTTCCAAATATTTGGAGGGTAAGTCAAATTTCAAAATTTTCACTCCAAATATTTGAATTGGTAAATAGTATATTATTTCTAGATCTATCTATCAGTTGGAGTACTATTCTATATCTACCATTTTTCTTCACTGTCTTCAAATGATTTCTTAGTTGCAGCCATTAGAGAGTACTATTTCAAAATGAAAATAAGTAAATCATGTATGCTTGGGAGGAAAAAGGATGGGGCAGAATCAACTGTGAAAGGTATTAATATATCAATTTTATTTAATATGTTCATAAACATAGAATGTTCATAAATGTCATGGATTGCCATTTAACTCCTCATTTGTAGCATTCCATATGTGTTTTCCTCATATGATTATTATCCAAATAGAAATGGTTAACAATTAATGCTCTAAAAGAATTTGTGATGTATATCTTCATTACGTAGTATATTTTATATTGCTATATTCTCTAATTTTAAATAACAATTAATGTAATAATAACATTTTGGTTAGCAATTTAAATTAAAAAAAAATATATTTATCCTATGCTAATTGCAATTGGAATTAAACTTCAGTAACTTATAATGAACCATTCTAATATGCTCGATTAATATCAATAGCAATCAACCCATTAATATTAATATTATTCTTCCCACCACGTGTATGTAAATCAAAGTATATTACTAAGACTTTAGAAGAAGATTAGTATTTTACTCTCATTTTATGGTAGTATATGCAAATCTTTGTGAACTATCAATACATCTTTAAGTTAAATATACTTCACAACAAACAAGTTAACAATCGTTTTCCTCCAGCTTTCATGAAGTTTCAATTACTTTTGTATGTACACAAATTCATGGTAAATGTAATGGAACATACATTTTGTATATAAGCAAATCATGTAATCCTTCCGTTCCGAATATTTATAACTTCCTAAACTCTACTACTCCATCCGTCCTGAATAATAGTCCCTTTTTTTCCGTTGTTATTACGAATGAACTTTGAGCAATAATTAAGGCTACTTTTAATTATTCTAATAAAAATTTAAAAATTGTTATTGACACTCCATTATAAATACTACTAATACCAATTTTAAGATTCACATTAAGATAATTATGATTATCCTTAATTATTGCTCAAAGTTCCTTTGTAGTAACATAAAAAAAAAACACTATCATTCCGAAACGAGAGGAGTATTTCACGTAGTATAAGAAGTTTGTAAAGAAATTATAATTCGAGATCAATAACCGTGAAAGAAGATAACAAAATTAACTAACCATATGAATATGAAATTAGGGAAGACATTTAAGAGAAGTATGAAAATACCGCTTCGCATTTAGGGGATCTAAAGTATTAGTATTCTCTCGCAATCTTTGTCCAAAAACAATATATTCAGTCACATAGTGGATTTATTGAAGGAGAATGAGAATTACGGAATATGAAGATAAAAGGTTTTATAAAATTTTCCTTTGATTTGAGTTGGCAGTTGAGACAACCATTTTTTCATTATGCTATGGGAATAAGGCTTGAGACTTAAATTATTTGACAATGTCAGCAAAGCAATAGTAATTGTATGATAGGTTTTGGTTGTTGAGAGTATTAAATTGTAGCAATGGTAATCGGATGATAGGTTTTGGTTGTTGAGAGTGTTAAATTGTAGCAATAGTTAGTGTATGATAGGTTTTGGTTGTTGAGAGTGTTAAATTGTAGTTAGAGGAGAGTATGAATGAAGTACAACACGGAGGTATTGGCGGTTGATATATTGGTGTTGTTGTGTCCAAAGTGTTTTGAAAGTTGTTCATGGTTTATACACGTTTGGGCAAATTATGAAGTCATTGACATTGGGCTTTTATAAGTGTTTTCAATGTTACTTATCCCATCTATACTACTAATGGTTAGAATGGGTTTAAGATGAGAATCGAACTGAAATAGTTTATTAACATTTTTTTAATATTATGTTTATGTTATTGTTTTGTACAATTAAGTTACATAATATGCAATTAAAATTATATTTTTTTCCTGTTATTATCATTAATTTCGACCTATTTGTAATTGACTTATGTTTTCATTTACCTATGATTTAGCTAATGATCAAGTACGCCCAACTTCATCGGTTGAATGTTCATCTATACAAAAACGTCTTTTGATGGACATTGGAAATTGTGAGTTCATTTCTTTATTTACCAAAATATTATACTTTTAATTCACTTACATATTTGTCAACTTAATGTCTGTAAGTTCATTACTTTTGCATCTAATGTATTTAATTTTCCTTTTTTTTAGTGGCTCATTTAAGGTTTCGTTCAGATAGTACAATCGTTATAAAAAAATGAACTTTCGGGTCATTATCAGGACATGAAATTACACCTTCTACAATTGCGGCTCCTACAAATGTTACATCTTCAGAGCGTACGATATGTTTGGCTTTGGAAACATCTAATCACAGTCTAAATCCACTTTGTAAGTAAACATATATATACTGATATTGAATTCACATATTAATTCTTTTCTGTCCATAAATGTTATTTAATATGTTTTGATATTTTAATTTATTAATTGATATTATCTAATTTTCATGATTATATTGTAGTTACAAATCGTAATGTTAATTTTGAAATTAATAACACGATGGGATCATTTTCACAAAGGCAAGAAGCTGATACGAGAGTTGTACAAGGTTCTTTTGGTAGATTGACTAAACGTATTAAGAGTACATTGCCAACAATCACACTTCCTTCGAAATATTTTACTGGTAAGTTCACTTTTACTTGATTCTAATTCAATTTATTAATTTAATTTGTGTAACATGAATATGTGACTTACATTATTACATTTTGTCTTATTATATACTCCTTGTGTTCCGGAATGATAGTCCTACTTTGTCCGTTATTACTATGAAGGAAATTTGAGCAATGACTAAGGCTACTTTTCATTATCTTAATGAGAATCTAAAATTCTGTATTGGTAGTATTTATAATGTTGTATAAATAACAATTTTGAAATTTTCATTAGAATAATTAAAAGTACCCTTAACTATTGCTCATAGTTCCTTTGTAATAACAACGAAAAAAGTTGGACTATCATTTCGGGACATAGGGAGTCTAATATTGATTTTTATTAGGACATCATTCAAGGCCTAATGTGCGAAACAAGAATTCAGTGGTTCCCCTAATGTCAATTGAGCCAATTATTTCAACTTATGTTGAAGGAGAATCAAATGTTCAGGATACATGTATTGTAGATAATTCAAGTGGGAACAATGTTCATTTATCTCCACATCCAAGTAAGTATTTGCTTACTAATAAGTTAACATTTAATTATAAATGTATGAATTTTTGCATTATTAATAGAAATTTAATATATTAGGTACAATATTGGAAATTGATACCACTGGTACATCTTTAATGGAACGAAGATTGGCAAACTCATTTAAACGTGGTAATCATCTTCGTGCAGTACACAATGTGGATTCTTCATCGTCTTTACGTGAGTATAAATATATTTTTCAAATTTCATCAGTAATATAGTACTTATTATTATTGTTATTAAAATTAGTGATTATTGTGACAGAAGGTTTCATCCATGATATTGTTTATAATGTGAGATGAAATGTGTTTAATATGCTACATCCATAACGGTTCGAATCATTATCTTTTTTATTACACCTGTCTTACGTGATAGAATGTATCAAACATGTATCGCTATTATGAACACATAATTGTTTATTTAACGCTTTTCATATTGCTTTTATACTTCTTATACGTTTTATTTGTTTTTTAGAATATTGGGATATTGGAGATGCGAGTTATAATTGTACGTTTTGTGGAGCATATTTTTGGTATGCAGAGAGGTTAAAACGAAATGTTAATTCTCGATCGCCAAAATATGGGTTGTGTTGCATCCATGGGAAAATTCAACTTCCTATAGTCAAGGCTCCTCCATCTCTGTTACGTACGTTGATGTTTGGTGCTTCAGAAAGGAGTCAACATTTTATGAAGAACATTCGCTCTTACAACAATATGTTTTGTTTCACATCAATGGGAGGGAAAATAGATAGGAGTGTAAATCAAGGGGGTTCTCCTCCTGTGTTTAGACTAAACGGGCAGAATTACCATAGAATTGGTACTTTGTTACCGTCATCTGGTGAACAACCAAAGTTCGCACAGTTGTATATATATGATACCGAGAATGAAGTTGCTAATCGTAAAGCATCTGTCAGGTATATTACTTTATTTATATACATTATTAATTTTTTCAACCAGTACCAAGAATGAGAATATAAAGTTGTTCTCATTGTGAAAAATATATTTTATTTCAGGTCAGATGGTAATACAAGTGATTTGCACGATGATATAGTCGAAGACTTGAAAACAATGTTAGATGAGAACAATGTATTGGTTCAATCATTTCGTATGGCAAAGGAGAAATTATTTTCTCAAGAACCGACTGAAGTTACTCTAAAATTGGTTAGCCGACGGGAGCGCGATGCTAGAGTGTACAATTTGCCTTCAGCGTCTGAAGTAGCTGCATTAATAGTTGGTGATTTTGATAGTTCAATGGTCGAAAGGGATATTATTATTCAGTCTAGAAAGGGTCAACTTCAGCGTATAAATCAGCTTAATCCTTCATATCTTAGTCTTCAATATCCTTTATTGTTTCCGTATGGCGAAGATGGCTATAGAGAAGGTATTCCATTTCATTGTAGCAGAGAAGGAAATACAGGAAGGAAAACGGTTAGTATTCGGGAGTATTTTGCTTATCATTTACATGAACGAGATTGTGATTCAAAGATTGTATTGTCTTCTAAGAGATTATTTCAACAATATTTGGTGGATGCTTATACAATGATTGAATCATCCCGTTTGAATTATATTAGATTTAATCAGAAGCAACTGCGGGCTGAAATGTATAAGGGATTACAAGAGGTTGTTTTGACCGGTGATTGTGATGCAACGAAATTAGGGAAGAGAATCATTTTGCCTTCTTCATTTACAGGTGGTGTGAGATATATGGTTCAGAACTATCAAGATGCAATGGCTATTTGCAAATGGGTTGGATATCCTGATTTGTTTTTGACAATGACATGTAATCCAAAGTGGCCTGAAATTGTTCGTTGTGTAGAAAAAGATGGTCTGAAAGCTGAAGATCGACCTGATATTATATGTCGTATATTTAAAGCAAAACTTGATGGAATGATAAAGGATATTAGGAAGAACAAAATTTTTGGTGAAGTTAAATCAGGTATGTGTCATTTTATTTCTTTGTTCTATTTCGTAATATTTATTTCTCTCTGTTCTAATTAGTCGTCAAAAATGTTACAAATTATACAATATTTCTTATTTATATTTCAGTTGTCTATACAATCGAGTTCCAGAAGAGGGGGTTGCCTCATGCACACATATTGTTGTTCCTTGCATCTCAATATAAAACACGTTCTCCTGATGATATTGATCGTATCATCTCAGCAGAGATACCTGATGAAGAATCTGACCCTATATATTATAAAGCTGTAAAAGATTTGATGATTCATGGACCGTGTGGCAAAGAAAGGAAACGTTCTCCGTGTATGATTAATGGAAGATGTTCTAAACATTATCCAAAAAAATTTGTAGAACGCACGACAGTTGATGAGGATGGTTATGCAGTATACCGAAGGAGAGACAATGGGAGAACAATAATGAAGAATGGGGTATGCTTGGATAATAGACATGTTGTTCCTCATAATAGGTATTTGTTGGTGACATATGGTGCACACATAAATGTTGAATGGTGCAATCAATCACGGTCTATCAAGTATTTATTCAAGTACGTACATAAAGGCAATGACAGAGTCACAACAACTTTTTGTAAGGGGGGTACTGGTGAAAATGCAGAATCAAATGTTGATGAGATAAAAATGTATTATGATTGTCGGTATGTGTCTTCATGTGAAGCAGCGTGGAGAATTTATGGATTTGAAATTCAATATAAAGACCCTCCAGTTGAACGTTTGAGTTTTCATTTGCCTAATGAACAAAATGTCATTTTCTCGGATATGGATAATATAGAGTACGTGGCCGCAAAGAGATTCGGTTGCTCGAAGTATGTTTTTGGGTTGGATGGAAGCTAACAAGAAGTATGAAGAAGCTAGACAGTTAACTTATTCTCAATTTCCAACAAAGTTTGTGTGGAAATCTGACATACGTGAGTGGGTTCCTAGAAAAAGAGGGTTCTCAATTGGGCGAATTTTTTTTGTTCCTCCTGGTTGCGGTGAAATATACTATTTGAGATGCCTATTGAACAAAGTCTGTGGTGCCAAGACTTATAGTGAAATTCGTTTTGTTAATGGTCGTCAATGTGATACGTTTCGTGAAGCTTGCTTTGAATTAGGTTTATTGAATGATGATAAAGAATATATAGAAGGTATTGCTGAAGCAAGTGAATGGTCTACTGCTCATTCAATGAGATCTCTTTTTGCAATGCTCCTTATTTCTGGTTCTATGAGTAGACCAGAGTATGTGTGGGATAAATCTTGGAGTTATTTATGTGATGATATATTATATAAGCAGCGATCTCTTCTCAATCATCCAGGTTAGTTTGTTGAACTTTATATTTCAACTTTATTGTTTTTAAAATAATATTATATTATTACAATATTTCTTTATTAAATGCATAATTTCACACTTATTAAATTTAGGTTTGATATTAACTGAAGTTCAACTTCGTCATTTTGGACTTGCTGCAATTGAAAAATTATTAAGGCATCAAGGAAGAAGTCTACTTGAGTTCCCAATGTTGCCATATCCAGATGCTGAGTATTTTCAAATGAAGGCGAATCGTTTAATTCATGATGAAACATGTTATGATCGACAGGAATTACAATTACAACTTCAACAACTTTTGCTTCATTTGAATGATGATCAACAGAAAGTCTATAATATAATTCTTGATGCATGTTTTGAAGAAATTGGAAAGATGTTCTTTGTTTATGGATATGGAGGTACTGGGAAAACATATATTTGGAAAACTCTATCAGCTCGATTACGTTCAGAACGCCATATTGTCCTAAATGTTGCTTCCAGTGGTATAGCATCTTTATTGTTACCTGGCGGGAGAACAGCTCATTCCAGGTTTGCCATTCCCTTTAATCTTAATGAAGATTCTGTTTGCAATATTTCTCAAGGCAGCCCTTTAGCTGAACTAATTACGAAATGTCATTTGATTATTTGGGATGAAGCACCGATGATGCATAAACATTGTTTTGAGGCTTTGGATAGGAGTATGAGGGATATAATGAGAGTTGTTGATCCTAAGAGAAATGATTATGTCTTTGGTGGGAAGACAATTGTTTTTGGTGGTGATTTTAGGCAAATACTTTCCGTAATTCCAAAAGGGACAAGATATTGTTCATGCTTCTATCAATTCATCTTATCTTTGGAATAATTGTGTTGTATTGAGGTTGACGAAGAATATGAGATTGCAAGGTTTAAATTCATCAGCAAATTTTGAGACTTTGAGGCAATTTGGTGATTGGATAGCAAGAATTGGAGATGGAAAAGTTAATGAGCCAAATGATGGGATAGTTGATATTGAAATCCCACGTCAGTTTTTGATTGAGAAATTCGATGATCCTATTATTGCAATGTCTGAGAGTATATATCCTGGGTTTAGTAGTTCTCATCACGATTTATCATATTTTGAAGAAAGAGCAATCCTGGCACCTACATTGGATGTTGTTAATGCAATTAATGACTATATGGTGTCTATGAATGATCTTGATTCTAGAACTTATTTAAGTTCGGATGTGGCTTCCCATACTGATCGAAATATTGAGTCTTTATCTGATCTTCATACCCCTGAGTTCATGAATAGTATTTCCATTTCTGGGCTTCCCAATCACATGTTAACTTTGAAAGTTGGAACACCGGTTATGTTGCTTCGTAACATTGATTCTTCAATTGGTCTTTGCAATGGTACGCGATTGGTTATAACTAGGCTTGGAAATCATGTTTTAGAAGGTGAAGTGATATCGTCTGGAAATGTTGGTCAAAAAGTGTTGATACCCAGAATGTCTTTGACACCATCAGACACGGATTCCTTTTCATTTTGAAAGAAGGCAGTTCCCCTTAATGATTTCATATGCAATGACAATTAACAAAAGCCAAGGTCAATCTTTATCATTTGTTGGTGTTATTTTGAAAAGACCTGTATTTTCTCATGGACAACTATATGTTGCACTATCGCGAGTCAAAAGTCCCGATGGACTTAAAATTTTGATTTGTGATGATGATAATCCTGGAGAATCTAAGTCATCTACAGAAAATGTTGTCTTTAAGGAAATTTTTCACAATGTATAAATGTAATACATGCTTCATCTATAACTGAATTTTATTTAATATTGCTTTTTAATATTGGTCTTTAAATTTAATATATCATGTTTAGTTTATTGCCATTATTTCTTAATATAAACTTTTTAAAAAATATTTTGAATGAGAAAATGTTGTAAGGAAAACAAGTGGAGAAAAATAATATTTTCTATATTAAATTTTAATTATTAAATACAATAACATGATTTTGCCGTGCATCGCACGGGAGTACTGCTAGTAATTATACGTTGGCCTCAATTACCCCAAGATAACTAGAGAAAAATCATTTAATTAAGTGAGAGGCGGCTAATAGTCACCATGCTTTATTTGGATTTATAGATTTTTTTTAAAAGACAAAGCAATTGATCGCCCAGCTTTTGCCACGTGTTATTTAAAAAAAAAAAAAAAACCCATCGATTAAAATGCAATATCTTGAGATTTTGAAGTTGAAAAAAAATCTAAAAATACTGTTTTATTTTTTTTGATTAGACGAATCAAAGTAGCTGCTTTGATAACATAGTTTTCAATTATTTTTATACTACATGCCTGATTCATTCAAATAAGTGGTTATTTAAAATTATATTTTGTAATAAACAAAAAAGTTGAGTTGTTCGTCGCCTAAAATATAGCATTTAATATGAAGAAAAGTAACTGTTAAAATTCAGAAATGTAACAGTTTTTATTATAAAATGTAACTGTAGTTTTGCAGAAATTTTTAAATAATTTTGAAATGTAACAAACTATATATATGAAAATAATTTGTTATACAAATGAATGTAACAGTTTTTGTTGAGTAGATGTTACATTTTTTCTTTTTTTTAAAAAAAAAAAGTAAAAAATTTTCACAAATGAATATAACAGTTGTTATTATAAAATGTAACAGTAGGTTTGCAGTAAATTTTATATTATCCTTTAATCTCTTTTTTGCAAAATTATGGTTACGTTTTAAAATAAAAAATAAAAAAAGTATGAATTTTCCACAAATGAATGTAACATTTTTTATTATGAAATGTAACTGTAATTTTGCAGTAAGTTTTATTTTATTCTTAATCCATTTTCTGCAAAACTATATGATTACATTTCAGAATAAAAGATGTTATATTTCAGAAAAAAAAAATTGTTACATTCCTTTATAATAAGTGTTCCATTTGTTGACAAGGAAAAAAATGGCAAGTAAAAAAACTAACCGACAAAAAAAAAAACAGGCGAGTTGGACGACCCATCTCAAAGCCTGAGACGATATCACATCACAGGAGACCATCTCTTTTTTAAAAGTGTCTTTATTTATTTTTGTGATGTTTGATTTAAGAGTTTATTTTTAATAATCAAGATTTAAAGTATTTAATTTTTTGTATGTTCTTTCATGCTCAAAATTTGATATTTTTCTTTCATCTAATCATATTATATATAGATATTATAACTTTAATGTAAATGCTTTGAAAAAATATTTAATATAAATTATATAAGAATAAATACAAATATAAAATGGGAAAGTCAATCGATCAATAAGGATAGTGAAATTTGAAATTTAATCACCTAATCTAACATTTGAATCAAAATTACACCCAATCCTAATCCAAGTTCTCCTTCCCTCCGTTCTCATTCGACTCTCTCTCTCTCTCTCTCTCTCTCTCTCTCTCTCTCTCTCTCTCTCTCTCTCTCTCTCTCTCTCTACCCTTCCATCTCCGATCACTTACCCCCATCTCCGGCGATCCTCCCAATCTCCGGCCACCCTTATCCTCCCTATCTATGTCATCCTACTCTTCCTCCTCCAATCGTCTTCTTCCTATTAAGTCGGATTCAAATGCCGGAGTGACATCTCTATTCGAAGCTTCAATTTGGCCATGTTTTAGTCTCCGGCAAATGCTATTTTTTTCGACGATCATGTTATCATTCTCACCACCAACAATTAGTAGTAGATCGAGCCAAATCTGTTTAGATCTGTAACAAAATCGCCATCTTCGCCTCCAAGCTCGAAGCTCGAAGCACGAACCAGTCCCGATCATCTTTTCCGTTGAACAAACCAAATTTGATCTTCTTTGGCAATTTCTCTGCAAGTGAACATTCTGAACGTTATATACATTCGCATACTCACCTTCAACAACCTCATCTCTCTAAAGCTGGACACATTCTGTATCAGATATCTTGGAATGACAGTATTGCTGGAACAATCACCAAACATTGAGACAAGTGTTATTATGATAAAAAGATACTAACAATTTTTTAATGGATTATTGTTGTAATATTAACTAAAACAATTGTGAACTTAACACATATGTCAAATAATTTCATAAAATTTCAAAAATAGAAGTTATAAAAAATTAAAAACAGCTATAAACTAAAACAAATGTGAACTTAACTAAAACAACTGGAAACTTAACAAATATGTCAAATAATTTCATAAAATTGCAAAAATGGAGTCTATAAAAGATTAAAAATAATGAGTCGGTCTGGGGAGAAACGCTTTTCTCCGTGTTTCTGGAGAAACGGGGCTTGTTTTGTCGCGCGACATAATAAGCCAGTTTCTGGATATACTTTCATCAGCTTCTGGATATCCAGAAGCTTTGGAAAGGATATCCAGAAGCTTTGGAAAGGATATCCAGAAACCAAATATTTTTTCTCGGATATCCTTTCCAAAGCTTCACGGATATCGAGAACATTGAATATGGATATCCGTAAGCTTTGGAAAGGATAGCGAAAAATATTTGGTTTTACGGATATCCTTTCCAAAGCTACGGATATCCTTTCCAAAGCTTACGGATATCCAAGCTAGCTTCTGGATATCCAGAAGCTTTGGAAAGGATATCCAGTTGTGGTGGCTAAGTATGTCGCGCGACAAAACAAGCCCCGTTTCTCCAGAAGCGACGGAGAAACGCGTTTCTCCCCAGATTTTGTGAAAAATAATTGTGAATTTAACTAAAATAACTGCGAACTTAAATAAAAACAACTGTGAATTAATTAAATGATAGCCTTTTTCATGCATAAATTTTGAATTTAGCTATAGCAACTGTGAATTTCTCTTAATTGTAATTGTAATAAATGTGAAAAATAACTGTGAACTTCTCAAATTTGCTTGAGATTATATGTTGATGCTACTAATTTGATTCATTTTCACGATACAATCACTATGGTGGTTTCAGATTTATTTTTTTTTTGAATTTTAGATATTAAGATATTTTATTTTAAATTTTTGAGGTGGAAAAAAAAAAGAGAGAGAAAGCATTGAAAAAATGGAGTCTGTAATTTTCTGAATTTCACAAGGACACATGTAATTCAATTTTGTGTCAGGATTAAATGGTAAATTCCCAAAATAAGTATTTTAGGTGGTAAATTCCTTTAGGGTCAAGAATGATTTAGGAATTGCCCCCATATAAAATTACGTGTTTGACTAATGTGGACTTTTATCACAAAAGGAGAGAATAGTAGAAACACATTTCATAAAAAAAAATAATCATTAAAAAATTTATCTCTAAATGGGTATCACCATTAAATCCGATGATTTCGTAGTTTGTCGGTGGAAGAAGATTAGGTAATTGCAATTGTTGAAAAAGAGGAGGTGAAAGAAGAGAACTGGGGTGTTTATTTGATTGAGAAATTTTTGTTTTTCATTTTTTTTTTTCAGTAATGATTTTTAGAAAAAATTCCTCTTTACCCCCAAATCTCAAATCATAACCCATCAAAATCCATTTCAAATTTAAAAAGACAACCCCCTTTTATATTCCAAATCAAAATCCCTTTAAACCCCAATAATCATATACCGGCCAAAATTAAGTTAAACGCCGTTAACTTCTAACCTAAACCTTCTTCCATTGCCGCAAACCTGCCGGAAGATACGGCGACCAGAGAAGTTACCTCCGGCGAAGGAACCGGGATCGGCCACAACGGCGGTGGGTGGGGCAGTTGGACCAAACAGACCAAATGATTTGGCAACCAAACGCCCAGTGTTGTCTCCGTGCTTGCACCGATCGAGCCACTCAAGAGTTCTCCAATGGCGGACTCCACTGAGCAACCCAGCCGATCAAGAGACCTCGATAAGCTCCTTCTCCGCTCCAGCCACTTAGTCGCCCCTACATTCGAGCCTCATCGAAGTAATCACCTCTCTCTACTCTATTCTTTGAGGAATTTTTACAAACAATTGGTGCGCATGTCTTAAATTTTGGTATTGTGTTGAATTGCAGCTGAGAAATGATCTTCAAGAATATGCGCGTGATTTGGTTGTTGGTGCTGGTGGATTAGAATTGAAGTTTCTAATCTCAATCGTCAATTTCTTTTCGTGTATGTTTTGCTTGGTTTTGAGCAATTTGATTTTAGTGGTTGATTCTGTTATTCTTTTTACTGAATTCACGTTTGGTTTGTGTGTTAGATTGATGTGCTAGTGTTCATGAAGTAGATGAAGATATTGAAATTAGTTTAAACTTTCTATTATGATGTTCAAAAATATCAATAGAAACTGAGGGTTTCTTTGATTTCCTTAAAAAATTAATTATCTTATAATGCAACTGCAAAAGAAGAGAGAATGTGCGAATGACAGTTTGTTTCAATTTTTTGTGAAGGGATTTAGAGAATGGGATATGCCTATAAAATTAGCAGTTTCGAATTTGTGTTAATTCCTAGTTTGTTTTCCTTCTAATTTTGGGTGGAAATAATTTGAATTGAAGGGTGAAGATGGAAGGCTTGCATTGATTTTGGACTCCACCATTTTTTATTCACAAGGCGGCGGTCAACCATTCGACACCGGTTTCAATCAATTTAATTTATATGAATCTATTGTTGGTACTGTTGTATAAGAACATCAAGTGATCTTATAGATATAAGATATGTTGTTTATGATGTTGTAGATGACTTATAGCATGTCTTATACCTTTTGCTATAAGACCTCTTATTAATGTTGTTGTTTATATTGTTTTTGATGGTATAAGACAAGGTGTTATTATTCTTACAATTTGTGTATGACTAATAATAGGTCTTATACCTGTTACTATAAGACCTCTTATTAGTGTTTTAATATTTTATTGTTGGTCCTATACCAGTTGCTATAGGACAAATTAAAGGGCTTATATCTTTGTATATGATGTTGTCAGGTCCTATACCAGTTGCTATAAGACCAATTAAATGGCTTATAGCTTTGTATATGATATTGACAGGTCCTATACCAATTGCTATAGGACCATTCAAAAGTCTTATTGCTTTATATATGATGTTGCCAGGTCCTATACCACTTGCTATAGGACCAATTAAAGGGCTTATAGCTTTGTATATGATATTGACAGGTCCTATACCAATTGCTATAGGACCATTCAAAGGTCTTATAGCTTTGTATATGATATTTGGAATATATTTAACCAACATTTAATAAATATACAATTAAACTGTTCAACAACAACCAATGTTTATCATTCCATCCAAAAAGAAACTAAGATGTTTAATTTATGAATGATGAGGACAATGTGGACTTGATAAAATGTCATGTATCATTTTCCCACTATACGTCGAGACAACATCGTCTTCATATGTCTTGCTAATTACTCCTTTATCAAACATCGTCTTCATATGCTTTTGAAAGGTCCTATACCATTTGTATACGATATTGACAGGTCCTATACCAATTGCTATAGGACCATTCAAATGTCTTATAGCTTTGTATATGATATTGACAGATCCTATAACAATTGCTATAGGACCAATTAAAGGAGTTATAGCTTTGTATATGATGTTGCCAGGTCCTATACCAGTTGATATAGGACCTCACACAATCTTATACCAACGCATTAAGACCTTTGAATGGTCCTATAGCAACTGGTATAGGACTTAACAACATCATATACGAAGCTATAAGACCTTTGAATGGTCCTATATCAAGTGATATAGGACCTCAAAAAATCATATACCTATGCTATATTGACAGGTCCTATACCAATTGCTATAGGACCATTCAAAGGTCTTATAGCTATGTATATGATATTGACAGATCCTATAACAATTGCTATAGGACCAATTAAAGGGCTTATAGCTTTGAATGGTCATATAGCAAGTGATATAGGACCTGCAACTTGATTTACAAAGACGGGTCGAGATGAGTAACAAAGAAAGTGATGAAAAGTAAATAAAATTGAGACGGAACGTGTTGGGTTTCGAGGGTCCATGCGCAGCGGAAAATTGCAAATAACTCGAAAACCCGGAGCCCTAGGATCCGTTCTAGATGATTAATTAAGAGGAATGATTTAGAAATACTAACCTTGTGTGCTTTTGTCGTTGATAAACGTGACCCAACTCCAGATTAACGATCTTGTGAATCCTTGATGAACGATTGTTGAATCACGAACGGAAGATCTTGAAGAGCGAAGATCCTCTATGTGTATCCACGCGATGAACGAACCCTAGAACAATTCTAGGTGGATTGCTAGATCCCTCGATTGAAATTCCTTTCAATCTATGATGTATTATGGAATTGGTGTGGTGATTTTCAATTCACAATTGAAAAACCTCTCAATTTTGTGTTTCTCTAAACTCAAAATTCGTGACTAGCTGCTAGGGTTTAAGAGGGATACTATTTATACATTATAAATATTATATCCTATTAAAATCCCTAGTCAAAAATGGTTTCAGCGTACAGCGGACGTGGGCGGTCGCCCACCAAGACATGGGCGGTCGCCCATGAGTACAGCGCTTAAGCCCTCATTCGAAATTCCACATGGGCGGTCGCCCATCAGTACAGTCCCCAATGCACGATTTCGAATTAAACATGAGCGGTCGCCCATATGCCTTTAAGCGGTCGCCCAAGCCAACTCTTGACTTGTGGGCGGTCGCCCATGGTACACTTGGGCGGTCGCCCATCACACCAGAATCCATAATTCCATTTTTGACAATTCGTTCGATGCGTGTGACCCCATAGGACTATATTATGTTGGCAATGAGTTCGATCACATCGATCCTCATAAGACATGAGCGGACTCTAGCAAGCCATCATGCCTACCCAAATAATATAATATCAAGTTCGTTTTTCCTACATAGAACATATCACAATCCCATTGTCACACGATGTTATATTGAACATGAGTCATGGTCCACGTCAACTCATATTGTTCAATGCTTTCTCGTTACTAAGTAAATTGATTAATCGAATGATATTAATCACATTAATTCATTCGGGCATGGCCATGCACTACATCAATCTTACTTACGAGTGGCCTAGCAAACATCTCTCTTTACGAGGGACAAAATTCTATCTTGACTTATTATTCTTCCCAACAGGAATCATATCATGCCAATAATAGCCCTTATTGTTATCCGGTTAAAGACAATGTTAAACTATATCAAACATGACATTCATCGAGTGGAAGGCGATGATAATCTCAGGTCAAAGGATATCAATGATATGACTATATGAGATTTAATTATGACATACGACCATGACATAAATCTCATAATGGGTCAAGTCCAGTACCTTGTTCTCTAACAAGTACCCATGAATCTAATGTGCATCTCCATGCATATAATCATCACATGATTATCCATTAGACTTCATGTAACGACCCTAACCCTAGACACAATTTTAGTATAACATTATATACTTTTAATATTAATATCAACCTTATGTGTTTATTTTATATCTCTAAATTTCTTATATTAGGATAAAATGATAAGGAAATAAATAGTGTTCTAAAGGAAAAATAATAATTAGAAATAAATAAAGTAATAGAATGGAGTGGTAATAAAATGGACAAATAAAATGTTATGGGTTGAGAGAATTAATTTAAATTGATGAAAGAGTTTTTGGTAAGGAATATTTGGAGTGGGGGACAACTCCCCTAAAACCCTCCCCAAATCCCCTCCATATCCGCCCCCCCCCTTCCTCCTTTACCATTTACATACTCCACCTCCCTTCTTCTCCTCCTTGATATTCTCTCTCAAATCCATGGAACTCCATTGTTGAAGCTTCACCTTCCAAGGCTCCTACCAAGATCAATCCTTCACCATTTTTAGATCCGAGAGCACTTTTGGAATCGGGAGACCAAGAGGAGTTCATCAAGCTAAAGAAATCCATGATCCATCTCCCATTTTAATGTGAGTTATTATGACTTCCTTTCTTTAAATGTTCATAAACTATTGATGTTGTTATTATTGTTATAATGGTTATTTGAGGCCTTAGAAACTTTCTTGGATGTTGAGAAATTTGGTAAGGAAATAGAATGTTGTGGTTGGTTAGGAAAATGGGTCAAGAAGGTAAGCAAATGGGTTAATTAAATTATGAAATTTATACTTGGAAAGTGATAGTGAAATGGGTAGTGATTCAAAGGGTAAATGATATAAGATTTAATCATTTTCGGATTACATGGCTTAGTATGTGAATTGTTATGACTTTCCTTCTTATGAATGATCATAAATTATAAATGTTGTTCTTGTTATATTAATGGGTGTTACATGCTTTAGAACCTTACATGAGTTAGAAAATGGGTAAATGAATTTGGTTGAGGATAATGTTCTTGGAAGATGATTTAGAGGGTATAAAATGGGTAAAATGTAGAATGATAAATGACTTAGAATTCTTTATTTTGGGGTTGCATGATTTAGGGTGAACTTGGTGAAGCTAGGAAATCTTCTTGTTGATTTTTAATGTAGAGTAGAAGGAAAACTTGGGAAGTGAAAGAAAATGGTAAGAGATTACAATTTGGGAAACCTGGAAATTCATGGATCCGGCACTTGGGCGGTCGCCCAAGGGGGCGTGAGCGGCCGCCCATGTGTCCAGAATTTAGAGTGCCTTGTAAAGCCTCTTGGGCGGTCGCCCAAGACCCCAGGAAGTTTAACTGTAAATCATAACCGGAATTTGTTAGCAACATTGTTTGGTCACTTATAGATTGTGATCCCCCACTTAGTAAATTGAGCTTGAACCTTCATAGAGGCCTTGTTTTATTGTATAATGACCTTGTAGGATGGATTGATGATATTTCCTTGCCTTACATTGAGTTCATATACACTGTTTATATTATGCATAGTGTGTTGAATAAATGTTGCACTATGATAATTGTTAAATATGAGTATATATTACCATGTTGCTATGTTGCTTATCCCCTTTGTGGATTTATATTGCAAGTTTATGATATGTACTGGACTTCGGTATACCGGTGGTTGGAGGGTTGTTTCTGGTGAATATTGCTTTAAGCAGTTCACAGGAGATGAGTTATGTCAATAACTATCTCGGTTGTTAGGGGGTCGTTTACGGTGAATATGCCTAGCGGTTCACGGGAGATGAGTTATGACAATAACTATCTCGGTTGTTCGGGGGTTTATGAATATTGCCTAAGCAGTTCATAAGGGATGAGTTATGACGATAACTATCTCAGTTGTACGATTTGTTTGTGAATAATGCCTAAGCAGTTCACTGGAGATGAGTTATGATAATAACTATCTCGATTGTTTGGGGGTATTTATTACTCTGTTTGTTATATGATATTGATTGGTGGATATACATTCACGGAATAAGATTGGAGTATTATTATACCCAATGTTGTACGACTGCTTGTTCGAGACGGGAAAAGGTAAACCAAGGTAATGTAAGGTGTTTACGGCTTTTCCAACGTGTTATATGCAACTTGTTATGTGTTGCATCTTATATGGCATATTGATGCATTCATAATAGCTTGTCGAGATTTATTCTCACCCCTCTCCCTTTCTTGTTTTTAGATTCCGAGACAGGTGGACCGGCCCAAGTAAGGGCGGTGAGGAGTTTGGAAGTTATATTGTGAGAATTGTCGGGGTATGATTAGGTTGGTATAGAAAGTGTGCTTTGGTATAATTCAATTACGGAATTGTATTTATAAATCTTCATTTTATGTTATAACCGAGGCCTTTTTGTAACTAAAACAGTTTCTTACTTTCTAAGTTGGTCAATTATTTCTCCATTGTGGAAAGGTGTAGATTTATTTTTAAATGGTTATAATAATTGTATTTAATTTTGAAAGTTAAATAAAAGTTTTAAAAGATTAGGAAAAATTGGGTTAGTTTGAGGATGCTCCAGCTTGGGACACGTGTAGGTTCCGGGTCGGGGTCCTCACACTTCATACTAGTGCTTCATAAGTACTAGGGACACGATTATTAAAGTAAACATGCAAACACATATAATAATCAAAGAAACAATCTCTTATATAAATGAATAATGACATTACAAATAAGTCTATCTCTATAGGCCTAGGGCACTAACACCTACAGTCTCCCACTTGCACTAGGCCCAATCATTCATGTATCTTATACCCATGGACCTAACATGACCATCATGTTTAGCTTGTGGCAAAGGCTTGGTGAGAGGGTCCGAAATGTTGTCATTCGTTGGTACCTTGCATATCTTAACGTCTTCCCTTTCACAGATTTCTCAAATGAGGTGGAAACGTCTTAGAATGTGTTTGGATCGTTGATGTGACCTCGGTTCTTTTGCTTGCACAAATGACACCACAATTGTCACAATAAAATTCCACCGGATTAGTGATACATGGAACAATTCCAAAACACTAATGAACTTTTGATCCAAACTGCCTTTTCTAGCTACATCATATGTTGCTAAAATTAAGCCTTAGAAGTAGAATCGGCTACGATTTTCTGCTTGGAACTCTTCCAATAAAATCGCACCTCCAATAAGCATAAACACAAATCCTAATTGCGATTTTAATTAACTTTGTCAGTTTGGAAGTTAGCATCCGTGTAACCTTTACAACAAGATTAACTTCCAACCTTTCAAATACCAAGAACGTATCCTTAGTTCTTCTTAAGTACTTTAAGGATCGTCTTGACTGCCATCCAATGGTTCTCACCAGGATCAGATTGGTATCGACTCGTCATGCTCAAAGCATACGAGACGTCGGGTCTAGTACAAATCATGACATACATGACAGATCCAAATGTCGGAGCATATGGAACTTTATCCATTCTCTTTTGCTCATCAGTTGTCATGGGACACTGAGTCCCGCTAAGAGTAATACCATGACCCATTGACAAGTTACCTTTCTTAGAATCATCTAAGAACCTTATCAATATGAGTATTTTGTCTCAAACCAACTTATCCTTTTAGATCTATCTCTATAGATGTTGATACCAAGGATGTAAGCGGCTTCACCCATATCATTCATTGAGAAACCTTTCCTTGACCAAGACTTGACAGTCTTAAGTGTCGGAACTTTGTTTTCAATGTAAGATATCATTGTCATATAACAATAGAAATAATACTATGCTCCCACTGAATTTCATGTATACACAAAGTTCATCTTCGTACTTGATGAAGTCAAACTCTTTGACCGATTCATCAAAATGAAGATTCCAACCCCTCGAAGCTTGCTTCAACCCATCTTATGGATCTTTGCAACATGCATACTTTATTAGAATTTCTTGGATCGACAAACCCTTCAGGCTGTATCATGTATACATCCTTAAGTAGGTTTTCGTTAAGAAACGCTGTTTTGACATCCATTTGCCATATCTCATATTCACAATATGCGATAATGGCAATTGAAACTCTAATAGACTTCGGCATTGTAATGGGCAAAAAGGTTTCAACATAGTCAATACTATGAATTTTCCTAAATTCCTTTGCTACAATCCTTAGTCTTGAAAGTATACACCTTCCATCAATGTCGGTTTTCTTCTTGAAAACCCATTTGCACCCTTTGGTTTTTACACCTTCAGGTGGACCAATCAAGTTCAAAACTTGATCATCAAACATGGATTACAATTTGGATTACATGGTTCATAACCATTTATCCGAATTAGGAGTGGACATCGTCTCTAGATAGGAAGTAGGTCCGTCATTCTCAATGACTCCCACTTGATTACTTTCCGATATGAGAAATCCATATCTCTCAGGTTCGGATCATATCCTATCAGATCTGCGAAGAACTTATGTATTTTGAACCGGTTCCACAACTCCTTGTGAACTCGGTTCCGTCTCTACTCTTGGTTCCATGTCATTTTCAGGTTCTTGAACTCTTTCAAGATCAATCTTACTCCCACTAGATACTTTATTGAGAAACTATTTCTCAAGAAACGAATCATATAGAGCAACAAACATTTTGTTCTCTTTGCGGTTGTAAAATTAATATCCGAAATTAACCTTGTCAGATTTGGTGCTAACTTATAAGAGACAAGTCTCTTTATATAAGATTCGCAACCCCAAATCTTCATGAAAGACATTCTTCCATGCCACATCTCATGTGAGGACTTAGGAACTGATTTAGTTTGGACACAATTCAGTTTAAACGCATCAATCTCTAATGCATATCCTCAAAAGGTAATAGGAAGGTCAACTTTGACTCATCATCGAACGAACCATGTCTAACAAGGTTCAATTCCTCCTTTCAGACACACCATTCAAAATGGTGTTCCGCATGGAGTCAACTCTGAAACAATTTCACAATTTTAAGATGATTGTCAAACTCTTGGCTCAAATATTTACCACTTCGATTTAATCAAAGTACTTAATAGTTTTGCCAAGATTGTTTTGTACTTCATTTTGAAATATTCCAAATATCTCAATCAATTAACTTTTGGACTTCATCGGATAGACATAGTCATATCTAGATAAGTCATCAGTGAATATAAATGAAATACCGAAATCTTCCCCTAGAAATACTGCTTAATAGTCCATATACATCTCATGTACAAGGGCCAATAAGTCACTAGCCCTCCCACTACTCTTAGTGTAGGGTGGTTTGGTCATTTTACCAAATAAATGAGATTCACATACCTCAAACGATTCACAATCATATGAGTCTAAATGTCCATGTTAATGTAATTTAGATTATACGTTTCTCATTTATATGACCAAGCCGGCAATGCCATATGAACGTGTTGTTCATATCATTCGGTTTAGATTTCACACTTATATTATAAATATCTTCAATGTTATTTTGTATCTTAACATCAAGGATATGAAGACCATTCAATGACATATGCATTACAATAATGCATATCATTAAATAAATATAAGGCTTCTTATTTTCAATAAGAGAATTATATCCTTCATCATCCTCATAAGAAAAAAAATAATACTCCTACTCAAATCCAGAACGTAGTCACACTTGTTCAAAATAAGTACTAGTCCACAAGGTAAAGTGACTTCATAAGTCCCTATGGCTAACGCAGCAACTCTTGCTTCATTACCACGCATAGGTTTAATTCACCTTCTTTGAGTAGCTTTCTATTCTTTATTTCTTTCACATTTAAACAAATGTGGGATCTATATCTGGTATCATATACCCAAGAACAAGAAGTCGAAAGGAAAATATCTATCATATAGATATTTGAAGTAGTAGCAATCAAATTGCCCTTCTTCACCTTTTAGGCCTTCCTTATTAGCCTTGCAACTTTGCTTCCAATGACAATCTCATTGCAATGATAGCAAAATGCATCCTTTTGAGACACTTTGGGTTAAACCTATTAGGCTTTTGCAACTTTTGCCCCAGGTTTAGCAACCTTTGCTTTACCTTCTTTGCCTTCCCTTTTGAACCCTTTCTTGTGTTAACCATGAACACACTTGTGGATTGCTTCTTTTGCATCTCATGCATTAAAAGCCTTCACCACAACATATATCTTTTGTCTAGCTTGCACTTGGAACATTTCCTTTCGTGCGTTGTGCTAGAACAAAAGCAATTTCCACGTGTTCAAGGTTCTTCTTAAGAGCCTTTAAACATGGTGGCAAGTATAGGGCAAACAACATCCAAACAACATCATAGGAATCATCTCTATGTTCTTATGTTGCTCCTTATTTGCCCTTTGCAACGTTTGCAGTGGGTTCAGCAGGAATAGATTCGTCAAGAACGTACAATTTTGCTTAAGAACACTTCTTGAGCATCTGATCAAATCAGAATAACTTGTACCGTTCTTTTCGAACTTGTCCTTCATAAGGACGAATCGCAATAATAAGGATTAATTATAGTTTAATGCTATTTCTACAACAAAAATATGCAACACATATGAACACATATAAGTACTGATTTCATTTAAGAGATTAAATAACGTATTTCATAAATACTCCCACTAAATTATATAACCTTCTTATGCAAATATGCATAATATAATTTAATAGGCTAAGACCCAACTTTAATTTAATTTCAAGTCGGCTATGGCACGACTGCTCAAAATTAAACTAAAAAGGTAGATAACATTTATCAATCATATCAACATATGACTCTTAGATCCTTTATGAGATTATAGACATCATATGTCACATGTTTCAATCTCATCTTATGCCTTAGGCCCAAAACTGTTTTGATAGCCTAATTGAGTTTAACCATTTTAAACGTATAGCAATCACCGTTTGCTCATCTTGATCATACAAAGATAGAATTAATGTACCTCGCTATGGCGTAGCCTACATAAAACTATCTGTGTACTCAAAAGTGTTTAAACATGGGTGGCATAAACAAACTCAAATTTCAATGAAGGTTCAATTTTCATGTTTATCAATAAACATGGCAAGGTTGATTCATGAAAATTATATGAGCATAATTATGAACATGGGATGATGCATCACAAATCACATTTGATGTTAACATCATAATTTCTAATCAATTAGGGTTTAATGACTCATGTAAAATCTCATTTAACATGAACATAATTCCTATAACAAACACTTTGTTCAAGATCTAGAAATTCATCAATTACTAGTACATGGTATTGTAATCCAAGGTTATCCCACACTTCCATCGAAGTGCCTGTGGGGAAGTTTTTGGTTTCCAGCCTTTATACTAAGTAATATTCAAGACCCATATTCTAGATTAATCACATTAATCAAATAATTCAATTCATGATCATGGTATATCAAAATACACAATTACTTCCATAAGCAATTCTCATATAAAATTATGTTCTAAATCATATTCATCATGAAAATTAACATAATCACATTATATAATTATCATGATTATCTAATATAAACATCATGAACGGGGCTCTGATACCACTGTTGGGTTTCGAGGGTCCATGCGCAGCGGAAAATTGCAAATAACTCGAAAACCCGGAGCCCTAGGATCCGTTCTAGATGATTAATTAAGAGGAATGATTTAGAAATACTAACCTTGTGTGCTTTTGTCGTTGATAAACGTGACCCAACTCCAGATTGACGATCTTGTGAATCCTTGATGAACGATTGTTGAATCACGAACGGAAGATCTTGAAGAGCGAAGATCCTCTATGTGTATCCACGCGATGAACGAACCCTAGAACAATTCTAGGTGGATTGCTAGATCCCTCGATTGAAACTCTTTTCAATCTATGATGTATTATGGAATTGGTGTGGTGATTTTCAATTCACAATTGAAAAACCTCTCAATTTTGTGTTTCTCTAAACTCAAAATTCGTGACTAGCTGCTAGGGTTTAAGAGGGATACTATTTATACATTATAAATATTATATCCTATTAAAATCCCTAGTCAAAAACGGTTTCAGCGTACAGCGGACGTGGGCGGTCGCCACCTCAAGACATGGGCGGTCGCCCAGAGTGCGCTAAGCCCTCATTCGAAATTCCACATGGGCGGTCGCCCGCATGGACAGATCCCCTAATGCACGATTTCGAATTAAACATGAGCGGTCGCCCATATGCTTTTAGCGGTCGCCCAAGCCACTCTTGACTTGTGGGCGGTCGCCCGTAGGTACACTTGGCGGTCGCCCATCACACCAGAATCCATAATTCCATTTTTGACAATTCGTTCGATGCGTGTGACCCCATAGGACTATATTATGTTGGCAATGAGTTCAATCACATCGATCCTCATAAGACATGAGCGGACTCTAGCAAGCCATCATGCCTACCCAAATAATATAATATCAAGTTCGTTTTTCCTACATAGAACATATCACAATCCCATTGTCACACGATGTTATATTGAACATGAGTCATGGTCCACGTCAACTCATATTGTTCAATGCTTTCTCGTTACTAAGTAAATTGATTAATCGAATGATATTAATCACATTAATTCATTCGGGCATGGCCATGCACTACATCAATCTTACTTACGAGTGGCCTAGCAAACATCTCTCTTTACGAGGGACAAAATTCCATCTTGACTTATCATTCTTCCCAACAGGAATCATATCATGCCAATAATAGCCCTTATTGTTATCCGGTTAAAGACAACGTTAAACTATATCAAACATGACATTCATCGAGTGGAAGGCGATGATAATCTCAGGTCAAATGATATCAATGATATGACTATATGAGATTTAATTATGACATACGACCATGACATAAATCTCATAATGGGTCAAGTCCAGTACCTTGTTCTCTAACAAGTACCCATGAATCTAATGTGCATCTCCATGCATATAATCATCACATGATTATCCATTAGACTTCATACTAGTGCTTCATAAGTACTAGGGACACGATTATTAAAGTAAACATGCAAACACATATAATAATCAAAGAAACAATCTCTTATATAAATGAAAATAAGAAGCCTTATATTTATTTAATGATATGCATTATTGTAATGCATATGTCATTGAATGGTCTTCATATCCTTGATGTTAAGATACAAAATAACATTGAAGATATCTATAATATAAGTGTGAAATCTAAACCGAATGATATGAACAACACGTTCATATGGCATTGCCGGCTTGGTCATATAAATGAGAAACGTATAATCTAAATTACATTAACATGGACATTTAGACTCATATGATTGTGAATCGTTTGAGGTATGTGAATCTCGTTTATTTGGTAAAATGACCAAACCACTCTACACTAAGGGTAGTGGGAGGGCTAGTGACTTATTGGCCCTTGTACATGAGATGTATATGGACTATTAAGCAGTATTGCTAGGGGAAGATTTCGGTATTTCATTTATATTCACTGATGACTTATCTAGATATGACTATGTCTATCCGATGAAGTCCAAAAGTGAATTGATTGAGATATTTGGAATATTTCAAAATGAAGTACAAAACAATCTTGGCAAAACTATTAAGTACTTCTATTAAATCGAAGTGGTAAATATTTGAGCCAAGAGTTTGACAATCATCTTAAAACTGTGAAATTGTTTCAGAGTTGACTCCATGCGGAACACCATTTTGAATGGTGTGTCTGAAAGGAGGAATTGAACCTTGTTAGACATGGTTCGTTCGATGATGAGTCAAAGTTGACCTTCCTATTACCTTTTGAGGATATGCATTAGAGATTGATGCGTTTAAACTGAATTGTGTCCAAACTAAATCAGTTCCTAAGTCCTCACATGAGATGTGGCATGGAAGAATGTCTTTCATGAAGATTTGGGGTTGCGAATCTTATATAAAGAGACTTGTCTCTTATAAGTTAGCAACAAATCTGACAAGGTTAATTTCGGATATTAATTTTACAACCGCAAAGAGAACAAAATGTTTGTTGCTCTATATGATTCGTTTATTGAGAAATAGTTTCTCAATAAAGTAACTAGTGGGAGTAAGATTGATCTTGAAAGAGTTCAAGAACCTGAAAATGACATGGAACCAAGAGTAGAGATGGAACCGAATCATATAGAGCAACAAACATTTTGTTCTCTTTGCGGTTGTAAAATTAATATCCGAAATTAACCTTGTCAGATTTGGTGCTAACTTATAAGAGACAAGTCTCTTTATATAATATTCGCAACCCCAAATCTTCATGAAAGACATTCTTCCATGCCACATCTCATGTGAGGACTTAGGAACTGATTTAGTTTGGACACAATTCAGTTTAAACGCATCAATTTCTAATGCATATCCTCAAAAGGTAATAGGAAGGTCAACTTTGACTCATCATCGAACGAACCATGTCTAACAAGGTTCAATTCCTCCTTTCAGACACACCATTCAAAATGGTGTTCCGCATGGAGTCAACTCTGAAACAATTTCACAGTTTTAAGATGATTGTCAAACTCTTGGCTCAAATATTTACCACTTCGATTTAATCGAAGTACTTAATAGTTTTGCCAAGATTGTTTTGTACTTCATTTTGAAATATTCCAAATATCTCAATCAATTCACTTTTGGACTTCATCGGATAGACATAGTCATATCTAGATAAGTCATCAGTGAATATAAATGAAATACCGAAATCTTCCCCTAGCAATACTGCTTAATAGTCCATATACATCTCATGTACAAGGGCCAATAAGTCACTAGCCCTCCCACTACTCTTAGTGTAGGGTGGTTTGGTCATTTTACCAAATAAACGAGATTCACATACCTCAAACGATTCACAATCATATGAGTCTAAATGTCCATGTTAATGTAATTTAGATTATACGTTTCTCATTTATATGACCAAGCCGGCAATGCCATATGAACGTGTTGTTCATATCATTCGGTTTAGATTTCACACTTATATTATAGATATCTTCAATGTTATTTTGTATCTTAACATCAAGGATATGAAGACCATTCAATGACATATGCATTACAATAATGCATATCATTAAAAAAATATTCATTTTATAAGAGTTATAGGACATGGAACAGGTCCTTTACCACATTAACAAATAATAACAAAATTTAACATCTATTTCAAACAAACAAATTCACAACCAAAATAAAGCAAGTGACCTCGAAATTAAAAGAACACTATTTCAGCTCCTATAGCAATGGTTATAGGACATATAATAGATTATTTGCCACATTATCAAACACAAACAATATGAAGCAAGTAACCTAGAAATTAAAATCACACTAGAACAGGTCCTATAGCAAGAGTTATAGGACACTCGAACAGCTCTAACAGTCATCTTTGTGATTTCACTTGTAGCCCTCATCACCCAACTCTTGTTCGTTCTCTGGCGCAACCATGTTTTTCGACGCCAGACTCTACCCACAATCACCACCCATGATGGCGTCGATCACCGCCGCTCCGCATCGATATATCTCCCGCCGCCGTCGTCTCATCCAAAGAGCAGCTCCTCTTCTTCTTGTGCTTGAGAACTCGGCCTCGAATCGATTTCACCTGGAGCGCCGACCGGTGACTGCAATGCATCCTCGCCGAATGACCCGATGATTGATGTTTTCAAGGTGCTTGGTGGATTTCAAGGGCCGTCGAGGGTTTTGTGTACGATAAAGGAAGAGGAGCGAGAAGGAGTTGAGTCGGACGATTCAGCAAAAAGGGTATTTCACGGAAAGGATTTGATGACGGGTAGATCACGGAATATTAGCTGCCGTCTTGTTCCGTTAGGCATGGGTTTTGGTGACATTTTCATCTCAAATGGGTTAATATGGGTTTTTAATCTGGACTATGGGGTTTAGAGTCCTTGACTCTGATTTTTAAGATTCTAGGTTGTTGTATTATAAAATTTGTGTTTATATGGAGATGGTTAATGGAAAAAGACTCATTCGAATATGTTAAGTTTTATTTAAATTACATTACATATTGATATGGGAGGAAATAAAAGTTGTAGAGATTGACGTTACTTCATGCTCAAAATTTGATATTTTTCTTTCATCTAATCATATTATATATAGATATTATAACTTTAATGTAAATGCTTTGAAAAAATATTTAATATAAATTATATAAGAATAAATACAAATATAAAATGGGAAGTCAATCGATCAATAAGGATAGTGAAATTTGAAATTTAACCACCTAATCTAACATCTGAATCAAAATTACACCCAATCCTAATCCAAGTTCTCCTTCCCTCCTTTCTCATTCAACACACACTAACTCTCTCTCTCTCTCTCTCTCTCTCTCTCTCTCTCTCTCTCTCTCTCTCTCTCTCTCTCTCTCTCTCTCTCTCTCTCTCTCTCTCTCTCTCTCTCTCTCTCTCTCTCTCTCTCTCTCTCTCTCTCTCTCTCTCTCTCTCTCTCTCTCTCTACCCTTCCATCTCCGATCACTTACCCCCATCTCCGGCGACCCTCCCAATCTCCGGCCACCCTTATCCTCCCTATCTATGTCATCCTACTCTTCCTCCAACCGTCTTCTTCCTATTAAGTCGGACACATTCTGTATCAGGTATACTTGGAATGACAGTATTGCTGGAACACAATCACCAAACATTGAGACAATTTTCCTTTTCTTTTTCTTGTTATAAATGAATCAGTAATTTCTTAGACCGGATGTAGTACATAAATCCATGGTTATGGATTGCAGATGGTGAAATTTGTTCATTTCATGTTATTGTGATAAAAAGATACTAACAATTTTTTAACGGATTATTGTTGTAATATTAACTAAAACAACTGGGAACTTAACTAAAATAATTGTGAACATAACAAATATGTCAAATAATCTCATAAAATTTCAAAAATAGAGGTTATAAAAAATTAAAAACAGCTATAAACTAAAACAAATGTGAACTTAACTAAAACAACTGAAAACTTAACAAATATGTCAAATAATTTCATAAAATTGCAAAAATGGAGTCTATAAAAGATTAAAAATAATTGTGAATTGAACTAAAATAACTGCGAACTTAAATAAAAACAAGTGTGAATTAATTAAATGATAGCCTTTTTCATGCATAAATTTTGTATTTAGCTATAGCAACTGTGAATATCTCTTAATTGTAATTGTAACAAATGTGAAAAATAACTGTAAACTTCTCAAATTTGCTTGAGATTATATGTTGATGCTACTAATTTGATTCATTTTCACGATACAATCACTACGGTGATTTCAGATTTTCTATTTTTTTTTTTGAATTTTAGATATTAAGATATTTTATTTTAAAAGTTTTGAGGTGGAAAAAAAAAAGAAAGATAAAGAAAGAAAGAAAGCATTGAAAAAATGGAGTCTGTAATTTCCTGAATTTCACAAGGGCACACGTAATTCAATTTTGTCTCAGGATTAAATGGTAAATTCCCAAAATAAGTATTTTAGGTGATAAATTTGGAATTTTTTCTCAAATAATCCCGTTTTACTTTTTTATTTACCAAAATGACTCACTGTTCAAACTATTGCCCAGAATGTCCACTTTTTTTAAACTCGCTACACCGTGTAGCGAGTTTGACTAGGGTTGGTCAAAACTCGCTACACCGTGTAGCGAGTTTAGGGTAATTAATTTAGGCCGTTGGGAAATTAATTATGGCATTTAATTAAACTAAACTCGCTACACGGTGTAGCGAGTTTTGACCAGATTTAAGTCAAACTCGCTACACGGTGTAGCGAGTTTAATTTATTTCAAACCCCTACATAACCCTCTCCGTCAGTCCCAACAAAACATACCCTTCTCTTCCTTTCTCAGTCCAGTTCTCCCTTTTCTTTCTTTCTTTCTTTCTTTCTTTCTTAGTCCATCTTTCATCTATCTCTCTCAAATCTAATTCATATTTCTCATCCAAAATTTATAACTATCAAAATGGATCCATCAAAACCCCGCTGGTATCTTGGAAGACAACCTCTTCCTGGACATCCCGGTCAAACCTCCAATCGTCTATCTAATCTCTCTCAAATTGAACGAGAGTTTCAATCTCCACCGCCTCCACCGCCTCAAATCGAACGAGAGAGAGAATCTCCACCGCGTCATATCATACCTGGTCCCGATGGTGAATCACAGGCCGCCATGCGTCGGCATCGCACCGGAAAAGCTCATGTCTCTCAGGGACCCCCCGCTCAGTCGACCCAAGAGGCCATACGTAAAAAACTTGAAGAGCCGGTGGAAGATGATGATTTTCAGGGCAAAGCTTGGCTTTCTGCGATGGACTATCTCACTGCAGAGGGTACTTATTATCCCTTGAGAATGATCAAGGAGAATTGCCAAAAATATGAGAGGGTGGAACAGGTATATTATTTTATTTTAATTATAGTTAAGGTTGAAATTTATAAATAATTGATCATTATATTTTTGTTCTATTAGGTTGTTGTGGTTGTGAAGGAGTTTACACTAAGTGATCATGGCTCTGTGCATTTGGTTTTGAAGGATCCTACTGATACCATTGATGCTTACATTGCTGACAAAGTGATGAAAGATAGTGAGGGCGGAAGTCACATAGGTGTTGGTGCTGTTCTTATACTGACTAAGGTATGAAATATTTTCCTTAACATTACACTCCCTAAGGTTATATTCCTTAACATTTTGTTCTAAATGTTTTGTTTTGTTGATCTATTAGGCTGTTGTTTGGGCCCCCTCGCGCTCAAAAAAAATACTTAACATTGTTACTTCCAACGTTTTTAAGGTGTTTCCCAAGAATTGTTAATTTCTATTATTGGACATGTAACTTGACAATATTTATTTTTTGTGATTTTATGTAAGATTTCCTATGTGGCCGGGATGTGGCCACTAACTTGACAATATTTATTTTTTGTGATTTTATGTAAGATTCCTATGTGGCCGAGATGTGGTCACTAACTCGAAAATATTTATTTTTTGTGATTTTATGTAAGATTTCCTATGTGGTCGGGATGTGGCCACTAACTTGACAATATTTATTTTTTGTGATGTTATTTTAGTTTTTTAAAAATTATTTTGTACAGTTTGTGTTTGGTTTTGTTGCAATTATTCATGACATAATTTTTTAACACATAAGAAAAAAATTTGAAAGAAAAACTTTATTCAGCAACATGTTATCATTTGTTTTAAAACATGAAAAAAAAAATTAAAAAAAAAATTCAGCCACATGTCATTATTTTTTTAACACATGTAATTTATTTTTTTGTTAGTACGAAGCTATTTTGAGCAACAATTTGAAGCTGATTTAATTGTCCAAATTAAAATTTAAAAGTTGTTATTGTTACACCATTATATGTACTTCAAGTAACAATTTTTAGATATTCATTATGATATCTAAATTAACCTATAATTATTGCTCAAAATAGCTTCGCGAACGAATTTTTTTTTTTGATGTTACTACGAAACTATTTTGAGCAACAATTTGAAGCTGATTTAATTGTCCAAATTAAAATTTAAAAGTTGTTATTGTTACAACATTATATGTACTTCAAGTAACATTTTTTAGATATTCGTGATGATACATAAATTAACCTATATTTATTGTTCAAAATGTCTTCGCGAATGAAAAAACAAAAAGAAGTAACAAATTTTGAAATTTTGAAACGAATCTATAGTGGGGGACAAACTCTGGCTTTAACTCGCTACACGGTGTAGGCGAGTTTCAAAAAAGATGAAATCGCTACACGGTGTAGCGAGTTTAAGTTCAGCTTTATTGAAACTCGCTACACCTGCACGAGTTTAAGTAAGCCAAAATACTTTCCTTCCTACAAAGTGGCAGTTTTGAACACCCGTGACTTTCTTTTCAATAAATTCTGGCTATCGGAAAGAGGAATCTCTCAGCTTTCTCATTTCCTCTCAGCTTTGTTTCTTCTCTCACCTTTCTCTCTTTCTCTCAATCAACTCTCTCAATCACCATTTTCTAAATCACCTTAATTCAAAATAAAACTTCTTCACGTTATTTTATTTCATCAGAATTGTTGAAGATCAACAAGAATCAAGGTAAATTAACATCATCTTAATTATTGTTTTGACTTGTGTTTAGATATAAAATTTAATGATTTAACCGTGTTTTATTATATTGTAGATATAATAAATGTAAGAGTTTTGTTATGTAGGTTTTAACACTTTGATTTCGTAATGTAGGGTTAAAGATGAACGGGGGTCCAATCATTTTTATGTGTTATTGGGGAGGTGATGATGAACAACCGTTTGATGGTCCTCATTTCAAAAAGGGACCAAAATGTGCAATAAGGGGTAATTGCCAATGGAAATACAATGAGTTGATTGATGAGTTATATAAAAAGGCGAACTTAGATCGGTCTCAATTTGATTTGAAAGTCATTTACAGATGCCCTCATTCTTTTGATAGCGGGATTGGTGAGTACTTTCCTTTCCGTATTGAAGATGATGCGTGTATGGATGTAATGTTCGATCAGTTTGCTAAATTTGGGGGGATTGGAAATTTGCAAACTGTATGTGGTTGTAAAATTAATTGAAAATCGATCCAATCCAGAGTTTGAAACACAAAGACACAGAGAGTACTTTCAGGTTTTCTCCAACTGGTAACCGTGATGATGGGGTTGGTCCAAGTTTCCAAACTCTTGTATCAACTCAAACACCAAATTATGATGATGGGGCATTTGGCCATAATTATCATGTTAATGATGATGATCGGGCATTTGGGCATATTGATCACGTTAATGATGATTATGATGTTGACTATGAAGAAGAGGAAGTGCACACTGATGTAGATGCAATGCTAGAGGATGATGATGATGAATATGAGGAGGGTAGTAGTGATTCTGATGTCGATTCTGGGAGCCTGATGATGGGCCGATTGATGATGATGTGGAAGCACCTCTTGTTCACTATGAAGTGCCGCAAAATCGAAGATATGAGAGAGCGAGTTATCCCTTTTACATGTGATATTGGTACATCTCGCTCGACAAGAACAAGGCTTGATTGATTACGATCATGCACATAGTTTTCCATTGGGATCCTAACAACAGCATTGCTAAAGGGATACGCTTTCCGGCAAGAACGAGGCACAATTTGATATAAAAAGGTTCCATATTAAAAACAATCGTGTGTTCAGTGGTAAGAAAGAGCACACCGAACACATGGGTAATTGAGTGTCTGTTGAAAAATTATCCATGTCATTTTTATGTTCGTGCGAGTAGGAAGAAGTTCGCTATTTGGGAAGTGACCAAGTATAAGGCTCCTCACCGCCGCTTTATATTCCGGAGCAAGTTAAGATCACCCCAATCTAGATGCCAAGTTTATCTGGCCGGGAAGTCGTTGGTGTTATTAAGGCCGATTCCGTATGTCAAGGTTGGAGTCATTATTGCACACATCTCTAGTAGGTTCGACAAGGTAATTACTTACAAGAAGGCATGGTGTGGAAAGCGAAGGGCATTGCAGAGGTTTTTGGAGATTGGGAGGAATCTTACAAGAGGTTACCCCGCGTCCTAGCAGCCATTCAAAAATACAATCCGAGGACAATTGTTGAGTACTCTACACCTCCTCCTCCTGTCGGTGAGGCCTCCATGTTTCGACTGGTATTCTGGGCATTTGGGCCTTGCATTGAAGCTTTCTCTCTCACGTCGGCCGGGCCATTTCTGTGGATGGAACATTTATGCATGGTAGATATAAAGGGGTAATACTGATTGCCATGGGTGTTGACGCCCAAGACAAAGATACTTCCGCTTGCCTTTGCCGTTGTTGAAAAGGAGGACTGGCCGAACTGGCGTTTGTTCTTATACCTGGTTTGCAAGCATATTATCAAGAGTCGTGAAGTATGCTTGATATCTGACCGTCATTGGGGCATTCTGAAGACTGTGGGTGAAGATACGTGGTGGCCAAACGTGCATCATCGATATTGCTTGAGACATATGCGAGCAAATTTCTTGGAAAAGTATAGAGGGGAAGGGTTGAAGTATCTCGTTTCCGGGAGAGCGGGTCGAGCAACTCAAGATAGAAAATTGAAATCTATCTTAGAGAGTATCCGTGGAATTAAGCCCGAGGCAATTGCATGGTTTCAGCATTTGGATGCTAGAAAATGGACATTGGCACACGATGGTGGTTACAGGTATGGCATCATGACTACCAACATGTCTGAGGTTTTCAATGGTGTGATGAAGGAAGCTCGTGGGATGCCAATCACAGCAATTGTTGAAACTGCCTTCTATCGTTATAATTTTTAAATATTCATTAAAATAACTAAAGTCATTTTTAGAAATTGGAAAATTACATTCAACTCAAATATAAAGCTAAACTAATAGTACAAAGTCACAAAGTTTCAATACAAATAAAAAACATTCAAATAAAAACTAAACCAATACAACAAAGTTTCATTACGTAATAATAAAAAAAGTGAACTCTCTACCTATTATCATAGTAAGACGGGGTGTAGGGATCAGGCGGATTCCGGAGCCGAGACCCTCTTCTAAGCATCTGCTCCTCGCAGCTTGCCGCTGAAAGGTGGGTCATCTGAGACGGATTGACGAAACCATGGAGCCCTGCATGTGATAAAGGAGTCCTCAACTCACTTCCACTCGTATAAGCGCCGAAGCCCATAGTGGATGGTCCAGGGGAAGGGTCTGCCTGGGCACTCCCACTGCCACCCCTCCAGCCACCTCCAGCCACCCCCACTGCCACCCCCCCACCCCCACCCACTCCCACTCCCTCCGGCACCCCCAGTCCCACCCTCCCCACCCACTCCCTTCGGCACCCCCTGGGCCCCTGGGGCCCCGAAACCCCGCTCCAACACTCAAAATCATACCGCGATCGTGGTCACATCAGCCATTCATAAGATGTATCGGCCTCGGGTCCGCGCTGAGGCTCGCTCTGCTCTGGGCTCATCGTGCAAATCCATTTGGGGTGGTGGTTCCGCTCGTCCACGACGTCGCCTGGGACGTTGTCGAGGTTGTCCCCGCACGCGATATGCTGGGTGGGGGAGGTGCAGCACGGGGCGAAGGCGGTGGAGCTCCCTAACTCCCCCGAACCCGTGTGTCACAATCTCCCGCATTTCAAATTCATTGGGATGCTCATCCCTCTCATTGACGACATGCATGCGCCGAAGGGTCCGCACTGCTTTTATATCAAAAACATATATAAGTACGAGAGACATAAGTTAATAATTGATGTTTTGTTAAAAAAAAAATTAGAAATAAAAACTTGAAAATGTAAAAACTTACCATAAACTCTATGGCAGGGGCAGACGACTGGTATCCATCCACCTCTATGTGAGTGAGCTGCTGCACAAACCTACACGTTATGTCCCTATACCATACCATATATGGGCTCTGTAAGTCATATCGTGGAAGCCGAACACCCCGAAACCAAATTTTCGTGGCGCCGTCCCCATAGTGCAATAAGTGGGCGATGGTGGTCACCCCATCTCACCGTACTCTTTCCCCCGCCGATCCGAACGGTGCAACCTGTGCTAGTGTCGAACGGTGCCTGGGACAACCGCCTCAAAGCCAACCGCTCATAACGCGATCAGCAGATGTGCCACTCAACCCTCTCAAAGCATATGAGAGGGACCTTCGCCAACCATATCTCCTCACCCTGAGTGCAGTAGAGCGGAGCGGGTCTCCCCTCATAAGGTTGCCACTCCACGTGAGCCTCGTTCAGCCGGGCCAGCTAATCCCGATAGCCTCGCAGGCTATGTGCAGTAACCTCTCTCAGATCCAGCGAAGCCTGCGTCCACCTGAAATTTCATAAACAAAATAATTATAAGATTTTGTTCAAAAAAAAAATAAAAACATTAACGACGAGAAAATAAAGTATGATATATGTATACCTGCATCCGAGGGGCATGATGACGTAGTCCTGCTCTCTTAATCGATAACGGATCTGCGGTCTCACACATTTCAACCGCTCCCAAGCCCAAATCTATATCAAATAAATGTATATCAAATACTATAAATAATGCCGCAAATTTGAAATAAAACTTAAAAACATAATGAACATTAAAATGAAATAAAATACCTGTAGAACGTTGAGAAATCCTCCGCACTGTTTCGTCTGAGGGTCTGTCGCACTACATAACTCTCGATACAGGAAAGCAAGTGCAGCACTCCCCCAACCAGACATCGCCCGACCCTAGAAACATCCCCTAAGCAATGCGGGAGATAACATATCTTAACCTTGTTGTTCGTACGATCGTGCATGATCGTAGAACCCAAGGCAAGCAAGATATAAGCCCGTACGTACCGATCCACAATCTCCGGATCGCATCATCATCGAGGTCACTAAAGTGTGGGAAACGTACGGTAATTCATCGGAGCTTCGCATCGCTCCCATCTATATCTCCGTCACCAGGATATCCCCTAAATACCTGCACATGTGCACCCGCCGCCTATATGTACTGGAAACCCATCATCGCAATAAAGATCCCCATCAATCGGCAACCCGCAAATCATGCCGATATCCTGTAGGGTGATCGTCATCTCACCAACCGGGAGATGGAACGTATGGGTCTCCGGACGCCATCTCTCGATCAAGGCCTCCAGCAATGCAAAATCATACTGTATCCGACCTATATAGTGTACTCCACTGAATCCGCACTCTGCCAGTCTCAATAATATGACAGGAGCTAATACGCCCGGCAAGGCGGCACCATGACGAAAAGTGAGGGGACTAGAAACCTGCCACCCGGACCAAATATACCTAGCCCTATGCTCCGCATGCCGGTCGAATGTATGTATCGGGAGCATAGGCCCGGGATCAATGAACGCTTCCATCTATTTATTTCAATATCAAGGTTGGTTATTGTTCTATAAGGCAAGAAAATAAAGAAGAGAATACAAAAGTGTAATTACTAGTACGTGGCATTGTAATCCAAAGTTATCCCACACTTCCAAGAAGTGCCTGTGGGGAAGTTCTTGGTTTTCAGCCTATATACTAAGTAATACTTCAAGAGTAATCCTCATGCGGTTTTGAAAAATAGGATGCAGTTTTTTTTTTTTATGAAATGTTTGAACAATAAATGATATTTTAAGGGTTTAGGATTTGGGATATAAGTATATGAGATTTGGGATGTTGTTATATGTATATTAATTCTAAAGTAAATTCTATGCCATCATCTTTTGCTATATGAGCTTCTTACAAGTTAATTAGGATATCATTTAAAACATGGAAGTCTAATAATCCTATTAAGGTATATCTATAATAGTCCTGATTGATTTAGGCGTTAATGAAAAAAAGATAGATATACTCCTTCACTATTGATCAGAATTGAGTTTTTTTTTTTGAAAATTGAACTCACATGCATGTGCCTTTTTCTCCCAAGGTAGATCCCCCCTTTCCTCCCCTCAAGTAATTTGGCCAATGTTTACAGCATTTCACATCCCATTTTACATCAATGATATTCAACAAAATAAACCATAAAGCATAAAGATCATTTTTTTGTGAACAATATCAAAATGTACAAGCAGAAGATCTCTGTCCTACATTACAACAGTCCATCAAAATCTACATGGAAGCCTCATGATTGGCTTCAAGCAATGAAGTGGACAATTTTCAAGCTCTAATAACAACAACACTACGGAACTCATTCCAAGACAACTGGAGATACATTCTTGGGTATAAGTAACTAAGGCTCCGTTTGTTTCGACGTAAAATGTTTTTCGGAAAACGTTTTCTGAAAAATGTTTTCCTGTAAAATGTTTTCCTGTAAAATGTTTTACGGAGGTAGAGCGTAAAATATTTTACGGAGGAAAATATTTTACGGAGGAAGGGTGTAAAATGTTTTCGGGTGTTTGGTAAAACGACTCATATTTCACAAGGTGACCTACCCCACCCCCCCCACCCACCCCCCCCAAATTATTTTTTTTTTTTTTTTTTTTGTAATCGCCCCTACCCTCGCCTACCCCCACCCCCCACCCCCCCCCCACCCCCCAAAAATTTTTTTTTTTTGTAATCGCCCCCTACCCCCGCCTACCCCCACCCCCCCACCCACCCCCCAAAAAAATTTTTTTTTTTTTTGGTAATCGCCCTACCTCGCCTACCCCACCCCCCACCCACCCCCCCAAATTTTTTTTTTTTTTTTGTAATCGCCCTACCCTCGCTCACCCCCCACCCCCCCCAAAAAAAAAATTTTTTTTTTTTTTTTTTTGTAATCGCCCCTTGCTACCCCGTTCTACCTCTTACACTTCACCCCCACCCCCCACCCCCCAAATTTTTTTTTTTTTTTTTTGTAATCGCTTTCTACCCTCGCTTCGCCCTTTTTCATTCTCTCACCCCCCAAAAATTTTTTTTTTTTTGTAATCGCTTCTACTCCCCCCCCCCAATTCACTCCCCACCCCCCCCAAAAATTTTTTGTAATCGCCCCCTACTTCTCTCTCGCCTACTCTCACTTTCACCCTCTCTCAATTTTTTTTTTTTTTTTTTTGTATCATTCTCTCTATTCACCTCCCACCCTCTTCAAAAATTTTTTTCGGGGGTGGGGTGGGCAGTGGGGCAGGAGCCGACATAAAAAAAAAAAAAAAAATTTGGGAAGGAAGGTAAAGGGGGTAGGCAGGGGGGTAGGGGGCGATTACAAAAAAAAAAAAAAAAAAAATTATTTTGGGGGGGTGGGGGTGGGGGGGGGCGACATAAAGACCCCAAAAATTTTTTTGTGGGGGGTAGGGGGCGATTACAAAAAAAAAAAAATTTGGGGGTGGGGCGGGGCGGCAGCGGTGGGCAGGGGCGATTACAAAAAAAAAAAAAAAAAAAATTTTGGTGGGGGGTGGGGGTAGGCAAAGGGGGGCGATTACAAAGAAAAAAAAAAATTTTTTTGGGTGGGGTGGGGGTGGGGCAGGGCAGGGGGCGACATAAAAAAAAAAAAAAAAAATTTTTGGGGTGGTGGGGTGGGGGTGGGGGGTAAGGCAGTGGGGTAGGGGGCGATTACAAAAAAAAAAAAAAAAAATTTTCTGGGGGGGGGTGGGGGGTGGGGGGTAGGCAGGGTGGTAGGGGGCGATTACAAAAAAAAAAAAAAAAAAATTTCAAAGGGGGGGTGGGTGGGGGTGGGGGTGGGGGCAGGGGGTAGGGGGCTTACATAAAAAAAAAAAAAAAATTTTTTTCGGGGGTGGTGGGGGTGGGGGGTGGCAGGGGGTAGGGGGCGATTACAAAAAAAAAAAAAAAAAAAAAAATTTTGGGGGGGTGGGTGGGGGTAGGTGGGGTAGGGGGCGATTACAAAAAAAAAAAAATTTTTTTGGGGAGTGGGTGGGGGCAGGGTGGGCAGTGGGGTGGGGGCGATTACAAAAATTAAAAAAATTTTTTTTTGGGGGTGGGGGTTGGATAGGCGGTGGTTGCCAAAGGCGTACATGAGTTGTACATTAAGCGCTCCATTTTCCTAAAATGTTTTACTTGTGACAAGGTCGCAAGAGGTCGCTTTACTTAGGGCGTAAAATGTTTCCGAAAACGTTTTACTTAGGCAACCAAACAATGAAAACGAGTTATTTTCCGGAAAACATTTTCCGGGGGCTAACCAAACACCGTAAAACAGGTTATTTTTCGGAAAACATTTTCCGAAAAATGTTTTACGGTGAAACAAACGGAGCCTAAGTAAGTTTATCACCTTAATTCCATTTTTTGCTTATTAGTTATCCTAAAGTAAATTCTATGCCATCATTTTTTGGGAAGATCATCAGTTGGAGCTACTACACCCGTTTAGGATTTTGGGCAAGCTTTATACCAAGTTAAAGTAAAAAAAAATGGGAATAACAATATTTCCAACCCAAAAAAAAAAAATCCTAAATTGCAATGTCATAAAAAAAATCAAAAAAATTCGAAATTAAATAAAAATTAGTCACATAAATGGGAATAACAATATTTCAACAACAAATCAACCAAAAAAAATCCTAAATTGCAATGTTCTTCTTCTCGGCAATATAGAAATTCGGAATTAAAAAAAAATCATAAATTATAAGTAAATGAATAATAAAATCAAAACTAAAATTCAACTTAATATACAAATTTAAACTTACAATTAAGAAAAAGGTTGAATTTCTTGGCAAAATCCTTGGCTTGGCTCGAAGGCTCGAACTGTTCTTCTTCTTGGCAAAATCCTCGGCGGCTATGGAGATGGAGAAGGTATAAGTTTTTTTTGTTTTGTTTCGTTGAATGCGTGAACTGAGAAGGGTAAGGGATTTAAATTAAACTCGCTACACGGTGTAGCGAGTTTGACTTAAATCTGATCAAAACTCGCTACACGGTGTAGCGAGTTTAGTTTAATTAAATGACCTAATCCCAACGGCCTAAATTAATTACCCTAAACTCGCTACACGGTATAGCGAGTTTTGACCAACCCTAGTCAAACTCGCTACACAGTGTAGCGAGTTTCAAAAAAAAGGACATTTCGGGCAATAATTTGAACAGTAAGTCATTTTAATAAATAAAAAAGTAAAACGAGATTATTTGAGAAAAAATTCATAAATTTGGTTAGGGTCAAGAATGATTTAGGAATTGCCCCCATATAAAATTACGTGTTTGACTTTTCAATGTGGACTTTTATCACGAAAGGAGAGAGTAGTAGAAACACAAACCTAAATGAGTAGGTCTGCTGAGAAACGCGTTTCTCCATAACTATGGAGAAACGCGTTTTTAATAGCCAGAAGCTATACGTTTGATAATCAGAAGAAAATTTCTGGATATCAGTCTCAAAGGGTTCTGGATATCCAGAAGCTTTGGAACGGATATCTAGAAGCCTTTGGGCGGATATCCGTAAAAATAGATTTGAAGCCAAATCCAAGGCCAAGACCGTAAATTGCTTATTGAAGGTTTTCGGATATCCGTAAACCTTCAATGTATATCCGTAAACCATCAAATGAATATCCGTAAACATTTTGAAAGTTTCTGATATCATTGAAGGTTTCGGATATCACTTTCATAAGCTTCCTGATATCCTTTCAAAGGGTTCTGGATATTCGTAACTCATGATCGATATCCAGAAGTAACCATGGGACAAGGTCATGGCCAATACAAAAAGTTTCTGGATATCCTTTCAAAAGGTTCTGGATACCCGTAACCCGTTTCTCCATAACTTATGGAGAAACGCGTTTCTCCCTAGATTTTACGAACCTAAATCGCTTGTGCATCTTTTATTACTCCGTACTATTTAAATGATGTTTATTTATTAAACGTTTTTCATAAAAAAAAATAATCATTAACAAATTTATCTCTAAATGGGTATCACCATTAAATCCGATGATTTTGTAGTTTGTCGGTGGAAGAAGATTAGGTAATTGCGATTGTTGAAAAAGAGGAGGTGAAAAAAGAGGATTGGGGTGTTTATTTGATTGAGAAATTTTTGTTTTTCATTTTTTTTTTCAGTAATGATTTTTAAGATTCTAGGTTGTTTTATTATAAAATTTGTGTTTATATGGAGATGATTAATGGAAAAAGTCTCATTCGAATATGTTAAGTTTTATTTAAATTACATTACATATTGATATGGGAGGAAATAAAAGTTGTAGAGATTGACGTTATTTTTTTCGTTAATCAATTTATGAACATAAATTAATAGTATATTATTACATTTTAAGCTTAAGTTGTCCCTAATTTGTAGCAAAATATAAACTTGATTTCATTCACAAGTTAAAAAAAAAATATGACACTAGATAAACGTAGTAGGCTCACTCTAAATTTCAATATCAAGATTATAATTGGTTAATGGAAAGTGTTTGAATTTTATTTTATTTTTAGTTCTCTATTTTTTATTAGTCTTGCTTTTTGATTGCTGTCAAGTGTAGATTAAGATTTTTTTTTCCGATTACCATTTGCAATTTTATATCATTGTCATTATTCACACTGCATAATTAATATTGTTTTTAAGGAAATACGAGTATTTAATAACTTTTGAGTTTGTATTTTTATTATTGTAAATTATTCATGGAGATATATGTAAACTTTGGTTTGTAATACTCTATATCTTTTGGTTGTCCATATCCTTTTCTTTATTTACAAAATTTGAACATGATTGTTGCAAATTATTCACCGTGCATCACACGAGAGTACAGCTAGTTACTATGAAACGGAAAAAGTATCCTATAATAATAGACTTAATAAAAATTTGTAATAGACACGACAATAAATCGATAATATAATGATTCATTCTATGAAAATGATGTTATAAAGAATAATTAAACTCTTTACAATGTTGTGAAACAAAATTAAAGAACAAATTGAATGCCTAAACACAGAATCAAATTGTGTTTAAAAAAAAAACACATAATAAACTTAAATATATATTAACACTAGAGTAATTATTAATTATCAGGTGTTAATTAGTAAGCCGGATAGTAGCCTTGTACTGGGTTACTACTACTATCACAGCTTGGCTCAGTTGCAGCCATCAAGCCGGCAATACTTTTCCTCCTCTTCGGTGGACTATCTTCCGACGAGGTAGTCGGAGATGACGAAATCTCCGGCGAACGTCGTCGAGGTGTCACCCGTACCGGCTCAGCCATACCCGAGCCGATCAAGTGGGGGAAATTAAGCAAAGCCCTGGAGCCACGTATCTTATAAGCGGCTTGATCATAAGCCAAAGCCGCATCCTCAGGCGTCTCATAAGTCCCAAGCCACACTCTAGCTCCCTTCTTAGCCGGGTCCCTTATCTCTGCCGCAAACTTCCCCCATGGCCGCCTCCTCACACCTCTAAACTTCCTGAAATCTGACGGCGCGTTTCCCCCACCCGCCACCGCTGTCTGTGCCTCACTCTCCAACTTAACCTCCCGTTGACCGGTAATTAAACTCCCCGTGAAGCTGAAATCACCAAAACTCGAGCTCGGGTTGCTGCCGGAGGCATCCATTGACTGAAAAAGCTTGGTAAGATCGGAATCAAGAAGAAGATGGTCTTGAATTGAGTTAAGAAAAATTAAATCGGAGTTTGAGATGGGTAATTCTTGAAACATTTCCTGATTAAATTCAGGGTTTTTTTTTTGTTTTTTTTGTTTTTGGATAAAATCTAGTGGGGTTTTTGAGATTTTTTAAATTTATTTTGTGAATTTACACAGCTAATAATGTGTATTTATATGTGATTTATATTTGGTGACATTTGTCTTATTTATTAGATTTTTGTACTTGCTTAGAAGTTTCATGGCAAGCAAGTGGAGTATTAAATGAAATTAACCACGTGGATTCTTATATTATTTAATGAATATATTTTGTCCTTTTTTGTCTGGGGTGGGGTTATCTATAATATAAAACAAAGGGATTTTTTGAATAGTAGTATGAATAGTTTTACTTGTCGAAATTTCCATTTTGCCCTTACTATTTTGTTCCTTTTTCATTTTGCTCTTAAAAAAAATAAAATAAATAAAATAAAAAACGTGACCTTGAACACGGGCTTAAGCTAGGCATGGGCAACCGGTTCCCGGTTCCGGTTCCGGTTCCGAACCGCCGGTTCCGGTTCCGGGAAAGGGAGGAACCGAGATGGAACCGCCAAAATCCGATTCCCGGTTCCGGTTCCTTGAGGCCGGTTCCGGTTCCGGTTCCACGGTTTTTCGGTTCTTTTGTTGTCCTTTTTTTTTTTTTTTTTTTTTGAAATCTGCACACATGGGCGACCGCCTAAGAGAAGTGGGCGACCGCCCATCACTTTTTTCCAGTGAATTCTCACCAATCCTGGCGAAGTGGCCTACAATCTTATATTTCTTTTTTTGGTGAGTGCATAAATGATAAGTGTCTATAATTCAAACTTGTGAGTGATAAGATAACGAAAGATGATAAAAGCTCATAGTTCCATCTTGACGAGATTTTTTTTTTTTTGCAATCAATGACAAGGGTATTTTTTAAGCAACTGACCTTGGACCAGTCAAGTTGCAGGCCAAGAGTACTCCATCTCAATTTCCGAAGCAAAACCGTTGCTGATACTGATTTGCATGTATGTTCACTTGATGAAGAACCATGTTCCTTGGAAAATTATCAGACATGTCAAGAAGATGAAGAACCATGTTCCTTGAAAAATTATCAGACATGTCAAGAAGGGAGGAGTATGATATAGTCCAGTATATAGCCAATGAGGAACTACTAACTTATATGACAAGTACTAAAGAAGGAACATAACTGGATTTCAAATAAAATTATAGCACATATGGATGACAAACACTAACAAGGCTGCAAAAAGTTTGAATTTTCAAAGAAAGCAACCGCCGGCTTTCCCTTGCTTTCAACCGCCGGCTTCCGGTTTCGGTTCCGGTTCCGGTTTCAAAACCGCCGGTTCACGGTTTTCTGAAAAGAGGAACCGAGACTGAACCGTGAATCGGCCGGTTTCGGTTCTCTCCGGTTCCGATTCTTACCGGTTCCGGTTCTGTCGGTTCCGGTTCCGATTCGATTCTCCGGTTTTGCCCGATTCCGATTCCGGTTTGCCCATGTCTAGCTTAAGCTAGTATTATAGGCTAGTATTATGTTATCTAGTGAGAAAGAGAAATTTTGTGGACCAAGAAAAAGAAAAGTCAATATTCAAATAACACACACTTCACAGCACGTGCGTGACATACATAAATTTATTAAAATCTTATTCCACCAATGCTTTTGTAGTGGTTGTAATCTTGCCCACAATTTTGAAAGGAGCAGTTGGCGGCTAGGAATATTAGTCTTATTTTGCTTGCATGGTTTTTGACACAAGGCTATGACAAAGATGCTAGTGTAGTGATGTTTGTAGTTATCCATACACTAAGGGCAACTTCTTCAATAATGTTAGTTATGAAAATCTAATTTTGATACTTATTTTTGAAGTCTTTACATTTTCAATAGGTAAAATATTGAGTACCAAAATTCGATTAAGTCATTACCAAAGTATCATATTTAGGATTTTGCTTAGGAATTTACTTAGGACAAAAGGGTGCAGGAGATAGTGATTTAATTTTTGATTTAAATTTATTTAAATTTTTATATAATTATTTATAAAATTTTAACTTTTATTGAAAAATAATTAATTAAAAGAATTATTATATTTCAAAATTATTTATAAAATTTTATTTTTTTATAAAAAATAGAGGCTTTGACCAATTAGTCCCCCAGCCAAATAAAAACTACATTTAAGGACTTACATTATCAAAACTCGCCAAAAAGTCCCTGAATTTTATCTGTACCAAAAGCCCCTCCACACATCTCACGCGCATAGTATAGTACGACAAGCATTTAGCGTTTCTTTATCTCCTTTTCTCTCTCTTTCTTTTTTTCTCTTAAATTTTTAAAATGCAATATTTCAAAATTTAAAATTCAAAAAAATAATCTGAAACCACTGTTTTAATCGCATCGTCAAGACGAATTAAACAAGTCTACTCATCATATATTTCAAATTTTATAAATAAAGTAAAATTATTTTTCACTTGTAAAAAACTGAGAAAATCATCCAAAAATTATATTTCACAGTTATATGAAGATGTGAAATGGTTTTGACATGTATATGAGCTTAATAACTGTGTATTGAAATAACTGTGATGCGTATATCACAGTTATTTTGGTTAGAGTTTGAAGTCTATTTCACATTTTTGAAGTCTATTTCACAGTTTTTATGTAAATAACTGTATAGTGATTTTCACATTTATAAATTGAGAAGTCTTTTTCACAGTTTTGATGTAAATAATTGTATATTGACTTTCACATTTATAAACTGAGAAGTTTATTTCACAGTTTTGATGTAAATAACTGTAAAATAGTTTTCACATTTATAATTGAGAATTCTATTTCACAGTTTTGATGCAAATAACTGTATAATGGTTTTCACATTTATAAACTGAGAATTATATTTCACATTTATATAAAGATGTGAAATGGTTTTGACATGTATATGAGCTTAATTATTGTGTATTGAAATAACTGTGAAATGTATTTCACAGTTATTTTGGTTAGAGTTTGAAGTCTATTTCACAGGTTTGATGTAAATAACTGTATAATGATTTTCACATTTATAAACTGAGAAGTCTATTTTACAGTTTTTGATGTAAATTGAGAAAATCATTTACCATTTGTTCATTCATGAGTAAACTGAGAAACTTCAAAACATCCTCGACGTTGAGTTTGCTCGAGACTTTGGATAATCCATTCAGTGAAGAGATCTCATGTGTATACGGCATCCTTGAAGGCTTTAAAAAAAAAGGACAACAAAGTAATTGCTATATCAGTAAACCTAATTGTGCCCCATGATGAAAACCCACTGCCACTACTAGGAATGACAATTTGATCGAACCCGATCCGTACTGAAGGCGATCTGATCCAAAAAATTCAGATATGGTTTTAATTTTTTATGACCCGATCGGGTTCGGTATCACTGTTGACCCGACCCGATCTCAAATATGTATATAAGTACAAATTAGAAATTAGGGTTCATAAATATCTCTCTCTCTCTCTCTCTCTCTCTCTCTCTCTCTCTCTCTCTCTCTCTCTCTCTCTCTCTCTGTGATTTAAGCGAAGCGGCGCTCTTTCTGTCTCTATCTGCTCTCTCCCTCTTGCTATTTCTCTCTCTTCGCTCCGCTCGCCTCTCTCCGCTCCGCTGTTAGTACCCGGTCCGAAAAAAGGTAGTCCAAATACCTGGCCCGGTTGATATTAATTAGAAACCCTAGGGAAACCCTAAAAACCCTAACCCTAAAAGATTCATTAATTCTTCCGTACTGCGCCGTCGCTGTCAGCTTGGAAAGGACGCCAGTTGGAAGAGCCGATCGGCCCTTTGCCCGTGCATTGGCCGATCGACCCTTTATTTTAGAGCCGATCGACCCTCCCATCCTAGAGCCGATCGACTCTTTAGAAGCCCAGCCCAGGTATCAAGGTATTATAAATAGGGGTGCCCGGCTCCCCATATTGACACAATTTTCTCCGGGAGAAGCAGCCACACTTGCTTTAACCCTTAGTTCTTCTTTTTCCTCCCGAATCGCCAAGATTCGACCTCCAAGTCTTGCTACAATTGGTAAGACTCTCTTTTTAATATTATTGTTCTTTATTATTGTCTTTATTATTATTGCTTGCATGCTTAGTATATTTTAATTGCTTTATCTCTTGCTTATACCATATATGCTAGATTTAGGGTTGTTTTAATATATTGTTCATAGCCGAGGATGATCTAAGGTTTCGCCCTAAGAAACCCAATGGATCTAGGAACTATTTCTTTCCTTCCACCTTGGTTATAATTGTCCCATGATCGACAATTCCCCAAGGATGAACATTGATTAGTGCACCTTCCAAGGGCCTAACTCAAAAGGTTCTAGGGTGTGATCATCAATTAATTCTTTCTCTCCCCTCCTCCTTATGCATGATCCCGTTTCTTCTATCTATTCCTGTAAACACCGCACACAACCAACACCCCACATGCTAGAAAGACCGATTCGTCGGGCAATAGGAGTGATAACATTTCTTCTTCTGTTGTAACTTGACCCCCGAACCCAATTAACTGTTTAGCCTTTTTTCAAAGCTTTGGGCTATATCAAAGTGGCGTGGCGACTCTCAAAATTAAACTAATATTTTAATATGGTTTAAAGCGAGTGTCACTAAATGAATATCCCATTTTGGTCCGACATTTTTATAATTATTTATTTCAAACTTCCGAATGCGCGTTGCATCGGGACGGGGTATTCACAGTGGCGACTCTGCTGGGGACTGTTTTGAAATCTTTTCAAACTAAGTGGGTCAGACTTTCGTTTTCTTGTATGGTGTTGTATTTTACTTCCTTTTTCTTTTTCTCCTATTCTTAACTGTTGCATTGCATGCATGCATCTCATAAAAAAAAATCTTTCTCTTTTTTCCTTAAAAAGAATTAGACTTTTTACCTCACACTACCACTAGAGTCCGTGTCACACTGCACAGACACCCTTTTACCCTTCGGAGAAGCCAAAGTGCGGGAAGTGTGGTGATCATGTCTCCTCCCTTCCGAGTCTCACTTGGCCATCCATTTCATCGGTGCTTGCTTACGCACGGGGGGAGCCTAAAACCTAACCCTTGCGTCACCCACTTTTCTAGGAATACACTCCATACGACCGGTTGGTTTGACTAGCTTTTTTGTATAGACAATTAATGGGGTCTTTACGTCAAGTCACCACGAACCAATGATAAGTCAAGATCTATCGAGAGATTAAGAGCACTAAAAATTGATTTCCTTTTAAAGGACGTGCTATGTGAGAACGAGTTATATATTATTAAAGGATCTTGGCCTATCATTGGTTTGCGGTACTTTTCATAAAAATCACATTGACTGTCTATACGAGAAGGTTAGTCGTTAGGATTCACCACTTTAGGATATTTAGTTAGTTGCGAAAAAGGGGTATCCCTTCCAACCTTTGTAGGACTAAAATGTACAAAGCTTTTGTAAATAAAAATTTTCAAGCTAGTACACTGCATTGAGTCAACCCCTCTCCTAAAACCGAGTCTTTTCTGATACTTCCGCAGAGCTAAGGTCGGGCCGCGTTCTTCATTCAACAATGACAACCTTGCCTCCCACTACTCCAAGCGCGCCTGCTGCCTCTGCAACCGGCTCTACACCAGTCACTTCAATGGAAGGTCCTGTCAACCCCGACTTCAATGACATTCCGCCTGCTCTGCACGCCTACTTTGCCGGTTTAACCATGAGGGTTGAGAAACTTGAAGAAGCGGGAGAATCGCACTTTGAAGAACCATATTCAAGAGCTGAAGGATCATTTTGTTGAGGAACTCAGTAAAAGGGGACACAAGGTTATCTTGATGGGGAATGAAGTAGTCGATGTTGAAGATGAAACTGTCAATGCTCCTAATCCCGCCAATCCCAATGCACCTACCTTCCCTCTACCCAACTATGTTCCAAGCAACTACAATAATGTTCCACCACTGTCATGTATGGGAGCTCAAGCAAGTCCAAAGGACCCTATCAACCTCCCGCCAACACACCCAAGAACCACTTTGCTAATCTACCCCTCATACTTTACCCTTCAATTATTCCGGCCACCATATCCCTACCTACTCCACCTCCCTACCATTACTCAACCCCGCCATGCGTAACCCCAAAGATTGCTACGGGCAGCACCCGACTGTGTTAGCGTTGATTGAACAAGTGAAGGCATTGACCGAGCAAATGGGAAAGCAAGGTGTGTCCCCCATCAAGATGCTTAATCCGAGCAAAGTTGCACCCCTACCTCAAGATTTCACGATGCCCAAGATGGCCATGTTTGGAGGAGTCACTTGCCCAAAGACACATTTAGACAGCTTATACGTTGGCAATGAGGGCTAAAGATTGTACACCCGAGCAGATGGCGAGAATGTTCCATAAAGCACATTGGAAGGGGCCGCTCTCCGTTGGTTTAAGTTGAATGAAGAGGAAAGGGACACATGGGACAAGGTTAGTAGGGTGTTCTCTCGAAAAGTATCAAGCAAACATGGATTGGCAAGTGAATAGGGCTGATTTGGGAGCACACGCTTCAAAAGAATGGAGAGTCGATTTATGACTTCTACAAGCGTTGGAATGATAAGTTGAGCGAAATTCGGTATCCGCCCAAGGAGAATGAACAGAAACTGATTTTTACAAGTGCTTGTTGCCGGACACAAGTTGGCGAGTTGGTAATGGTTACTTTCCCAATCTTAGGGAAATGGTGGATTCGGGCGTACGTTATGAAAGTGGCATCACCGGGATCACTCCACCGAAGGACAGAGTACATTAATAATTCGTTCCGCTATAGAGCTCCCGCCAATACCGTAGCAAAGAAAGAGCCGATGGGGCAAGTAAATTATGTGCAAGGAGAAGCCGCTTTGGATGTTCAAGCCTGTAATGAGGGAAATAACAATGTTCACCGCGAGAGAGATGTGTTTGATGATTTTGGAATGCCGATGGGCAAGGTTTTGAAGTACTAGTAAAGAAGGGCTTGAGTCAAGCCGCTTGAGAATTATGAACCGAGTAAACCCAAGAGAAGACTTAGATGCTTCCAAATCTTGCAATTACCACAAGTACAAGGGCCACACTGCTGACACGCATTCAATTCAAACGGTTAGTGCAAGACTTGATTCGACAAGGCAAGGTGGAGAAGCGAAAGTCTCCAAATGTTGTGGGAAATCCTCTCCCTAACAATAGGATCCACATGGTGGAAGGTAATTTTATCGGTTTGGTAGAGATGGAAGATGCTTTTGAGAAGCTGGGTGTCGACGAGAAGATGTATTCTCATTTGTTGTCGAGAAAGGGATTGTTCGTGCCGAAACTCTCCGAGTATCTTTGGTTTTGCTTTGAAAAGAGGCTGTGCGAAGCTCATCATTGAAGGGAAGGTAGAAAATCCTAATAAGATAGTTGGTAGTGATGTTGCTATGGTAGAGAAAGACCTCAACTTGATCCAGTCAGTCTGTTGTGACGGGCGAGGCAAAGCGGTTGTGTCGATTTGTAATTTGAGTTCAATTTATAAAGAATTTTCTTGTTATATCTTTGTCTTTTGAGGAACCGTCTAGAGAAGTTGCCTCGTTAAATGGTGATTATGTGAAAGAGAGTCCTAAACCCCTCTCATTGGGTGAAATTCACGCGAAGTATCGATATGGAGAAGAATGGGGTTAGTCTACTCACGAGGTCGGAAGGTGTATCAACCGAGAAGATAAAGGGGCGAAGAAAGTGTTTGGTCCGAAAAGCGAGGTAGTAAACCACGATAAAGAAGACCCTATTCTCACGCAGTGAAGCTAACTCAAGCCAATATATCCTTATGGTCCTTGCTAACGTCCTCGTATGCCCGTAGGATGATGTTGGAACAGAATCTTCTTTGCAACTTTGGTGCCGTCGATACAAAGCGAGAAAGATGTAAACATGAGATGATCGGCAACATACACTTTGGGAATATCATTACATTTTCAGAGTTGGACATGCCGGAGTTTGGATCGGATCATAATGAACCACTGCACATCACTATTGAAGTCAACAGAAAAAGGTTGCCACGTATTTTCATTGACAACGGTTACTGCGGTGAACATCGCCTTCTAGGATGATGGACGTCCTTGATCTAAGTCCCACAGATTTAAGGCCTTCAGTTCATTCCGTACGGGGATATGATTCTACTAGCCGGTCAGTGTTGGGAATAATCAGTTTGCCCCTTACTTGCGGGACCACTACTATGATTGCTGAGTTTCAAGTCATAGACATACCTTCCACCTTCACCATGCTTCTTTGGGTAGGCCATGGTTGCATCGGATGAATGGAGTCCCTTCCTCCTTGCATCAATGTGTGAAATTTGATCGGGCGATCAAGTGACAGTTATTTACAGCGATACAGTAACATCTCAAGGAACAAGCACTTTGGGGAAAGCCGAGTCCTACGGATTCGGCATGAAGAGGGTAGTTCTATGTTCGGCGGTTTTTCGGCTAATAGCACAAGCACAAGTTTGCGCGGTGGACCTCACAAAGACATCGGACGAGTACGGCCGGCTATAAGAATGATGAGAAACATGGGATTTGTACCGGGGCGGGTCTTGGCGAGGCACCTCCAAGGACCCACGCAAATAGTGGAGGCTATTGATCACCGCGGCCACCAAGGTCTGCAGGCTACGTCCTTACTCCCGAAGATAAAGCCGAGATGGAAAGAATTGAATACATCAAAAGGGTGAAGCTACCACCAACGGCGAGAGATGAGGCCATACCGCCTTTCCCTCAATAGTTACTTTGTCAAGGAGGGCGAAGAATTTTCGTGCATGGAGTTTAGTGAGCCATGGTTTGATCACACGGGCGAGGCTTGAAGGGTTTCGAAATCTTCGGGGATACGAAGTTGATAGGTCGAAGGCGAAGACGGTTCTCATGGATCCACGCCGGAAGAGAGGCAAGGTTGTCACAGTCCGAGCCGGTGCGTCATCAAGACCGAAGATGGGTTGGCCGATCGGCTAGGGCGGTATCTTTGGATGAGCCGATGGTTGAGAACATTGCGGTTTCGAGAGGATGCGGAAGAATGGGATGGTCGAGAACTGTTGCGGCATTTGGGGAATACTGAATATAGAAGATGATATGGTTGCGATCATTGGGGCGAAATGGCGGATGTCACGGATCCAAGGGGACGTTGGTGACACCCGTGGTTGGAAAGGCGAAGAATTGGTGCGTATTTGGCGGACCCGTAGCCACGAAGGAATACATGGTTGAAGAGTCAGTGATACCTCCTCATGTCGAGTCTCCCCCTGATTCTCCCAAGTCCTCTGTTTCTTCAGAGTCATCTGTTTTGTTTGAGTCTGATGTATTTTCTTTTGAGTTTGAGTCGTCTTCCAAGTCTGATGACCTCACGTCAGAAGACTACGAGTTAGTTGCAAATGTTGTTTTCCCTTTCGCTATGAATGAAAATCTAGATCTTTCTGAGTATCCCCTCATAGCCAATCTTCTTAATGATAAATTAACTAAAAATAATGCTCAACTTAATCAAATTAACTTAGTTAATAATGACTCATTAGAAGAAGCGGACACACTAAACAATGAATACATAAAAGAAGTTTCTAAGCAAGTTATCAATCAAAAGGAAGGTCGGGCCCAAGCTGCCGAGGAGGTGTTATCACGTATTAATTTGGGAACAGAAGAAGAGCCGAGGGAGACACAGATCGGGAGCTTCTTCGAAGGGACTGAAAGGGAAGCGTTGATTGAGCTGCTTAAAGAGTATTCGGATGTGTTCGCATGGTCATACAAGGATATGCCGGGGCTGGATAACTCGATAGTGGAGCACGAGAATACCGCTAGCACCGGACGCAAGCCGGTCAACGAGAAATTGCGCCGCATTAAGCGAGAATGGTCTCTGCAAGTTAAAGAAGAGATAGAGAAGCTCCTCCGAGTGGGCTTTATCGAGTTATTGAGTATCCGACGTGGCTATCTAATATTGTGACGGTCGATGTAAATCGAATGGCAAGGTTAGAGTTTGTGTTGACTTAGTGATCTCAACAAGGCTAGCCCAAAGGACGACTTCCCGGCCCTTGATATTGATATGCTAGTAGATGCCCTTTGCTAACTACGAGGTCAAGTCTTTTGTAGATGGTTTCGCGAGGATATAATCGGATTAAGATGGCGGAGCGGACCCGGGAGAAGACGGCTTTCACTACACCATGGGGAACATGCATTTACCTTTGTGATGCCATTCGGATTGAAAAATGCGGGGGCTACATACCGTAGAGCGATCACGACATTATTCCATGACATGATCCATAAGGAGATTGAGGTGTATGTCGACGATATGATCATTCATTCCAAGAAGTCGAGATGGTCGACACTTTATTGATTTAAGAAAGTTCTTCGATAGGCTGCGAGAGCACGCAATGCGTTTGAATCTGCCCAAGTGTACATTTGGGGTTATTCGAGGAAAGGTCTGGGCTACATGGTCACCGAACGAGGGATTGAGGCGAGATCCAAGGAAGATTCAAGCCATCATGGAGATGAAGCCACCACGCACGAGAAAAGGAAGTCAAGGGATTCATGGGACGGTTACGGTACATCGGCCGCTTCATTAATCAATTAACTACCATGTGTGAGCCGATTTTCGGGCGATGAAGAAGACCCCAAGTATAGATTGGGACTGGAAGTGTCAAGAAGCCTTTGAGGAAATCAAGAGATACTTGGTCAATCCCCTATCCTTCGCCCCACATTCGGAGAAACCGTTGCTATTGTACCCTAACGATGAATCGATACAATGCTGGCAGGGGCTATCTTTGGCACTGAAGCCAAGGACTCTCGAGTGGAGAACGCCGTTTATTTTGTTAGTCGAAAGTTGCAAGGGAGTGAGCTAAACTACTCGGCATTGGAAAAGACACATCTTAGGACTAGTTTGGGTGGTTAATAAGCTCGAAGCATTACTTGTCGGCACATCCGATTCCTGCTAGTGTCAAAGATGGATCCAATTAAGTATTTGTTTGACAAACCTTCTCTGTCCATGAGATTAGCCAAGTGGTCGGTATTTACGGGGAATTTGATATCACCTATGTGCCGAGGAAAGCGTTAAAGGGAGAGCCATGGCGGATCACTTAGCGAGTTTCCAAGTACGGAAGAACGGGGGCTTGAACCGGAATTTCCGGACGAGGGATTTTTAACATTGATACGGAAGAGAGATGGCAACTATTCTTTGATGGGGCCGCGAACAAGAGGGGCAAGCGAGCGGAGTAGGAATCCTTTTGGTCGATCCCAAAGATGAGCACACCCCCATCGCCATCAAGTGAATTTTACAACCACCAATAACGCGGTGAATACGAGGCATGCATAGCCGGTTTAGAAGCGACCTTGGAGCGTAATGTAAAGGAGTTGGAGGTATATGGAGACTCGGCTTTAATTATCAATCGGACGTCTAAGAAGTGGAAGGCTGCTGACCCCTACTTGCAACGATATCGGACTCATATGGAAGAGCTAGTCAAGCAATTTAAGGAAGTGACATTCCATTATCTACCCGAGAGACGAAATAGATTCGCCGACGCTTTAGCTACTGTTTGGCTTCTTTGGTCGAGATCCCTCACGGAATGTACGTAAAACCGTTCGAGTTGGTCGAAGAGAGAATCCCGCTTGCGCTACGAAGCTGCTATTTGCGAGATTCAGTGACATCGAGGAGAATAAGGATCCGTGGTACGCACAGATTTATGAGTATCTCAAGAAGGGCGATGTGTCTTTTCTAGGTGACGTGAAAGCCAAAAGTTTGCAGGCATTGAAGCGGTTGGCCGGACAATTTGTTCTACTGGATGATATGTTGTACAAAAGACACTACGATGGTCTCCTGTTACTCTGTGTAGACGCGAAACGAGCAGAAGTGATCATGAAAGAAGTACACGATGGCTTATGCGGTCCACACATGAATGCCAGAATGTTGAGACAGAAAATCACACGGTTGGGTTATTATTGGGTCACTATAGAAGCCGACTGCATCCAGTTTGTGCGGAAATGTCCCAAATGCCAAATGTGTTCCAATTTGAACCATGTACCCCCTCACGAGTTGTACAGCATGGTAACCCCTTGGCCATTTGCGACATGGGGGATTGATGTGATTGGCAAGATTACACCGCCGGGAAGCAATGGGCATTGTTTTGTATTAGTAGCAGTGGATTACTTCACCAAGTGGATCGAGGCAAAATCTTACAAGGTGTTGACTTCCAGAAAGGTGGCACAGTTCATTAAGGAAGACATCATGTGTAGATATGGAGTACCAAATGAGATTATTTCAGACAATGGGTCCCACTTCGGCGGAGATTGTGACGGTGCGCGAGTTCAAGATCACCCGGCACAAGTCTTCCCCTTATAGGCCTCGAGACCAACGGAGCGATCGAAGCGGCTAACAAGACGATTGAGCGAGATAATCGGAAAAGACGGCGATTCGAGGTAGGGGGGCGCTGAGAAACTACCATTGGCACTTTGGGGATATAGAACTTCCGTCCGTACGGCTACAGGCGAAACTCCTTTTGCTCTGACATATGGGATGGAGGCAGTACTCCCGGTTGAGTTGGAAGTCCCGTCTTTGAGGATCTTATTAGAGAACCAAGTAGCAGAAGTTGAATGGCTCCGCAGCCGATATGATCAGTTGGCCACAATTGACGAGCGCAGACTCAAAGCCATGGAACACATCCGAGCCTATCAAAGACGAACAGCAAGGGCTTTCAACAAAAAGGTGCAGCCCTTAGACATTAAGGAAGGAGATTTGGTTTTGAAGCAGCAACTTCCCAACAAGTTCAACCCTCTTGGGAAGTGGGCCCCTACATGGACCGGCCCGTATGTGATCAAGAAGATATTTTCGGGTGGAGCAGTTAAAATGGCAGATTTGGATGGCAACGAATTCAAGGAGCCCACCAACCTCAGCAAGCTCAGACGCTACTATGATTAAGCTCTTCCTCCCCCTCTAAAAAAAAAAAAAAAAACAAAAAAAAAGAAATAAAACGCAAAAAGAAGCCCGCTAGATTGAAAACCCGCAAAGGGCGGTCTAGCAACAAAAGAAAGGGTGCGTTCAAAAGCTCGCTAGATTGAAAACCCGTAAAGGGCGGTCTAGGCAAAAGTTAGAGCAAAAAAAAATAAAAATAAAAATTGTCCCGCTTCTATCTTCCCTTTCTAAAAATAGTAGCTTGATAAAAATGAACTACGACGACCTGAGCCCCTTGGTTCTCATTGTAAAAGGGGAACGTAGGCAGCCTTAATAGGCGCGGTCCAAAAAATAAATAAAAATCCAATCTGTTTTTACTAAAGCAATAAACTTTTTTCATTCCCACAATCAATGCATGATTACACTTATTTGATGAGTCTAAGCTCGACTATACTAATGACTAAATAACTTGCAAAGAAATTAAAAATTAAAAGACAAAATAAATAACTAATGTGTCTGCATATGACTGTGGGTGGATACTCGGACATATAAGGTCTATTCCTTGGCACTAGGCCCCTCATCTCCATCCTTCTTCTTCTTGGCAGCTCGTCGAGTCGGTTTCTTCTTAATCTCTCTCTTAAAATAAGGCGGATACTTCTTCTTCAATGGGGGAACCTCCTCGATCGCCTTACCCTTCAACTTCCGCTCCATCCTCTTGGGAGGATTCTCCTCCACTGTGTCTAGAGAAATCCCCAAAGCCTCCCTGTCTCTGAGAAAACGGCTCGAAGATATGTTAGGAACCAATCTCCGTCTCAAGTCATACAAAGTCTCCCTCATCGGTCCCAAATTCTCTACATACCATGTCAAATAAGCATGCGACAAATGAGTGCTAAGGGTCCGCTGCGCGAGATAGACTCGTGGCATCCCATGAGAACTCCATAAGCTCACCATCAAAACTGAAACACCAACGTCCATTGGAAGGACTTTGGCAGAATCGTCAAACTCAGAAGTGTCCCAAGTTGGAGGACGGACCTGCTCCATGCCATATTGCCGAAGTACCCGCTCTGCATAGTAAAAGGTGGTAGTCTCAAAAGCCGGTACACGAATCAGGCATTGCCCAAGCTGAAGGCTCCGAATGAAAGAAAGGCCCCAATGCTGTACTCGCCAATGAATCCTATCAGTATCCACCTCCGCCAAATACATCTTCCACTCCCGTTCTGACAAGTTGGAAAGCGGATCAATCTTCCTCCTACAACCATGAAACCAAGGCCTAACACTCGAAGGGGGAATCTCTAGAACAAAAAGTCGATCATCGAGCCACGTGGCCGGTAATTTGGCAATCGCCCTAGTCATAAGCGGAGCACCCTAGCTATCTGAGATATGCCATGAAGGGTCTCGCCCAAGAGAACCGGAATGATGCTCCTCCCCGAACGGGCCTGATCAACCATATCCAAGCATCCACTGGTAGCTACACCCACATAAGGAGAAAACAGAACCTTGGAAAATAAGCAGAGAGCCAGGCAATCCAAGGCAAAATCTGAGTCGAAGTCATCACCATGGGCAAATCTCCTCGGCAAATCACAGATATCTATGTCTACACCTTCAACCAAACCTCTAGCCACAGCTGTAGGGAGGTGCAGAAACTTGGCCACCCTTGTCACCAACGGAACCCTATCCTGTGGAACCGCTATCAAACCGACATCATCCCTCCACACGTAGCAAGAAAATCCTCGTAGGTGGGTGTAATCTCGTTGTAAGAGAAGTTGAAAACATGATTGGATTCATCCCAAAAAGCAGCGGCAGCATGTAAAAGATTCCAATTGGGATGCATGGGCAAAAGGGACCAAACACACTTCATCCCAAAACGTTTATCAAAAGCATGACGGACGGAACGAGGTACCTTGGATACCCAAACGGCCAAATCACTCTCAAAATTGTTTTGCTTCTCCATCAAGACGGAGGGATGAGAATTCATGGCTGTCCTGAACAAAAGAAAAAAGCAACAGCAATAAAAGGATTAGAACAGTACGAAAGAAAGAAGAGAGAAAATTGTGTCTTATATCGGCTGACAAAGGGAATTATTTATAGGTTTTGGGTGTCAAAATCCGGGCAGGAAAAGGACAGTAAGGGAATCCGTGCAGGAATTGGAGGGCCGATCGGCCCCTTCCAGGAAGACCAACCGCCGCCTTTTCAGCATAAGGCCGATCGGACCTTTATATTTGGGCCGATCGGACCTTTATATTTGGACCGATCGACCCTTTAATTCCCCAACTTCAACGCAGCTGCAGCAAGTTCCAAGGCCCCACCTTTTGCTCTTTTATTTTATTTTTATCTTCATTCTTTATTTTTACTATTAGTTTCTATTTTCAAATTTTTTACTTTACTTTATTTTATTTTATTTGTCCTCATTTTGTCCAATGCAGTGTACAAAAAATAGATAACATCCAAAAATAGAAATGTACATAAATGGAAAAAGACTAACTTTTATATATAATCCATAAACTAGTACATAGATCAGATGCATACAGTGAGTCAGCATAAAATCTAGAGTCTGCTCCTACTTTTTCCTAACAGGTACTACATAAAAAATAAAAGTCCTAATGACCCCTACGGGAAGTCGAGGCACGGCCGCGAGAAAATCCGGACGTCGAACTACCCTCACCCTGGGATCGCTGTCTCCCCTGTGCCGGATCCACATCTACCGATCTCCGAGATTGGCAAGAAAGCGCCGCCACAAAGACTCCTCGCCAGACGGGTCGACATTACCGTGCCTCACCGACCGCACATAAGACTCTGAGTGACACGAAAATCAAAGGGCGAGAGTTACATCACGCCTAAAGTATAAGTATCGCATATAAAGAGGAAAGGTAAAGGCGTACCCCGCCCGGGCGCCCATAGGGAGGAAGATGATCACCCTCGACCTCGTCGGCCTACGTGGGTGTCAAGTCTACTCGCACCTCCCCGTCGCCCATGTGCACATAGAAGTGATCGGGGAAAGTGAGGCATATCTACTATCTCGGGAGGTGGAGCACCCATCTGCTCAGGAATAATAGGATCCTGCTCCCCCATTACCACCTGGGCCTCCGCAAAGCCTCCGCCGCACCACCTGTGGTGATCTCGGATAAAGAGCTACAAAATCTACGTAAGGCATGTCAAGGCGGAAGTGATGAGCGGGGATCCCATATAGGTACTCCATCCTCCTCGCGCCGGTCCTGGATACCACATATTCTTGGGAGGATGCTTTGTGGGCGCATAAAGAGGAGCCCACGCATGGCGCCTCGACACCCGCTCGCCCCGCATACATCTCGTCGCAAGCAATCCAACCAGCAATGGGCGGGAAGCAAGAACGTCTCGAACAAAGACCAAACGGCGAATCCGACGAGCCTTGTCGAATGTAAAGACTCGTCAAAAGGCAACACTACATCCGTAAACCTCAACCCGTGAGGACGGCAAAGTCCGCAGGGAGTGATCGTAGCCTCACCCCAACTCGGATGAAAAGTATGTGTCGTGTCCCACCGTAACTCACGACACACCTTCACCACCGCATTACACTTCCGGTCGACCCATCAGTGCAACCATATCAAAGAAGGGGCCCAACCCCAAATTCCACACCATCTCGCGAGGACCACCCTCACCGGCCGGCAACAACGCCCACAGCTCACCAACCGCCTTAAGGGAACTACGTCCCTTCATCTTCTTCATCTGCAGGTAAACACAGCACAGGTATGTGTCATTACTCGCATTTTAAATAAAAAATACTTTGCACATGTATTCAATTATTATGTTGTTAAATAAATTGTACCTTCATCCCGACGCGGGATCGGAGACCAGTGGATCCATGAAAATTCAGGCCCGCATAAAAGTCCGCCTGGTTGTGCAATAAAAAGAACAGCCTCGAGGGCCGATAGTTACGCGAAGCTCGCCGTCTCCTAGCCTCGGCATTCCCGCCGGCGTCACTCCGGTCACTCTCCCCGGCATCAACATCAACCTCCTCCTCATCATCATCACCACCATTCCCGCCATGGCCGCCATCATTGCCGCCATATCCACCGCCATCACCGCCATGGCTGCCGCCGCCAGCACCACCATAACCACCACCGCTGCCACCATGGCTACCACCCCCATAACCTCCATAGCCACCACCAAAACCACCACCCATATCACCAAAATCACCCCTAAAACTGCCAGAACCGTGGCTTCCCCCGGCGCCGTAGCCGCTAGCACCGACTCCTCCGCCTTGGCCATAAGAAGCATCACCCATACCGGTGTAAGATCCTAAAGGTTGGTGGTCCGGGCGATTCATCAAGGAAATCACATCTTCAACCCAATCTGGAGGATTCATGGTGAGTCTCGGCACAAAATCAAGTGAACTCCGGCAAGAAAACTCGGCAGAGAGGAAGAATTTCAGAGAAAGAAGAAGAAAGTGATTTGGAGAAGAAGATGGCGTGTTCTTAAGGCCGATCGGCCGCTTTTTCAGCCAATGGGAGTCAAGGGCCGATCGGCCCTCCCATTTTTGTGTTTCTTTGCCTGATCGAACGGCCAGGATCTCTCCCTGGTGACCCCAATCCTCGTCAAAAGGCCCCAGCCAATCAGAGCATAGGGCCGATCGGCCCTTCAGTCTCTAGGCCTGACACGTGTCCTCCTCGGTCAGAGCAGTTGACTGGCCTATTTATTTCTCCTCCTTCCCGAGGAACTCTCCCTCTTTTCAAAATAAATCCCCTTTTTTCCAAAAATCTTCCCACTTTCAAAAAAAATACAACCGTTTTTTAAAACCTTTTTTTTTTAAAATAAAACCTCTTTCCTTAATTCATTTCATAATTCCAAACACTTTTTTGTTTAACCAAATTTTTCACGAGGGGTGACTCCCGCAGAGGTCAAATTTTTCACAAGGGGTGACTCCCGCAGAGGTCAAATTTTTCACAAGGGGTGACTCCCGCAGAGGTCAAATTTTTCACAAGGGGTGACTCCGAGAGGTCAAATTTTTCACAAGGGGTGACTCCCGAGATGTCAAATTTTTTCACAAGGGGTGACTCCGCAGAGGTCAAATTTTTCACAAGGGGTGACTCCCGCAGAGGTCAAATTTTCACGAGGGTGACTCCCGCAGAGGTCAAATTTTTCGCGAGGGGTGACTCCCGCAGAGGTCAAATTTTTCGCGAGGGGTGACTCCCGCAGAGGTCAAATTTTTCACAAGGGGTGACTCCCGCAGATGTCAAATTTTTTCACAAGGGGTGACTCCCGCAGAGGTCAAATTTTTCACAAGGGGTGACTCCCGCAGAGGTCAAATTTTTCACGAGGGGTGACTCCCGCAGAGGTCAAATTTTTCGCGAGGGGTGACTCCCGCAGAGGTCAAATTTTTCACAAGGGGTGACTCCCGCAGATGTCAAATTTTTCACAAGGGGTGACTCCCGCAGAGGTCAAATTTTTCACAAGGGGTGACTCCCGCAGAGGTCAAATTTTTCACGAAGGGTGACTCCCGCAGAGGTCAAATTTTTCGCGAGGGGTGACTCCCGCAGAGGTCAAATTTTTCGCGAGGGGTGACTCCCGCAGAGGTCAAATTTTTCGCGAGGGGTGACTCCCGCAGAGGTCAAATTTTTCGCAAGGGGCGACTCCCGCAGAAGTCAAATTTTCACAAATCTTTTGGTGACTCCCGTGCAGTCACGTATCCTTGACGCCACACATCCGCCATTCTCGGGTATTAAAAACGCCCACTCTTTTGAACTACGACTTGGCTTGATTCCTTTTTGGGATACGTAGGTAGCCCGTCGTGGGTCCAGCCACTTGACCTATCTGGTCATCCTTTTGCGACTCAGCTCGAGTTCAATCCCTTGCATCCGCAAGATCACTTTCCTTACTTCCTGAAATCCCTTTTTTCAGGACGGATCCTATTCTTTTATCGTCGACCCCACTTGTCTTACAAGAAGCGTCGCCGAGGGGCTACTGTTAGTACCCGGTCCGAAAAAAGGTAGTCCAAATACCTGGCCCGGTTGATATTAATTAGAAACCCTAGGGAAACCCTAAAAACCCTAACCCTAAAAGATTCATTAATTCTTCCGTACTGCGCCGTCGCTGTCAGCTTGGAAAGGACGCCAGTTGGAAGAGCCGATCGGCCCTTTGCCCGTGCATTGGCCGATCGACCCTTTATTTTAGAGCCGATCGACCCTCCCATCCTAGAGCCGATCGACTCTTTAGAAGCCCAGCCCAGGTATCAAGGTATTATAAATAGGGGTGCCCGGCTCCCCATATTGACACAATTTTCTCCGGGAGAAGCAGCCACACTTGCTTTAACCCTTAGTTCTTCTTTTTCCTCCCGAATCGCCAAGATTCGACCTCCAAGTCTTGCTACAATTGGTAAGACTCTCTTTTTAATATTCTTGTTCTTTATTATTGTCTTTATTATTATTGCTTGCATGCTTAGTATATTTTAATTGCTTTATCTCTTGCTTATACCATATATGCTAGATTTAGGGTTGTTTTAATATATTGTTCATAGCCGAGGATGATCTAAGGTTTCGCCCTAAGAAACCCAATGGATCTAGGAACTATTTCTTTCCTTCCACCTTAGTTATAATTGTCCCATGATCGACAATTCCCCAAGGATGAACATTGATTAGTGCACCTTCCAAGGGCCTAACTCAAAAGGTTCTAGGGTGTGATCATCAATTAATTCTTTCTCTCCCCTCCTCCTTATGCATGATCCCGTTTCTTCTATCTATTCCTGTAAACACCGCACACAACCAACACCCCACATGCTAGAAAGACCGATTCGTCGGGCAATAGGAGTGATAACATTTCTTCTTCTGTTGTAACTTGACCCCCGAACCCAATTAACTGTTTAGCCTTTTTTCAAAGCTTTGGGCTATATCAAAGTGGCGTGGCGACTCTCAAAATTAAACTAATATTTTAATATGGTTTAAAGCGAGTGTCACTAAATGAATATCCCATTTCGGTCCGACATTTTTATAATTATTTATTTCAAACTTCCGAATGCGCGTTGCATCGGGACGGGGTATTCACATCCGCTCGTCGTCTCTCTCCGCTCATCGTCTCTCCGCTCGTCGTCTCTCTCCGATCCGAACCTAACCCAGTTCAAGAGGTATAATTCCCCTCATATTTTGAGTTTTTAACATGGATTTGACCATTTTGATCCGAAATTTATCTATAAGTATACAAAGATTGCGTCTTGTATGAATTTGAAGATAGTTTGATTTTATTTTGAAATGTCAAATTTCGACTATTTTGGTATATTTAGTTGGTATATTTTTTGGCGTATTTTGTTGGTATATTTTGTTGGTGCATTTTGAAAAGTCAAAACTGGATCGTATCGGATCGGGGCTCGGATCGGTTCGAAGTTCGGATCGGCCACCTTCGGATCGAATTGGGTTCGGTAAATGATTTAAAGTGTTCGGATCGGATTCGGATCAAGCATGATCCGATCCGAACCCGACCCGTTGTCATCCCTAGTCACTACAGCAATGGAAACATAAGCCACAAACACCCATATATATGACCGTATCAATAAATTCATATAGACAGAAAACCTCAACTTCAATAGCTTTCAAAGTTCCCAGACGCTCCAAGTTAGAATTATGCCATCACAGAAGGTAAATATTTTACTATAAAGGTAGGACACCTAACTTTCACACACTCGAGGCTCTCATTAATGATCAGAGTAATATCTGGACTAAGTCAGCCTTTTAGAAACCTCACTCCATACTTTTTTTTTTTTTTTTCTTCTTTTTCCAAAAGAAGGGGATCAACACATTTCACCGCTCCCTGATGCGCACTTCACAGGCGCTGGTATCAGGGAGGGCGATGTCATTCCTCTAACCGCGGTGGGGAATCGAACCCGTGGACACTCCAGGGTTGGAAGCCATGAATCCTAACTATCACCACAATTGAGCACAATTGGATAAAATTGTAGGTTTGTGAGTGAAACGAAAAGACACATTTGATTCAACTAATTTGTATATACATGATTAATTCCCATGTAATACCAAACAAAACCACCTTATGACAAAATATAACAAACAAAAATACACAGCTCAAGTTTAGTAGTTTCAATTAGTGAAACTCGCCGAAGAAGCCTCATAGATTTATGCAACTTCATTGCAATAATCCGGCACAAAAAATATCAAAACTTCGGATTGTCTATATAAACATCAGTTAGTGACTAACACCAACTAGGCAAAGATACTTGTCGCCGCTAATTGACAGTACCAATTGATCCTGAAATATTTATATCAAGAACCATAAGCTTAGCAAATGAATGTTTTGTCAAGAAAATATACCTCCAAAATGCTCGCCCCAAAATAACAGCCTCGGATCATCTTCTTCTTCATCAATGTCATTGTCATAACCTAATTCAGCATTACCTCGATATCCAGGCTCACTCCCATACTCACATTCATTCCCTTGACCGTCCAATACACCGGTTTGACCAAAATCTGCACCCGAATTTTCTATATCTCCTCCTCCTCCGTTCCTAGCATCTATTTCCCTCCTCAAATTCCTAGCTGCCGTTGCAGCCTTACTAGCATCCGAAGCCCAATTAGCATCCCTGCTAACAAACAACTCGCCGCTGGAATCAGTCAGATTTGGGGGGTTCCATTTAGGGCTGTTACACGAAACGAGCCGGCTCGAGCTCGGCTCGGACTCGGCTCGTAAAAAGCTCGAGTTCAAGTGGGCTCGAGGTGAACTCGAGCTCGAGCTCGAACCAATTTTCAAGCCCGTTTTTTTTTTCGAGCCGGCTCGTATGTTCGACGAGCTCTGTCCAAGATCGACTCGTTTGAGCTCGGCTCGTTAAACTCGTTAAAAGCTCGAATGAATTTTAATACTTCAGGCTCAGCTCGAGCTCGACTCGAACTCGGTTCGTTAAGCTCAAATCAATAATTACATTTGTAATAAATAAATATACATATAATGCATGTATAATATATAATATATGTATGTAAAAAATAATATAATTAATTTATATTTTCCTTGTAAAAAATAATATAATTAATTTATATTTTCCTTACATTGTAAACAAAACATAATTAAAAATATTTGTATTTTCAAAATAAATTAAGACATATAGATTGTACAATAATTAAAATTAATTTAAAAATTTTGTGCTTTCATAATGAAACCATATAGAGATTGTATTGTATATACAATAGAGATTTTTTTTAAAAAAAAAAAATCTTTTCAAATGCAGATATATTTGCCTAATATAATAATCTTTTCATCAAAATAATAAACATACTTAATATATATCATTGTACTTATATTTAACTATTTAAATATAAAATTAACAAAATGTCAATCATATACATATACACTGTACATACATACATACATACATTTATGTGTATTTATATTCATATATTTATATAAATATGTATATATATATGTATATATTGTGACATATATACACACAAAAATATACTCCCTCCGTCCCATTACAATTCATTCATTTACTGTTCACGCGTAGATTAAGGAAAAAAATAATGATATAAATGTTGTGAGTGTAAAAGTAAAATAGGAGAGAGAATGAGTGAAGTGAATAGTAAATTATATTGGTGGTGTGAGTATTAAAATAATGTAGAAGAGAGAATGAGTGGAGGGAATAGTGATAAAAACTTTCCTTTTTAGGAAGTGTGTGATTTGTAGTGGGACGCCCAAAAAGAAAAGTGTGTGATTTGTAATGGGACGAAAGGAGTATATAAACATACGCTCATATATATATATATATATATATATATATATATATATATATATATATATATATGTGTGTGTGTGTGTGTGTGTGTGTGTGTGTGTGTCTCTGTGTGTGTGTGTGTGTGTATCAATGCATACATAGATACATGCATACACATATATGTGTATATATATTTATATATATCCACATATATGTTTTTATATAAATACATATTTATATATACACACACACATATATACATATACATGTATTTATATAAACACATATCTATATATACATATATGCAGATACTCATATATCACTACCAGAAAAACGTGTTTTAGCGGCGGAATATTTCGCCGCTAAAGTAGCATTTCCATCGCTAAGCTTAGCCACCGGCGGAATTATTCCGTCGGTGGTCCGCCACTAGCAGAGCGTCGCAGCGGTCCGGCAGACCAATTTCCGCCAGTATACACCGACGGAAATAGAATTTCGCCAGTGTTCACCAGCAGAAATTTCCGTCGCTAAGGTAATTTAATTTAATTAAATTATAATATCAGCGACGGAATATTCCGCCACTGAGTTATTTTATTTAAATTAAAATTCTAATTGTAGTGACGAAAAATTCCGCTGGTGAAATAAAAATTTAATTAAAATAAATTAACTCAGCGGTGGAAATTTCCGTCGCTGAGTTCATTTAATTTAATTAAAATTATAATTTCAAAGACCGAAATTTTCGCCACGAAGTTAATTTATTTTAATTAAAATTTTATTTCATCGGCGGAATTTCCCCTCGCCGTAATTAGAATTTTAATTAAAATAAAATAACTCAGTGGCGAAAATTTTCGCCGCTGATAAAGCAATAAATAAAAAAAATCATAAATGTCAATTATAATATTATTATTTTTTACCTGATATAACAATTGATACAACTAAAACTATAAATCTAAAAATCAAAGTACAGTATCAAATCGGTGGGGGGAGGGTGGGGGGTGGGGGGAGACTGGAAAGTGGGACATCCCAGTACCAAATCGGGGGGGAGGGGCGAGACTTGAAATTGGGACATCACCAATGTTATTACAAAAAAATATCAAATGGGGAGAGACTGGAAATCGGGACATCACAAATGTTATTACAAGAAATTATAAAATAGTACAAAATCGGGATATCACAAAATCAACTCGGGGCGGGGGGGGGAGACTGGAAAAGACTCCTGACAGTATTGTCAGAAGAAGTGGAGTCGGTACTTGAGTGCGTGTGGAAATTCACATGCTACTGCATACTCTGCATCTGGGCCATCATCATCGCAAATCGACGCTCCGTCTCCTCTCGAAACATACTGAGGATCGGGCCTGAAAACATTCGCGCGACGGTTGGTCGACGACGATTGGCATTGCAGCCCGCGATCCCCCATCCCTAACACTCGGTCTCCTCTCTTTGGATGTCCATTTGAGGTGACCGCTTGCCAAACTTCAGGCACGAATGAAACGGGCTGGCCGGGAGGAGTACCTTCGAGAGCAACGGCAGCTTGATATGTATTCTGTCAAAATAAAACAAACAAATATAATCATGCATATACACAATATACATAAATAAATTTACATATTCAAAAGCAAGTCTTTTAATAATAGTTTACTTACAAAGGCCAATGCAGTTCGATCATCAACCTACTGCGGAGGTTGATCGACGGATGTAGGAGTTTTAACATGTGTGCTAACGAACACATCCAAAATACTGACATCGGAGCCATGTTCCCTTTCCTATAAATAAAAAAAGCGAGATTATTATTTTGACATGGTATAAATGCAACATTTCATGTTAATCTTGGTTAAACTACGTTAATGCGATGGAGGGTGTATCAAGAATACAGAAATTTGATGAGTGATAGGGTTAATTGATGTTAAAACATTTCATGTTAATCTTGGTTTGGATGGTTTCTTATGTTGAATTTTATTTTATTTTTTTGACAATTTTGAGGTTATATAATTGATCATATAGGTGATTCTCTGATTTTTGTCTAAAGGTGTTATTTGATCTATTTGGCTCTTGTTCTTAAATCCTTGAGGTGGATGGTGCCTGAAGGTAATGGATTTCTAAGGCTAACTACAAATGGTCAAAGTGAAAGCATGCTTGTGAGTACATCTACAAAGTCCTTATTTACTTTGAAATATTATTTAAGTTTTTTCGGGGGCCATGCTTATGATGCCTAGATTCCATTCCTTCAACTTGCATTATATGTCCGCTTCATTAAGCATTAAAACCTTTACTTATTCAAAATTCCTTTATATGGGACAAATGACAGTAGTCTACTTAAGGTGCAAGGATTTTGTAAAACTTTATGAGCTAATTACTTGGAGTAGCATTACAAGGGTCATAAACTGATTTCAAAGTCAATTAAACTAAAACCATGGATTTCATAGCATCAACATGGCTCCCCAGCTAACATACGTACATAAACTGATTTCAAAGCATACATACACTACATTTACTAACATACATACATAAATGAAAACCATGGATTTCACTAAATTTAAACTAACATACATACCATACACATATGATGCTCGGTAACGTTAATAGTCCCCATCATATGCTTTGTCGCCGACCCCGAGGAGCTCGCTCTATTTTCTCGAGCCTTTTGGGCGATCGTTACCGCCCATTCCGACAACCAATGTTCGCAAAATCTACGAAACACCTCCTCAGTCATCCAAGTCGGTGTCTCGGGCGCCAATCCCTTCTCCAGCCGCTGAGTATAGAATCGAGACTTCGTGTTACCTATAAAAAATATGAATATCTCATAAACATATAATGATAACATTACAAAATTAAAAGATTATAATCATTGTTTATTAAACCAATTAAGGATAGATAAATATGTTACCAATATGATCCCGAAATAAATTCATACACTGCTGCGTGAAAATATATTTAACCTGATCCTCATCGATGTCCTCAGCCCATGTAAATTTCAACTACAATATAAAAATAAAATTATAACATTTTAATAACAAACTAAAATTTAGGTTTTAAATAAAAATCATTAACACATTACCTTAAACGCCTCCCAAGCATACTCCTTCTCCTCTTGTGGCAATGATTTCCTGTTGGGTCAAAACTCGTGCATGACCCGAGACCGCCAATACGTCCCAATCTTTGTCCCGGGGGTAGGGTATGCACCTACAAACCTGCCAAGTATATTTATACAATAACAATTTAACTTAAATAATGAATTATATATAAAACAAAAAGGAACCAACTTATATCAAATTAATGAAACCTGCCTGTGGCCATATATACATGTATGCTAAGCATTCTGAGGAAAACCTAAAAAGGTGTATAGTATAGTCGATGATATCTTATTGTTAAGGCATCAAGTAGAAACCCTTGAGTTTATTAATTAAATGTAGCTTATATGTGTTGTATCTTGTAAGAAAAAAATGTCGATCTGTATTTAGTTATTTTAACCGCACCAATTTGAATATGGGAAGGAAGGAGGTTACATTTATGGGCATCAGTTTGCTTCTTGGTGACTAAAGGAGTTCAGGTCCAATATGGAAGTTAGGGAAATGCCCAGATGCAAAAGATATCGTATTTTTGTTGGGATTTTTCTATTACATGTATATTTCCATCAATTAAATGAAATGGGTTTTCCTTTTATTGCAATCAGAGAGCCTGTTGTCGGGAACATGATGAAAGCTCTCTACTTTCAGTTCTCTGTAGGAGTTTTACCATTATATGCAGTTGCCTTCATGGGGTATTGGGCTTACGGAAAATGAAATGAAGCATCTCCTTATTTGCTCAATAGTGTTAGCGCTCCAGTTTGGGTCAAAACGTTCGCAAACATTTCCGCGTTTCTACAAACTGTCATTGCGTTACATGTAATTTTCTCTTACACCTTTCTTCTTTTATAACCTCACTCTATCCCACAATAAATGTCACAGTTTCCTGTCCCCAAAGGGGTGGCTCAATATTGAAAGTCAAGCCTCACACTCTGTGAGGTCTAGGGTTCGATACCTCTCTTTGCCTTATGTCTGATACATCATCAAAAAAAAATTGTCATACTTTCCTTTTTTGTTTGTTCCAAAATAAAAGTCATGTTTCTAAATTAGGAAGGAGTTTAGTGCAAATGCGACATTTATTATTAGACGATTGCAATATTGTCCATTTGCATTTTGGTCTGATTGATTTCTCATATATGTTTTAATCCAAACACCCTCATTGATATTTGCAGATATTCGCTAGTCCAATGTACGAGTATTTAGACACAAAGTACAAGATTAATTTGTTGCGGCAATCCTACCGTTCATTGGAGATTTTATGAGCCTCACGGTGGCCATCAGTACTTTCCCGCTTACATTTATTCTTGCAAACCATATGTATCTAGCAGCTAAGAAAAGCAAGCTCAACTCATCACAAAAGCTATGGCATTGGATCAGTGTTTGCTTCTTCGGGTTCATGTCAGTTGCAGCAGCAGTTGCTGCCTTGAGGCTTATTGCAGTTGACTCCAAAACTTACCATATATTTGCTGATTTATAGTTCAACAATTTATATTATTAGATGGGACAGTAGAAATGATGCCACCAGAAACTGATAATGAATTCAACAGGCCTGCATTAGAACATCGCGCATCAACATTCTAAACATAAAAGAGAAATGCTAGGGGCACAAAATCCTACTTGACAGTCATTTATTGGTGTTTAAATCATCTAGTACTTGGACTCACATAATAATCATCCAAATAATGACTGCTAAATAGGATTTCGTGAGCATTTTGTGTGTTTGAATCAAAGAACCGAAGGTTTGGATTCATAGAGTAACATCTGTTTTAAGCAGTTTCTCATTCTTATACAGATGACTACCACAACACACCTCAACCAACAACAAAAGAAGGTGCTTAAAAACTGACTTAACAAGGAAACATCACCCTGAAATCAATTTTACAACAATGCAAAGGGAGTTAAGTATTATAAGAAGAACTCTCATATATTGGGATGCATAAATGAGACCAATGATCTGCCCCTTGAGCGAATTTCTCTTGACTCCCGAAAACTCTTGGAAGCTCCATCCTCTTGGAGCAAGAAACCGGTCCTCATTTAGTATCGCTAGTGCGTTTGCAAGAAGTAGACAGCCCTCTAGCAGTGTCCACAAACCCATTTCCTGTAATATGCAATGGCGTCCAGTAAATCACCAAGATGAGTGTATAATTATCAGAGCTGGGAGGTGGAATGTTGGGTCAGGAATCTTATTGGCCTGTTATACGTCAGCTATGTTACTATCAATAGAAGTATAGGACTACCATATTTCCTATCGTCATGTTGCAACAAAAACTTTCAAGGAAATGGGATGGAGAAAAGTACCTTTTCGTCCCTCAACTAGTTTTAGTTTTACCTTTTCGTCCTTAAACCAATTTTTTTTACATTTTCATTGACCTATCGTTTTATGGATAATGTCATCCTTCCGTCAGTATGCCGTCTAAAATTCCGTTAGCTCGCTTATGTGGCATGTTGATGTGCATTTTTTTGCTTAGTTGGCAGGTATAGTACTCATTTGGAAGTGTTTTAAGGGGTCAAAGCGTGAAATATCAAACTTTAGACCCTAAATATTATTCTAATGATTGTAAAGGGGTAAAAATTACACTTAAAAATATTTTAGCATTTTCATCTTCTTCTACTTCTTCTTCACATTTTCCACCTTTTTTTTTCTAGCAAGCTGGAGACCATTACTGATTTATTTATTTTAGTTTTAATTTTTGAAAAATCAGATTTTACCATTGAAGTTCTGTTCTTGCTATACTCAGAGTTTTGATCGTAACCAAGTGTTTGTTAGGTGGGAAAATTTTGTCGGTTGTTGAAAAAATTTCCATCATTTTTTTCAATCTTGTCAGAAGCTGTTTGATTTTGATTTATTGAGGATTGAAGTTTCAAAATTAATAATGTTTTTGGGGATTAGGGCTTAATTTTGTTACTAGGGTTTTAAGTAGAATTTTGGATGGAACCAACAGGAGAGAAACCTGTTCAAGCTTTGGTGGTCAGGGAAGTGGGCCCCAGCGAGATCGGGGAATTTTTGACGGCTGCGCCACCACCTACACCAACAGAGGCAGCGGTAGCACCACTATCATCCGCAGCACTAGTGACGCCAGCGGCCGGCATGATGACACCGGCAACAAAATTAAAAAAAGAAGAGGGGGAGGCCGAGGAAGTACGATGGCCAAGGGCCTGGTCGTGTAACACTGTCCCCGATGCCGATTTCAGCTTCAATTCCTCTTTAGGGATTTTGAGGTGGAAAGATTGAGGTTGCGAGGGCGGAAGATTGAAGGGCTGGGGGAATTTTTGAGAGTGAGGAGATTGGAAATGATGGTGAATTTGAAATGGTAATGGTGAGGGTTTCTGGTGGTGGGTTTCCGCCATGAAAATGGAGCTCTAGGGCTGGGAGGGAAGGAAGATGAAGAAGCCAGCTTTAGGGGAAGAAGGAGGAAGTGAAGAGAGGAACGAAGAGAGGAAGAAGAAGAAACAGAGAGAGCGAGAGGGATTTGGAACTTTTGATTTAAACCCTTTAAATGTTCGATCGACCCTTCTCCAGAAAGGTTCGATTGACCCTTTAAAGGTTCGATCGACCCTTTTCTTCGGTCCATCAGCCGTAAAGGCCCACTTCCCGAGCACTATAAATACATGCACACCTCTTCACATTTTAGGGGGAAGGAACACAACACACAACACATCCTCAGCGAAAAAAGTCAAGACTAAACTTGAGTTTTCCATTCCACACATCTCCCAATATCGCTCCGAATCTTACTAGATTCGATCTCAAAGCTTTGCCACAATTGGTAAGTCTTTTATTTAATATTTTGTTCTTTATTATTATTATTGCTGCGCTAGATAGTTTATTGGCATGCTTAATATGTTCTAATTATGCCTATATGCTAGATTTAGGACTGTTTTAATATATTTAAGTATGTATAGCCGATGATGATCTAAGGTTTCATCCAAGAAACCCGATGGATCTAGGAACTATTTCTCTCCTTCCTCCTTAGTAACAATTATCCCATGATCAACAATTCCCCAAGGATGAACGTTGATTAATGCACCTTCCGAGGGCCTAAATCAAAGGTTCTAGGGTGTGATCATCCGTTAATTCTTTCTCTCCCCTCCTCCTTATGCATGATCCCGCTTCTTCTATCTATTCCTATAAACACCGCACACAACCAACACCCCACATGCTAGAAAGACCGATCCGTCGGGCAATAGGAGTGATAACGTTTCTTCTTCTGTTGTAACTTGATCCCCGAACCCAATCACATGCTTAGCCTTTTTTCAATGCTTTGGGCTATATCAAAGCGGCGTGGCGACTCTCATAAAATTAAACTAATATTTTTAATATGATTTAAATCAAGTGTCACTTAATGAATATCCCATTTCGGTCCGACTTTCCATGATTAATTATTTTAAACTTCCGAATGCGTGTTGCATCGGAACGGGGTATTTACAGTGACGACTCCGCTGGGGATTGTTTGGAACTTTACAAACTTAGTTAGTCAGACTTTCGTTTTCTTTTATGGTGTTGTACTTTGCTTTCTTTTTTTATTTTTTCTATTCTTAACTGTTGCATTGCATGCATGCATCTCCTAAAACAAAAATCTTCTCTTTTAAAAGGAAAAAAAAAAATTAGACTTTTTCACCTCACACTACCACTGTCCGTGTCACACTGCACAGACACCCTTAACCCATCGGAGAAGCCAAAGTGCGGGAAGTGTGGTGATCATGTCGCCTCCCTTCCGAGTCTCACTTGGCCATCCACTCATCGCCGCGCTGGCCGCACGGTGGGAGCCTGAAACCTAACTCTTGTGTCACCCACTTTGCTAGGAGTACACTCCCCGCGACCTGGTTGGGTTTGACTAGTTTTTTCATGTAGACAATTAATAAGGTCTTTATGTTAAGTCACTACGAATCAGTGATAAGTCAAGATCTATAGAGAGAAAAGAGCACTAAAAATTGATTTCCTTTTAAAGGACGTGCCATGTAAGGTTGAGTGCTTATTAAAAGATCTTGTCCTATCATAAGTTTGTAGTACTTCCCATAAATATCATCTTAAATGTCTATACGAGATGGTTAGTCATTAGGATCCACCACTTTAGGACCTTTAGTTAGTTGCGAAAAAGAGGTATCCCTTCCAACCTTAGTAGGCCTAAAAGAGACAAAGCTTTTGTAAAATAAAAATTCAAGCAAGTACACTGCATGAGTCAACCCTTCTCCTAAAACCGAGTCTTTTGGTACTTTCGCAGAACTCAGGTCAGGCCGCGTTCTACGTTCAGCAATGACAACCTTGCCTCTCTCCACTACTCCAAGCTTGCCAGCCGTCTCTGCAATCCCAACCGGCTCTACACCGGTCACCTAGACCGTGAGGTTCAATCGCCCCGACTTCAACGACATCCCACCCGCTTTGCACTCCTACTTTGCCGCTTTCGACTACGAGGGCCGAGAAGCTTGAGGAACAAACCGAACTCGCGAACCACAACCAAAAGTTGAAAGACCATTTCGTAGGAGCTCGGTAGAAGGGGACACAAAGTTATTTTGGTGGGGAATGAGGTTATTGATGTCAAGATGAAACGGCCGACGCCCCTAACCCCGCCAACACTAATGCACCTACTTTCCATCTGCCTAACTATACTCATACACCTCTGCCTAGCTACAAAAATGTCCCACCTCCAGCTATGTATGGAAGCTCTAGTAAGGCTAGAGGACCCTATCAGCCTTCTACAGACATACTCAACGACCATCTTTCTAACCTACCTCCTGCTACTTTACCCTTTGCTTATTCTGGACACCATGTTCCAACCTATTCTACCCCGCCCCTACCGCAATTCAAACCCCAACCGTCCAGAGCTCCAATGTTGCTGCAGACCCAACCGTATTGGCCTTGATCGAGCAAGTGAAGGCGTTGACTGAACAAATGGGGAAACAAGGTTTGTCCCCTATCAAAATGCTCAACCCGAACAAGGTTGCACCTTTGCCTCAAGACTCCAAGATGCCTAAGATGGCCATGTTCGGAGGAAGTACTTGCCCGAAAACTCATCTGCATGCCTACACATTGGCAATGAGGGCCAAGGACTGCATGCCAGAGCAGATGGCTAGGATGCTTCATAGCACGTTGGAGGGGGCTGCCCTTCGTTCGTTTTTGAAGTTGAGTGAGGAAGAAAGAGATACTTGGGACAAGGTTAGCAGAGTGTTTTCAGAGAAGTATCAAGCCAGTATGGACTAGCAAGTCAACCGAGCAGATTTGGAGCACACGCTTCAAAAGAGTGGGGAGTCAATCTATGATTTCTATAAGCGCTGGAACGACAAGTTGAGTGAGATTCAATACCCGCCTAAAGAGAATGAGCAGAAGCAGATTTACTACAAATGTTTGTTGCCCGGGCATAAATTGGTAGTCGGTAATGGTTATTTCCCTAATCTTAGGGAAATGGTAGATTCAGGCGTGCGATACGAAAGTGGCATCACTGGGATAACCCCACCAAAAGATACTGGGGCTAGTAACAATTCATTTCGCTACAGAGCTCCCGCCAACACTGCAGCCAAGAAAGAGTCAGTGAGTCAAGTGAATTATGTGCAAGAAGGAGTTGCTGTGGATGTTCAAGTTGTGATGAGAGGAAATGGCAATGTTCACCGTGATAGGGAAGTGTTTGATGACTTTGGGATGCCAATGGGCAAAGTCTTTGAAGTGCTAGCAAAGAGGGACTTGGTCAAGCCACTTGAGAACTATGAGCCAATAAATAAAAGGGAAAACTTAGATGCTTCCAAGTATAGTAGCTACCACAAGTACAAAGGCCACACTACTGACCACTGTATTCGGTTCAAGCGATTGGTGCAAGATTTGATTCGACAAGGAAAGGTAGAAAAGCCGAAATCTCCAAATGTTGTGGGGAACCCCCTTCCTAATAATGGGATCCACATGGTAGAAGGCAATTACATCAGTATGGTGGAAATAGAAGATGCTTTTGAGAAGTTGGGTTTGTCAATGGAGAAGGTGTTCACGGCTCTTGTCAGAAAGGGAGCGCTTGTTCCACTAGAGGGGTATGTTCCGAAGGCCACTGCAGATGTATCCAAATTTTGTCACCAAGACTTGTTTTGCTTTGAAGAGGGCTGTGCAGAAGCTCATTATAGAAGGGAGGTTAGAGAATCCACAGAAAGTAGTTGGTAGTAATATTGCTTTAGTAGAAGAAGACTTCACCGATCCGATCGAATTTGTTGTGGCGGACAGTGAGGCACTCGAGCCGCCTCGTACTCCAAATTTAATTAATAAAGAATTTTCTTGCTACATGCCGTCTTTTGAAGAATTTGTCTAGAGAAGTTGCCTCATTAAGCAATGTCAACTCAGAGAGAGTTCTAAACCTCGTCTTTGCCGAAATTCAAGCGGAAGTGGCCGATATGGAAAGAAATGGAGTTAATTTACTTACGAGATCCGGAAGATGTACCAATCGATGATAAAGGCACGAAGAAGGTCTTTGGTCCAAAAACCGAAGTGGTAAATCTCGAGAAAGAGGACCCTATTCTCACCCAACTAAAGCAAACCCAAGCCAACATATCCCTACGGTCCTCGCTCACATCCTCATATGCCCACTGCACGATGTTAGAGCGTAATCTAGCCGCAACTTTAGTACCATCTCGATACGAAGCCGAGGATGTAACATACGTATGATCGGGCAATATACACTTTGGAAACATCATCACGTTTTCTGAGTCGACATGCCGTAATTTGGGTCGATCACAACGAGCCGCCGCATATTACTATTGATGTCAACGGGAAGAAACCGCCACATATTTTCATCGATAATGGTTCTGCGGTGAATATATTACCCTCCGTGATTTACGGATGTCCTCGATATAAGCCCTACAGATTTGAGACCTTTCGATTCATTCCGTCAGAGACAGAGGATACGACTCTACTAGTCTGGCGGTGTTGGGCATAGTCACCGCTCTTACTTGCGGAATCACCACCACGATTGCCGATTTCCAAGTCATAGACATACCTTCCACTTTCACCATGTTACTGTGGCGGCCACGGCTACATCAAATGAACTGAGTCCCTTCCTCACTATATCGCCGTGTGAAGTTTCGCCGCGACCAAGTAACGGTCATCTACAGTGATTTGGTTACATTCAAGGGTCAAGCACCGGGAGCGCCGTTCTACAAATTCGCATGAGAAAGGCGCTCGATATTCGGTGGTTTTCGTTAGTAGCACAGTACGTATTCGCGCAGTAGACCTCACGAGAACGTCTGACAAAGTGCGGCCGGTTGTCGAATGATGAGGAATATGGGATTTGTATCAGATTGGGGCTTCGTAAGCATCTCCAAGGAGCTACGAGGGAGGTGGAAGCTATTGATCACCGCGGCCAACATGGTTTAAAGCATGCCCTTACCCCCGAGGATAAGACTCGAAATGAAGAGAATCGAGTATCTCAAGCAGAGTGAAGTCGCCTTACAAGAGGCCAAATTTCCACCATACCACCTATCCCTTAATAGTTATTTTGTCAAGGAAGGCGAGGAGTTTTCTTGCAATGGAGTTCAACGAACCTTGGTTCGATCACACGGTAAACCGCATGGGTTTGAGATCTTCAGTGATACAGAGTTCGACACATTAAAGCTAAAGACAGCTTTCCATGGACCCGTCATAAAAGAAGCAAGGTTGTCATGGTTCGTAGCCTGGTATACCATCAAGATTGGGGGATAAGTTGCATCGGTTCGAACAGCGCTCGGGACGAGCCGCTGGTCGGGAACACCGCAGCCTCCGTAAGTATCGAGGAACGGGATGGATGCACTCGCTACAAAGACTGGGGTAATCTCGAATGCAGAGGATGATGTAGTCAGCCATCAAGCTGAGCGCATGCACGACATTGATCCAAGGACGCTGGTGACACCCCATGACCGGGAAGTTGAAAAATTGGGCGCATACTTGGTGGACCCATAGCAACAAAGAAGTACATGGTTGAAGAGCTAGGACTGATTCCCCCTCCTGTTGAGTCTCTTGTTAGTTCCCCCAGGTCCTCTGTTTCTTCTGAGTCGTCTTTTTTATCTGAGTAAGATGTATTTTCTTTTGAATTTGAGTCTTCTTCTAAGACTGATGACCTCATGTCAGAGGACTTTGACTTAGTCGCAAACGCTGTATTCCCTTTTTGCAATGAATGAAAAGCTAGATCTTTCCGAGTATCCCCTCATAGCCAGTCTTTTAAATGATAAATTAACTAAAAATGCTCAACTTAATCACATTAATTTAGTTAATAATGATTCATTAGAAGAGCGCACACACTAAATAACGAATACATTAAAGAAATTTCGAGCAAGTTATTAATCAAAAGGGAGGTCGAGCCCAGTGCCCAGATGAGGTGTTGGCGTGTGTTAATTTGGGAACGGAAGAGATCAGAGACGAATCGGAAGTTTCTTCGAAGGCGCGAAAGGAAGCCTTGATCGAGCACTCAGAAGAATACTCGGATGTGTTCGCGATAGTCGTATAAGGATATGACGGAGTGGATAACTAGTGGAGCGCTGAGATACACAACACCGAGCGAGCACGTCGCCAAAAAAGTTACGCCGCATCGCTGAATGGTCTTTGTAGGTCGAAAAGTGATAGAGAACCTCCTCGGGTGGGGTTTCGTGAGTCATCAAATTCGACATGGTTATCCAACATTGCTGACGGTCGAAGAGTCGAGCAGCGAGTCGAGTTTGTGTTGACTTTAGGGATCTCAACAAAAGCTAAGCCCAAGGATGACTTCATTACACGCATCGAACATGTTAGTGGATGCGCTGCTAATTCACGAGTCAAGTCCTTTGTAGATGGTTTTGCGGGTTATAATCAATCAGATGGCCGAGGCCCGAAGAGAAGACAGCTTTCACTACGCCATGGGGAACGTATTGTTACACGGTAATGCCATTTGAGTTGAAGAATGCAGGGGCTACGTATCAGAGAGCGGTCACAGCACTATTTCACGACATGATTCATAAGGAGATTGAAGTATATGTCGTGAAATAGTGTTGTGACCGCTCTCTGATACGTAGCCCCTGCATTCTTCAACCCAAATGGCATTACCGTGTAACAATACGTTCCCTATGGCGTAGTGAAAGCTGTCTTCTCTTGGTCTGCCTCGGCCATCTTGATTTGATTATAACCCGCAAAACCATCTACAAAGGACTCGACTCGTAATTAGCAGCTGCATCCACTAACACGTCGATGTTCGGCAATGGAAGTCATCCGGGCTTAGCTGGCTGAGATCCCTAAAGTCAACACAAACTCTGACCTTGCCGTTCGACTTTCTGACCGTCACAATGTTGGATAACCATGTCGGATATTCGATGACTCTGATGAAACCCCACTCGGAGGAGGTTCTCTATCACTTCTTTGACCTACAAAGACCATTCTGGCTTGATGCGGCGTAACTTTTGTTTGACAGTGCTCGGGCTTTCCGGTGTTAGCGGTATCCCGTGCTCCACTATCGAAGTTATCCAAACCCGTCATATCCTTATACGATCACGCGAACACATCCGAGTATTCTTCGAGCAAATTTCGATCAAGGCTTCCCTTTCGTGCCTTCGAAGAAACTTCCCGATTAAGGCCTCTCTCGATCCTCTTCCGTTCCCAAATTAACACATGCCAACACCTCATCGGCAGCTTGGGCTCGACCTCCCTTTTGATTAATAACTTGCTCAGAAATTTCTTTAATGTATTCGTTTTTAGTGTGTCTACTTCTTCTAATGAATCATTATTAACTAAATTAATGTGATTAAGTTGAGCATTTTTAGTTAATTTATCATTTAAAAGACCGGCTATGAGGGGATACTCGGAAAGATCTAGCTTTTCATTCATTGCAAAAAGGGAATACAGCGTTTGCAACTAAGTCAAAGTCCTCTGACATGACATGAGGTCATCAGTCTTAGAAGAAGACTCAAATTCAAAAGAAAATACATCTTACTCAGATAAAAAAGACGACTCGGAAGAAACAGAGGACCTGGGGGAATGACGAACGTCGAAACGTCAAAAATTAATTTCCAACTCAACTATCTACAAGTGATTTGTAAATAGGGTAAGTCGGGTCGAACCACAGAGACACGAATTTAAAGTGTAAGAATTATTGCTATAACAAAAAGTTTGTAAAGTGAAGGATTGGTTGATTTGTTTAAGACTAAGATGGTTGCAAAAATTACGTAAAAAATGGTTATAAAAGATTTTTATAATAAGGAGACAATTCCCGGAATTGGTTTCACAAGTTATGCTCAAGTTTCACAATTCATCAATCAAAGTATACTTGGGGTTTTGTTCTTACAAAAATATGATTGGGACACTTTGGCGGGTGATTTGCAATCAAGTGTTCCCAATTAATCTATTCCCTTGGCCCGTTCATAGATTAATTCAGAACCCAATTAGAACTTAAGAACAATACAAGAAAAACCACAATTCTTATGAATCTTTTGGCGGAGATTCAATGAATTGTTACTATCAAGTCAAGTCTAATTTCAACTATGAATTTGGCGATTCACAATTGAAATTCCCAAGTAATTCAAGAACAATTATGTGATCAAGATAAGTATTCTAAAAATTCAAGTAAAAACAACTTGACAATCCCAAGTAATACAATGATAAAGATGAAAAATAAAACTTAAAACATAATTGTTACCTCCAATTCCAAGAACAAAGAAGGTTAGCTATCCATGGAAAATAAAGAACACCCAAGAAATTCTAAGAAAATTCTGCATGAAGTCCTAAAGAAAAGATAAAGACTCTCTACTTATAGGTCTTCTAAAAAAACTGAAAAAAATAATAATAATAACATAATTATCCCATGTTCTCCAAAAACCACTTCTGCAATTAACCCTTTATTAACACCAAAAACAGTCACCATTAATAAAAATCATCATTTCCCATTAATGCCCAACCGCCTGTAACCATTCTCGCAAACGCCTCGTGGGCGGCCGCCCACTTTCACTCCTCGGCGGCCGCCCGCTCCGTAAACATTTGTCTTCACAACTCATACTTCGCGAGCGGCCGCCCACCGCCCCGCACGGCCGCCCACACCAACAAGGTTCAAGCTTCAACATTTTTCCTCCCGAGCGGCCGCCCACTAAGAACCTAAGCGACCGCCCACCTTGACGGACTGATAGGCCCATTTTCTTTCTTCCTCGCACCGCAGCCCACAATTGCATACTTAGCCCACTCGAATCCTCCTTTAGCCCATCCTTCCCGCATTCCTTCTTCCTCTTCTTCATTCGTCAGCCAAATGCCTTGTTGTTGTCCCACTTATAAATCAATTCAACCCATAATTGCATTTCACTTGATTTATTCACAATTGTTCCCAATTTCCAACTTTGCACCACTGAAACTAAAAACACTAAAAACATCCATTAAACACACAAAACTCAAGGATTAAGCAAATAATAAGTTCAAAAAGTAGTCAATGGATGAGTGTAAAACTCACTCATCAAATACCCCCAAACTTAGACATTTGCTAGTCCTCGAGCAAACACTAAAACAAACTAAACACAAAACAACTAAACGAACAAAAATTAAAAGCAAACTACTCTAACGAATAATCAACTATGTCCTTCCATTCTTGCATTCCCCACAATTGCATAAATCACAAAATACCATCGACCGCAGGATAATATTTTCCACAATGCAAGTATCAATATATTTTCCATTAATTGTAAAATATTACTTAACCATTATAATTACACCATAAATCTCTTTATGCAAGAACATCTTTCTCTTTTCTCACAACCACGATTCATTTTTACAAAGCTAAGTACACCAATCATTTTTTATTTTATTGACTCTATTTACCAAGCAACAACACTTTTTAGACACAAAACATGAATATTCCCATGAAATAATTACACCCCCACACTTCGATCATTTAAACACCCTTTAAAATCTACTACCGTTCAAGTAGGGAGCACCGTAGCAGCCGAACTCCATGCCCCTAATACTAAGTAGAGATTTATTTAAAGGCTTTGAGAGTTAGCCATTTCGGTATCGAGCTTGATACCTGACCATCACTGCGGTAAAGCTCTTCCTCCATAACGCTACCGCATACCCTGCATACCCGTTAAGCTAGAATAATCCCTAACCAATTAATCTACGCGTCCGGAGGTTTCACCGAATACACACGCATCGTGCCATTGCTCTCATATTTTTTTTTTATTTTTTCTTTTTTTCTTTTTTCTTTTTTCAAGATCACAAGCGGTGGTTCCAATCACAACCAAGGAATACACATCACAAGACTTGCGGCTACATTGGTAAACAAATTCATTAACTCAAAAGATTTAGGGTGTACTCTAAACTTTATAAAAATGAATCAAAATTATCATCAAAGAGCATATTTTCACAAGCGCACGAAACTACAACTAAGAGATTTATGACTCATTATAACTCTTAAGTAATATACCACAATTAACCAAAAATATATCAACTTGCATATACATATTCACACCCAAATTATCCTTCCTACGGCCACACTCATTCACACGCAATTAGGGGGAACACCAAGAATGTTAATGATTATATACAAAAAGGACATAGCTAATTATTTTTTCTCATTTTTCAAATTTTTTTCTTTTTTATTTTTTTTCAAAACAAGAAATTCTAACTAACATGTGACTTAAGCATATACAAACAACCAAGTACCCCACACCCCCAAACTTAAAATATGCATCGTCCTACGCACAAAATAAAAGAAAGGATAGGGGTACCTTCAACCACCAAATTATCTGCAATTGGTCCCACGGACCCACCGAGCCACTTCCGCCGAATCGCCATAGCCATAGCTGCTGCTGGCTTGCCGTTGCTGCTGCCGCTGCCGCTGCCGCCGCGCTCCCAAGAACCCCATCCTCTCATCTCGCTCCGGCGAAATTGCGGCATTGTATGGAATGTGGCCGAGGCTGGAGGAGGAGGAAGCCTCGCGCCTCATCTCCTCGAACATCTCTCGCGCATCCTCCATACGCCGCTCCACATACTAGCAAAGATAAAACTCCTCGCAGCCATTGCATCGCAACTGCCTCGGCTCTCCTCCATACCCACCAACCGTCGATCCATCACATCATAATGCCCCTGAGTCGCCTCGATCTCCTGATAGAGCATCTCGCGGCCGTCACCCCATTCTCCGGGCGGTCGCCCACCGCCCGTAAACATCAACCTTTTAACAACTTCAATGTGGGCGGTCGCCACTCCATCTCGGGCGGCCGCCTGTGCCGCGTGTGTGCGACCGCCTACGCCGGTTGAATGAAAAGGGAGGAACTGCTGCTGCGGGCGTTCGCCCACAGTGTCAATAAGCGACCGCCCACGTACAAACTTCAAATATGGAACAGTTCTTCTGACAAAGGGCGACCGCTCAGACGGAGTGAGCGACCGCCCACATTGAAGTTGTTAAAAAGGTTGATGTTTCTGGACAGGTGGGCGACCGCCCAGAATGGGGTGAGCGACCGCCCACAAGGCGAATCAGGCGTTACACTTATGCCCTAAAAGACCGCCGCCTCTTCACTCTCCTCCTTTATTTCAAAATTCAAAAGCCCTCTCCTTATCTCTCTAAAACCACCGGCCTTCTCCCTTCATCTCTCTAAGAATCCTCTCCCCAAACACTCAAATCTCCCAAATTTCTTCCATAAATTGCCTCTCCATACCATACCCAACCTCTTAAACCAAGGATTTGAACCCAAAATTCCACCATTGTTGCCAAGAATCTTGAAGAGACTTTTGAAATATTGCAAGTGGTGAAGAAAGTTGCAAAAGGCTCGATTTTGGAGTTAGAAAGCAAAGGGTTTTTGTGATACTCATTGTGCAAGGAAGGGGTGTTCATCTCTGTTCATCTTCTTCAACTCCGGCGAGATTCCGGTCAAATTCCGGTGAACTCCGGTGACTTTTCCGGCAAAGTAAGATTTTCACTTCAATCTTCTTTAATACTTTCTTTGCGGAATTTGTGAGTATATTGGAAAAAATGTCTAGACAAAGGAATGTTCCCGCCCCGGAGCCGGTTGTTGAGTATGATGCAACGAAGTTTATTGGGGGTAAAGCAAAGACGTTTTTTGACAAATATGCAAATAAGGGATTTTCTGTAGAAAATGAATTTAACCCCAATGAGCTTGGATTGGATGACATCTTTGCTAGATATGGTTGGGGTAACTTAGCAAGCCGCCCGACTAACAAAGGTTCAAAAGTGTTGGTTCGAGAATTTTACGCAAATGCGTTTGAGGCGGGACAAACAAGGAAGTGTGGTTGGGTGAGGGGAACAAATGTGTATTACAATGCTGAGGATATCAATGGATACTATAGGATGGAAGCGCCCGGGCACGAAAACAAAGGCTTGTGACTATTACAATAGTGCAAGATTATGGAGTTGAATGTGGCCGGGAACCTTCACATGTCGGGAGCCTTATTTTGTGAATGTTGATGTGACACTATTGAGGAACGGGAATGTGAAGAAGGCTAGTGGACACGGACTTAAGGATGCGCGCTTTGCATAGATTCATTTGCGAGCGTATTATGCCTACTTCACATTATAATGATGTGCATTGGAGAAGGGCACCTGTTGATGAATGTGGTATCGTTTGGGTCAAAGGTTCAACACCGATTGGCGATATCCAAGGAAATTGTAAACACCATTAAAACAATTGGGCGTTGCAATTTCGCTTTTCCATTGTTGATATTCGGTTTGACAGAGAGTAGGGAGTGAAGTTTTCCCTTGCCATGGATTGTGAGGGACATTGTGTCGAGCGGGACAAATGCGGTTAGTAAGAGGTCCCCGACTATTAAGGGGCATGCCTGCAGGCCGGGTGAAGGTTCTTCGAGAGGAGTAAGAGGGAATGAAGAGGATGATGAGATGGAGGAACAGCTAGCTCACTCCAACGGAGGCGGCCTATTATGCTGGGAGGCCACGTAGATGCTCTATCCGAGGAGATCAGCAGCCCGGGGCATTATGATGTGATGGATCAACGGTTGGTGGGTATGGAGGAGAGCTGCAGACACTGCAGCCTATGGCTACCGAGGAGTTTTATGCCGCTAGTATGTGGAGGCCAGATGGAGGATGCGCAATCGTAGATGTTCCAGGAGATGAGGCACAGTGCTTCCTCCTCCTCCACCGCCTCAAAGACATTCCATACCAGCCGCAATTTCGTACCCTGGAGCGCATGAGAGGACGTGGTTCTTTGGGAGGCGCAGAAGAAGAAGCAGCAGAAGAAGAGCAAAGAAAGAACAACAAAGAACAACAGCAAGAAAGACTATGGCACTGATTCGAGCGGAAGTGGCTCGGTGGGTCCGTGGGACCAATTCTGGAGATAATTTGGTGGTTGAAGGTACCCCCTATCCTTTCTTTTATTTTGTGCATTAGGGACAATGCATATTTTAAGTTTGGGGGTGTGGGGTACTTGGTTGTTTGTATATGCTTAAGTCACATGTTAGTTAGAATTTACTGTTTTGAAAAAATAAAAAAAAGAAAAAAATTTGAAAAATGAGAAAAAATAATTAGCTATGTCCTTTTTTGTATATAATCATTAACATTCTTGGTGTTCCCCTAATTGCATGTGAATGAGTGTGACCGCTAGGAAGGATAATTTGGGTGTGAATATGTATATGCAAGTTGATATATTTTTGGTTAATTGTGGTATATTACTTAAGAGTTATAATTGAGTCATAAATCTCTTAGTTGTAGTTTCGTGCACTTGTGAAAATATGCTCTTTGATGATAATTTTGATTCATTTTTATAAAGTTTAGAGTACACCCTCATCTTTTGAGTTAATGAATTTGTTTACCAATGTAGCAACACTAGGCAAGTCTTGTGATGTGTATTCCTTGGTTGTGATTGGAACCCCCCCTTGTGATCTTGAAAAAAGAAAAAAAAAAAGAAGAAAAAAATAAAAAATAAAAATATGAGAGCAATGGCAATGCAATGTGTATTCGGTGAAACCTCCAGACGCGTAGATTAATTGGTTAGGGATTATTCTAGCTTAACCAGATTTCTGGGTATGCAGTAGCGTTATGGAGGAAGAGCTTTACCGCCGTGATGGTCCGTATCAAGCTCGATACCGAAATGGCTAACTCTCAAAGCCTTTAAATAAATCTCTACTTAGTATTAGGGGCAATGGAGTTCGGGCTGATGCTCCCTACTTGAACGGTAGTAGATTTTAAAGGGTGTTTAAATGATCAAGTGTGGGGGTGTAATTATTTCATGGGAATATTCATGTTTTCAGTGTCTAAAAAGTGTTTGTTGCTTGGTAAATAGAGTCAATAAAATAAAAAATGATTGGTGTACTTAGCTTTGTAAAAATGAATCGTGGGTGTGAGAAAAGAGAAAGATGTTCTTGCATAAAGAGATTTATGGTGTAATTATAATGGTTAAGTAATATTTTACAATTAATGGAAAATATATTGATACTTGCATTGTGGAAAATATTATCCTGCGGTCGATGGTATTTTGTGATTTATGCAATTGTGGGGAATGCAAGAATGGAAGGACATAGTTGATTATTCGTTAGAGTAGTTTGCTTTTAATTTTTGTTCGTTTAGTTGTTTTGTGTTTAGTTTGTTTTAGTGTTTGCTCGAGGACTAGCAAATGTCTAAGTTTGGGGGTATTTGATGAGTGAGTTTTACACTCATCCATTGACTACTTTTTGAACTTATTATTTGCTTAATCCTTGAGTTTTGTGTGTTTAATGGATGTTTTTAGTGTTTTTAGTTTCAGTGGTGCAAAGTTGGAAATTGGGAACAATTGTGAATAAATCAAGTGAAATGCAATTATGGGTTGAATTGATTTATAAGTGGGACAACAACAAGGCATTTGGCCCAACCAAATGAAGAAGAGGAAGAAGGAATGCAGGAAGGATGGGCTAAAGGAGGATTCAGTGGGCTAAGTATGCAATTGTGGGCCAAGCTGGTGCAAGGGAAGAAAGAAAATGGGCCTATCAGTCCGTCAAGGTGGGCGGTCGCTTAGGTTCTTAGTGGGCGGCCGCTCAGGAGGAAAAATGTTGAAGCTTGAACCTTCTGTTGGTGTGGGCGACCGTGCAGGACAGGTGGGCGGCCGCTCACAAGTATGAGTTGTGAAGACAAATGTTTCTGGAGCACTGGGCGACCGCCCAGGGGTGAAGTGGGCGACCGCCCACGAGGCGTTTTGCAGAATGGTTACAGGCGGTTGGGCATTAATGGGAAATGATGGTTTTTATTAATGGTGACTGTTTTTGGTGTTAATAAAGGGTTAATTGCAGAAGTGGTTTTTGGAGAACATGGGATAATTATGTTATTATTATTATTTTTTTCAGTTTTTTTAGAAGACCTATAAGTAGAGAGTCTTTATCTTTTCTTTAGGACTTCATGCAGAATTTTCTTAGAATTTCTTGGGTGTTCTTTATTTTCCATGGATAGCTAACCTTCTTTGTTCTTGGAATTGGAGGTAACAATTATGTTTTAAGTTTTATTTTTCATCTTTATCATTGTATTACTTGGGATTGTCAAGTTGTTTTTACTTGAATTTTAGAATACTTATCTTGATCACATAATTGTTCTTGAATTACTTGGGAATTTCAATTGTGAATCGCCAAATTCATAGTTGAAATTAGACTTGACTTGATAGTAACAATTCATTGAATCTCCGCCAAAAGATTCATAAGAATTGTGGTTTTTCTTGTATTGTTCTTAAGTTCTAATTGGGTTCTGAATTAATCTATGAACGGGCCAAGGGAATAGATTAATTGGGAACACTTGATTGCAAATCACCCGCCAAAGTGTCCCAATCATATTTTTGTAAGAACAAAACCCCAAGTATACTTTGATTGATGAATTGTGAAACTTGAGCATAACTTGTGAAACCAATTCCGGGAATTGTCTCCTTATTATAAAAATCTTTTATAACCATTTTTTACGTAATTTTTGCAACCATCTTAGTCTTAAACAAATCAACCAATCCTTCACTTTACAAACTTTTTGTTATAGCAATAATTCTTACACTTTAAATTCGTGTCTCTGTGGTTCGACCCGACTTACCCTATTTACAAATCACTTGTAGATAGTTGAGTTGGAAATTAATTTTTGACGTTTCGACGTTCGTCAAAATTTGTGGTGTCAAGAATGCATATTTCAAAGTTTGTACGTGGGCGGTCGCTTATTGACCTGTGGGCGAACGCCCACCAACACAGCAAGTTCCTCCCTTTTCATTCAACCAGCATGGGCGGTCGCACACACCAGCCTGGGCGGCCGCTCACCCTTCCAGAAACTCCACCTGCTTTCTCAAACCAACCATGGGCGGTCGCCCAACTGACCCTAAGCGGTCGCCCACATGCCCAGTGGGATTTTTTCTGGCCAGCTATCTGTACAACACCAAGCAAACAAACACCAAGCATAATATCCATTGATACATTACAATTCGACCCATATTTTGACCGCACTTGCCGCTACGTCCCTATTGATGTGGGCGGACTACCCAACAACAATAGGCTCAGGTCACCGTAGTTCGACACGTTCCCGAAATACAAAAACAAAGCTTTTTTTTTTTTTTTTTTTTTTTTTTTTTTTCTTCATAAAACAAACAATAAAATGAAAACTAAAAACTCTCCACCCCAAACTTAATGATTACTTTGTCCTCAAAGTGATGAAAACAAAGAAAAAATTAAATTTAAGGGTACTACAATACACTACTTACCTTGGGTTGCCTCCCAAGCCGGCGCTTTTGTTTAACGTCGTTAGCTCGACCTGACCGACTCCTCAACGCTTACGGATCCTTCAACTCGATCCTCTCAACATCCTTCGACCCCGAAACTCCATCTACATAAGGCTTCACTCTTTGTCCATTGACCTTGAACCTATTTGTTCGTAACCGGATTCACCAATTCCACGGCTCCACGAGAATATACGTTCACTACTTCAAACGGACCACTCCAACGAGAACGTAACTTTCCCGGAAAAGCTTCAATCTTGAATTGAACAACAACACCTTGCTTCCCGGAATAAGTTCCTTGTGCAAAATCTTTTTGTCATGGTACCTTTTGTTCTTTCCTTGTACAACCGGAGTTCTCATATGCCTCCAACCGATGCTCTTCAAGCTCATTCAAATGAAGTAACCTTTGCTCACCGGCTAGTTGCAAATCCATATTCAACTCCTTGATTGCCCAAAATGCTTTATGCTCTATCTCCACCGGCAAATGACAAGCTTTCCCAAAGACTAGCCGGTAAGGACTCATTCCAATTGGCGTTTTGTAGGCGGTACGGTACGCCCACAATGCATCATTTAACCTCAAGGCCCAATCCTTTCTGTTTGGCTTCACCGTCTTTTCAAGAATGGCCTTTATTTGCTTGTTACTCACTTCCACTTGCCCGGAAGTTTGGGAATGATACGCGGTTGCTACCTTGTGATTCACCCCATACTTCTTCATGAGTGCTCCAAAAATTTTGTTGCAAAAGTGAGAACCACCATCACTTATAATCGCCCTTGGAACGCCAAACCTACTAAAAATCACATCTTTGACAAACTTGACAACAATATTAGCATCGTTAGTCCGGGTAGGAATTGCTTCCACCCACTTTGACACATAATCCACCGACACTAAAATGTATTCAAAACCACATGAAACAACAAAAGGACCCATAAAATCTATGCCCCATACGTCAAACAAATCCACAACCAAGTTATTCGTGAGAGGCATTTCATCCCGTTTACCAATGTTACCGGTTCTTTGGCACCTGTCACAACTTTTACTAAAAATGTATGCATCTTTAAAAAGACTTGGCCAAAAGAAACCCGATTGTAACACTTTTTGAGCGGTTTTCTTTCCACTAAAATGACCTCCACAATGCAATTCATGACAAAAAGAAAGAACATTTTGTTGCTCATTTTCATGAATGCATCTACGAATAACCATATCGGGACCATGTTTAAACAAATATGGGTCATCCCAATAATATTGCTTAACCATTGACAAAAATCTTTTCCTTTCTTGACTTGTAAAACTGGATTTAGAACCCCCGTAGCCAAAAAATTTACAATGTCGGCATACCAAGGTTCACAATCCTTAACAACAAATAACTGCTCATCGGGAAAATTTTCATTCAAGGGAATTTCACTCACACACCCCTTTTCAAGTCTAGACAAGTGATCCGCCACAACATTCTCACAACCCTTTTTGTCTTTGATGGAAATATCAAATTCTTGTAAAAGCAACATCCATCTTAACAATCGGGGTTTAGCATCTTGTTTGGACAGCAAATAACGTAATGCAGCATGGTCCGAATAAATAATCACTTTAGATCCTAGCAAGTAAGAACGGAATTTTTCCAAAGCAAATACCACCGTCAAGAATTCCTTCTCGGTTGTAGTATAGTTCAATTGAGCATCATTTAACATTCTACTTGCATATTGGATCACATGTGACTTTTTATCAATTTTCTGACCCAAAACTGCACCCACCGCAAAATCGAATGCATCACACATTATCTCAAAAGGTTGAGTCCAATCCGGACCCACAAGAATAGAAATTTGAAGTCAATTTCTCCTTCAACAAATTAAAAGAATTGAGACATTCTTGGTCAAACACAAATTCCGTCTCTTTAGCAAGCAAGTTTGTTAACGGCTTACAAATTTTAGAAAAATCTTTTATAAAACGCCGATAAAAACCCGCATGACCAAGAAAGCTACGAATTCCTTTAACATTTGTTGGCGGAGGTAATTTAGATATTATCTCAATTTTTGCTTTGTCAACTTCAATCCCTTTTCTTGAGACCAAATGACCCAACACAATTCCATGCTTAACCATAAAATGACTCTTTTCCCAACTTAAAGTTAAATTGGTATCACAACATCTTTTAAGAACCAAAGTCAAATTATCTAAGCATGCATCAAATGAATTACCATACAACGAAAAATCGTCCATAAATACCTCAACAAACCTACCAATCATCTCGGAAAAGATCGACATCATGCACCTTTGGAATGTAGCAGGAGCATTGCATAAACCGAAGGGCATCCTCCAGATATCACGGAAATGTTCCAAAAGGGCATGTAAATGTGGTCTTTTCACGATCTTCGGAGCAATGGGAATCGATTATAGCACGAAAAACCATCTAAGAAACAATAATATTCTTGACCGACCGGCCTCTCTAGAATTTGGTCAATAAATGGCGAAAGGAAAGTGATCCTTTCTAGTCGCCGCATTAAGTTTTCGTAATCGATAACCGTGCGTTGACCAGTGACCATTCTAGTAGGCAAAAGCTATTATCCTCATTCTTAACAACAGTAATTCCGGATTTTTTAGCAACCACATGAACAGGACTTACCCACTTACTATCGGAAATAGGATAGATAATACCCGCATCCAACAGTTTCAAGACTTCTTTTCTTACCGCTTCAAGCATGTGCGGATTCATCCTCCTTTGATTCTGCCGGACTGGCTTGGCATCATCCTCCATATGGATTTTGTGCATACACATGGTTGGGCTAATTCCTTTTATGTCCGTAATGCTCCAACCAAGTGCGGACTTATGTCGCCTCAACACATCCAACAACCTTCTTTCTGCACTACGTTAAGTCCGAAGCAATAATAACAGGCAAAGAATCATTTGCACCAAGAAAAGCATACTTTAAGCTAGATGGAAGTTGTTTAAGATCCAATTCGGGAGGAGAGACAATAGATGGCAAATGCTTAGGATTAAAATTACCTAAAGATTCTAAAGGAACCTTTCCAGTAATTTCCTCCATAACATCCATCTCGAAGAATGGCCCTCGCCTCATTTTGATCAAAAACACCTTCCATAACTAACTCATCCACAAACTCGAAACAAGAGAGCCCTCAACATCATGCTCAAATAACACGAATTTTCAAAGAACATCACAAAATAAACACTCATTAACCTCATATGGCTTTTTCATGGAATCAAAGATAGAGAAATTAACAATTTCATCCATAACTTAAAGACAAACTTCCATCTTTCACATTAATCACCGCATCCGCGGTAGCCATAAAAGGTCTCCCCAACAAAATAGGGACATCATTCACATCTTTAGCATCTCTCCATATCAAGAACCACAAAATCAACCGGGATAATTAGTTTATCAACTTGAACTAAAACATCTTCTACTATTCCCTTTGGATATTTGGCCGAACGGTCCGCCGGTTGCAAGGTCATAGTAGTAGGTTTTAGTTCACCCAACCCAAGCTCCACAAACAAAGAATAAGGCAACAAGTTAATGCTAGCTCCTAAATCTAACATTGCCCTCACTTTCTTAGAGTCCCCCAAAGAAATCATCACATTAAAACTCAGGGGTCTTTAAGCTTAGGAAGCGGAAATTCTTTTCAAAAACAAAGACTAACTTGGTCCGAAACCACAATTTTTCGTTCGGGGCATACTTTCTTTTATTTGTGCTCAATTCCTTGAAAAAATTTAGCATAGGAAGGAATATTTTTAATCACATTGAGCAAAGGCAAATTTACATTCACCTTAGAAAGCATGTCATACAACTCTTTAAATTGTGTTTCGACCTTATTCTTGACCAATCTAGGGAAAAGGGACGGGAGGCACATAAGGCTTAAGAGGTGGAGTTGGAAGTTTCTCCTCGGGAGTCACTTCAACTCGTTCCTCAACCACCACTTCATTCTCATGCATATTGTTATCATCTATAGGAAAAGGAGAAGAATGTGCACCTCCCGAAGAGTCTTACCACTCCTCGGGGTGACGGCACTTTGCTTGTTCGGTTGACTCGGTAGTGTGCCGGATTGTGCTTTTGGAGTGCCTCGGCAATTTGACCCATCTCGATTTTCGAGCTTTTTCAGGGAAGCTTCTTGGTTCCCCATTCGTTGGTCCATGATCACCTCGATTCTCGTTGAGCGGCTTGAATGAATTTACGCAACGTTTCCTCATGGCCCCAGGCCTTGCGAGGCCCTTGTTCTTGCTGTTGCATTTGTGGTTGGTATTGTTCTGAAATTGACCACGCCCTTGATTTCCTCCCCAAGAGAAATTGGGATGATTCCGCCAACCCGGATTGTAAGAGTTGGAAAACGGATCATTCCTCACTCTTGGTTGAAAAGCGTTCATTGCATTTGCTTGCTCAAGAAATTAGGGAATTGGTCTCTCAATGGGCATCCCATAATATCATGGGAGTTCACATTACAAATTACACAACTTGTGCCCGAACTTCCCTCTCCTTGATTTCGCCCTTGGTTTTGACCTTGACGTTGAGCCGTCATCATTCCCATGAAATTCTTCATTTGCGTAGTCAATGCCGAAACTTGTTGCGCTAGAACATCATTGGACTCAACTTCATAGACACCTTTTCTTCCTCCTCTCACACTTTTCGCTGCGAATTCATGCCAAGTCTCTCATATAAGGCTCTTGTTTCATCCGCAGCTTTTCGCCCATAGCACCCGTTTGCATTATCCACTGGGCTTGACCTTGTTGAGTCAACCCATCATAGAAGGCGATTTAAGAGGGCTAAAGGAAACCGTGATGAGGACATTGGACTATGCAACATCTTGAATCGATCCCGAAGCTTCATGAAAAGCTTCAGGCTCTTGATTGAAAGAGCATTATCTTGGACCTCAAGTCGGATGTCTTTTGATGAGAGTAAAACTTTGCCATGAACTTGTTGTAGACTTCCGTCCAAGTGTTAAGAGAGGCGGAGCAAGTGCCGTAAACCATGTCTTGGCGGCATCCTTCAACGTATAAGCAAAGCACCTCATTCTCAATTGCTCTTCGGTTAGTTGACCCGATGGAAAACCTTGCGCGGTGCTTTATAGAACTCTCTCATGAAGGTAATTGGGTCTTCCGATGCCATCCCATGAAATGAAGGGAGCATGTTGAAATGGAGGTTCTTCAACTCATAACTCCTTCTTTGCTTGTGGGAGTACAATACGTGATGGCGATGGTTCAATTACGGACGTGCAAAATCACCCATCATTTGTGGTTCCGCCATTTTCACTTCTTCTTCGAATCGGAAATCTCTGACCGTTGAGAGTAGGCGAATCACTTTACGTATCACTTGGTTCGGGTGCTTCCTCTTTGTTGATGCGATGAATGTTGTGGTCGGTGGTAACAACTCGGGTTGTAGTGACCTACGACCAAACATTCAAATCTCGCAACACCAAGTTAAAACATTACAAAAAAATATATACACAAAATACTATTCACAATAGCAAATAATTAAAACAACTTTAAATTTCACGTCCCCGGCAACGGCGCCAAATTTTGACGAACGTCGAAACGTCAAAAATTAATTTCCAACTCAACTATCTACAAGTGATTTGTAAATAGGGTAAGTCGGGTCGAACCACAGAGACACGAATTTAAAGTGTAAGAATTATTGCTATAACAAAAAGTTTGTAAAGTGAAGGATTGGTTGATTTGTTTAAGACTAAGATGGTTGCAAAAATTACGTAAAAAATGGTTATAAAAGATTTTTATAATAAGGAGACAATTCCCGGAATTGGTTTCACAAGTTATGCTCAAGTTTCACAATTCATCAATCAAAGTATACTTGGGGTTTTGTTCTTACAAAAATATGATTGGGACACTTTGGCGGGTGATTTGCAATCAAGTGTTCCCAATTAATCTATTCCCTTGGCCCGTTCATAGATTAATTCAGAACCCAATTAGAACTTAAGAACAATACAAGAAAAACCACAATTCTTATGAATCTTTTGGCGGAGATTCAATGAATTGTTACTATCAAGTCAAGTCTAATTTCAACTATGAATTTGGCGATTCACAATTGAAATTCCCAAGTAATTCAAGAACGATTATGTGATCAAGATAAGTATTCTAAAATTCAAGTAAAAACAACTTGACAATCCCAAGTAATACAATGATAAAGATGAAAAATAAAACTTAAAACATAATTGTTACCTCCAATTCCAAGAACAAAGAAGGTTAGCTATCCATGGAAAATAAAGAACACCCAAGAAATTCTAAGAAAATTAGCATGAAGTCCTAAAGAAAAGATAAAGACTCTCTACTTATAGGTCTTCTAAAAACCGAAAAAAATAATAATAATAACATAATTATCCCATGTTCTCCAAAAACCACTTCTGCAATTAACCCTTTATTAACACCAAAAAGCCACCATTAATAAAAACCATCATTTCCCATTAATGCCCAACCACCTGTAACCATTCTGCAAAACGCCTCGTGGGCGGTCGCCCACTTCACCCCTGGGCGGTCGCCCAGTGCTCCAGAAACATTTGTCTTCACAACTTCATACTTGTGAGCGGCCGCCCACTGTCTGCGGTCGCCGCACACCAAGAAGGTTCAAGCTTCAACATTTTCCTCCCGAGCGGCCGCCCACTAAGAACCTAAGCGACCGCCCACCTTGACGGACTGATAGGCCCATTTTCTTTCTTCCCTTGCACCAGCTTGGCCCACAATTGCATACTTAGCCCACTGAATCCTCCTTTAGCCCATCCTTCCTGCATTCCTTCTTCCTCTTCTTCATTTGGTTGGGCCAAATGCCTTGTTGTTGTCCCACTTATAAATCAATTCAACCCATAATTGCATTTCACTTGATTTATTCACAATTGTTCCCAATTTCCAACTTTGCACCACTGAAACTAAAAACACTAAAAACATCCATTAAACACACAAAACTCAAGGATTAAGCAAATAATAAGTTCAAAAAGTAGTCAATGGATGAGTGTAAAACTCACTCATCAGGGAACTAACAGGAGACTCAACAGGAGGGGAAATCAGTCCTAGCTCTTCAACCATGTACTTCTTTGTTGCTATGGGTCCACCAAGTATGCACCAATTTTTCAACTTCCCAGTCATAGGTGTCACCAACGTCCTTGGATCAATGTCGTGCATGCCGCTCGCTTCAATGACCGCAACTACATCATCCTCTGCATTCAGGATTACCCAGTCTTTGTAGCAGTCCCGTCCATCCCATTCCTTCCGATACTTCGGAGGCTGCGGTGTTCTGACCAACGGCTCATCCAGTCACTGTTCGGCCCGGATGTCAACTTGTCCCCAATCTTGATGGTATACCGACTCTGAACCATGACAACCTTGCTTCTTTTCTGACGCGGGTCCATAAGAACTGTCTTTAGCTTTAATGTGTCGAACTCTGTATCCCTGAAGATCTCAAAACCCTTCTGCAGTTTACCCGTGTGATCAAACCAAGGTTCATTGAACTCCATGCAAGAAAACTCCTCGCCTTCCTTGACAAAATAACTATTAAGGGATAGGTGGTATGGTCAAAATTTGGCCTCTTGTAAGGCAGCTTCACTCTCTTGAGATACTCAATTCTCTTCATTTCAGTCTTATCCTCAGGGGTAAGGACATAGCCTAAACCATGTTGGCCGCGGTGATCAATAGCTTCCACCTCCCTCGTAGCTCCTTGGAGATGCTTACCAAGCCCCAATCCTGGTACAAATCCCATATTCCTCATCATTCTGACAACTGGCTGCACTTTGTCCGACGTTCTCGTGAGGTCTACTGCGCAAATCTGTGTCTGTGCTACTAACTGAAAACCACTGAACATCGAACTGCCTTCCTCATGCTGAATTTGTAGAACAGACACTCCCCCCGTGCTTGACCCTTGAGATGTAACCAAATCACTGTAGATGACCGTTACTTGGTCGCCTGACTGAAACTTCACACACTGATGTAGTGAGGAAGGGACTCCGTTCATTTGATGTAGCCATGGCCGCCCTAGTAACATGGTGAAAGCGGAAGGTATGTCTATGACTTGGAAATCGGCAATCATGGTGGTGATTCCGCAAGTTAGAGGCAGACTGACTATGCCCAACACCGACAGACTAGTAGAGTCATATCCTCTGACAGAATGAATCGAAGGTCTCAAATCTGTAGGGCTTATATAGAGGACATCCATCATCCCGGAGGGTAATATATTCACCGCAGAACCATTATCGATGAAAATATGTGGCAGTTTCTTCCCGTTGACATCAATAGTAATATGCAGCGGCTCGTTGTGATCTGACCCAAATTCTGGCATGTCCAACTCCGAAAACGTGATGATGTTTCCAAAGTGTATATTGCCAATCATCTGTGTTACATCCTCCGGCTTCGTATCAGATGGTACTAAAGTTGCAGCTAGATTATGCTCTAACATCATTCTGTGGGCATATGAGGATGTGAGCAAGGACCATAGGGATATGTTGGCTTGGGTTTGCTTTAGTTGGGTGAGAATAGAGTCCTCTTTCTCGAGATTTACCACTTCAGTTTTTGGACCAAAGACCTTCACGCCTTTATCATCTGATTGGTACATCTTCCCGGATCTCGTAAGTAAATTAACTCCATTTCTTTCCATATCGGACACTTCCGCTTGAATTTCGGCAAAAGACAGGTTTAGAACTCTCCTGAGTTGACATTGCTTAATGAGGCAACTTCTCTAGACAATTCTTCAAAAGACAGAGGTTTAGAACTCTCTCCTGAGTTACATGGTCACAGAACGCGGGATAGAGGCAAATCCAAGGAAGATTCAAGCGATCATGGAAATGAGGCCTCCACGTACAGAAAAGGAAGTTAAAGAATTCATGGGACGGCTACAATATATCAGCCGCTTCATTAATCAATTGACTACTATTTGCGAGCCAATTTTCAGACTAATGAAGAGGACTACGAGTTTAGATTGGGACTGAAAGTGTCAGGATGCCTTTGAAGAAATCAAGAAATATTTGGTTAATCTCCCTATCCTTCGCCCCCCACATTCGGAGAAACCATTGCTATTGTACCTAACAGTGACAGATACAGTCGTTGGGGCTATGCTGGCACAGGAAGCCAAGGATTCTCGGGTGGATCAAATATTCACATCAGCAAACATTACCTAATGATGATTTCACGTAAACAAAAATGTCATATCACTAGGACACATCAGCGAGTTTAACGGATTTTTAAACGGCTGTTAACTGGAGGGACTACATCATCCTTAAAACGTTAGGTTAGGGATTCTTAAGTAATAAAAAATTATTTGCTGACTAAAAGGTAAAACTTAAATTACTTTAAGGACGAAAAAGGTACTTTTCTCAAATGGAATTTGTTAAATTTGGTTATGGCCTCAGTTCACTTAGCAAAAATATAAACAGTCAACTTGAAGAAAAAATCAGATTCCCTTGTTCACATAACCAAAACATAACTATAAAAAGAATAAAAATCATCAGACATAATTTCTGAGTTACTCTACCTAAAAGTATGAGCTAAAAGTTCACTAATTAACCAAATTAAAGCTACTACCTTGGTCCCAAAATGAATGTCCAATTCTGCTCTAGATCAAAAGTAGAATTGAATATTCATTTTGGGACGGAGGGATATAACTAAAGCACTGAATTCCAGCTTGGAATAAAATAAAATTAACAGCATTAGCTTCGATTCGAAAATAACATGAATCAAAATCAAATTGCAATATTAAAATTTGTTTTGATTATCTTCGAAATAAGGATCAAATGGAAAAGAGATTTACACACTTGGATGTTAACACAAATATTTAGATTTACATACTAGATCGATCACCAATGCGATTATGCGAGTATATGAGGAAGAAAAAAAGAAATCTTTAGGGCACTGCTGGGCATAGATTCATGTACAAATCTGCAAAAGGACTTCTAATTATCCAAATTTCAAGCCCTAATTTTAGGATTGATAGTTAATATTTGACCTTCAAGTAAGAATAAGACTGACGAGAATTGTGGAATCGGGAGAAAATGAAAGAAAGGGAAAGACTCGCCTGTGAATTACGGTTGACGGATTGAGAATCTCGGTGGCGGAAGAAGGGATCAAGGTGAGATGCGTCGGCACCCAGACTCCGCTCCGCCTAAATCAACTTGTATGACGGACCGAAAATTCTACTCCTCCATAATAAAGATAAAAGGAATTGTAAAATAAGGAAATAGCCTGTAACCCCTACTTTCCTTACAAAAATTGACGTCGTTTTACCTAATAACGGAGATTGGATAAAAAATTAGAGCAATTCCACTTTTTTAAAAATAATATTTTATTTGTTTGTATACTTCCTTCCCTCCGTTCCACTTCAAAATTTAAAAAATTTCATTTTGGGTCTCATACCTAAAATGAACACTTTAATACATTTTTATCATGAGACGCATGTGTTACTCGCAATAACTATTTACTTATTATTCCTTACCCTACTTTCTATCTTATACCTCATTTTATATACTCACAATACTTATTTCATTATACATTCTTCTTAATTTCTGTACAACACCAACTTTGTATCTTTTTTTATGGACAGAGAAAGTGTCATTTATATCATAAAACACTTTTTTAAAACACTTTCTCGTCTCATGAGAAAGTGTTATGATATAAATAACACTTTCTCCGTCCATAAAAAAAAAATACAAAGTTGGTGTTGTACGGAAATTAAGAAGAAATGTATAATGAAATAAGTATTGTGAGTAAAAAAAATGAGGTATAAGATAGAAAGTAGGGTAAGGAATAATAAGTAAATAGTTATTGCGAGTATAACACATGCGTCTCATGAATAAAAATGTATTAAAGTGTTCATTTTAGGTATGAGACCCAAATGAAATTTTTTAAATTTTGAAGTGGAACGGAGGGAAGGAAGTATACAAACAAATAAAATATCATTTTTAAAAAAGTGGCATTGCTCTAATTTTTTATCCAATCTCCGTTATTAGGTAAAACGGACGTCAATTTTTGTAAGGGAAGAAGGGGTTACAGGTTATTTCCTTATTTTACAATTCTTTTTATCTTTATTAAGGAGGAGTAGAATTTTCGGTCCGTCATACAAGTTGATTTAGGCGGAGCGGAGTCTGGGTGCCGACGCATCTCACCTTGATCTCTTCTTCCGCCACCGAGATTCTCAATCCGTCAACCGTAATTCACAGGCGAGTCTTTCCCTTTCTTCCATTTTCTCCCGATTCCACAATTCTCGTCGGTCTTATTCTTACTTGAAGCTCAAATATTAACCATCAATCCTAAAATTAGGGCTTGAAATTTGGATAATTAGAAGTCCTTTTGCAGATTTGTACATATAGCCTGAATCTTTGCCCATTAAGCTGCCAATGCCCTAAAGATTTCTTTTTTTCTTCCTCATATACTCGCATAATCACATTGGTGATCGATCTAGTATGTAAATCTAAATATTTGTGTTAACATCCAAGTGCGTAAATCTCTTTTCCATTTGATCCTTATTTCGAAGATAATCAAAACAAATTTTAATATTGCAATTTGATTTTGATTCATGTTATTTCCGAATTGAAGCTAATGCTGTTAATTTTATTTTATTCCAAGCTGGAATTCAGTGCTTTAGTTATATCCCTCCGTCCCAAAATGAATGTTCAATTTTACTCTTGATCTAGAGCAGAATTGGACATTCATTTTGGGACCAAGGTAGTAGCTTTAATTTAGTTAATTAGTGAACTTTTAACTCATACTCTTAGGTAGAGTAACTCAGAAATTATGTGATGATTTTTATTCTTTTTATAGTTATGTTTTGGTTATGTGAATAAGGGAATCTGATTTTTTCTTCAAGTTGGCTGTTTATATTTTTGCTAAGTGAACTGAGGCCATAACCAAATTTAACAAATCCCATTTGAAAAAAGTACCTTTTTCGTCCTTAAAGTAATTTAAGTTTTACCTTTTAGTCAGCAAACAATTTTTTATTACTATAACGTTTTAAGGATGATGTAGTCCCTCCGGTTAACAGTCGTTTAAAAATCCGTTAAACTGGCTGATGTGTCATAGTGATATGACATTTTTGCTTACGTGAAATCATCATTAGGTAATGTTTGCTGATGTGAATATTTGAAGGGTAAATTGTATAATGATAAACTAAAGGGTTTAAATCAAAAGTTCCAAATCCCTCTCTCTCTCTCTCTTTCTTCTTCTTCCTCTCTTCACTTCCTCCTTCTTCCCCTAAAGCTGGCTTCTTCAGCTTCCTTCCCTCCCAGCCCTAGAGCTAGGGATGGCAACGGGTCGGGTTTGGGTTGGGCTTGGCCTAACCGAACCCGACCCGATTATTCGCGCACGGGAACCGAACCAGACCCGACCCGAAATGTATGTACCCGACCCGAGCCCGAACCCGACCTGTCATTTAAACCAGCCATTTTTGCAATTTCACAAATCCCAAATTCAGACAACATGGATAAAAATAGAAGCTTACATGATTTCGTAATTTCTCGTTAATATTCAGTAAGAGTTTCCAGGCAGGTAATTTCATGAAGTGAACATGGATTATCAAAAAAAGCATATTTACATTGAATAAGGAGGGCACAAACAAATTAGTTTGAAACTTGAATTCGCCAACTCGATTTGGAAGTTGAACAAAAATGAACAAAATTGCTGAGTATAACAAACTGGAGAATCGCAAATTCATCTCAAACATAAACACAGGCTGAATCGCAAACATAAATCAGAGTTGGATTTGATAGTAATTACTTTAGGTTCAATACCTGAAATTAAGAACAGACTGGAGAATCGTCGTCGACGTCGACGGCAGCGGAGGAGCGGCTTCGGTCTTCGAGCTTCGACTTCGTCTCTCTCTCTCTCAAGCGGCGCTCTAAGTTTCTCTCTCAAGCGGCGTAGGGTGAGACTGAACTACTGAAGGTAGAATTAGGGTTAGGGTAATAAGAGAGGGGTATAATATTGGATTGTTTGATATGAGATCTAGGGTTGCTATTAAAACCCTAGAGCAAACAATTAGAATTTTTGGAAATACTCAAACCATTAATTTGTTGAGTAAAAAAGATTTGATTCCTTTTAAAAATTATAAATATATCCATATAGGATTAGTGCAAATTGCCTTCAAACCCTTGACCTTATTAGGGGTTAATTCCAGTATAATGGCATATGTTAGAGATGGTAGATGTAGAGACTTTAAACCTTCTTTAGCAGCTTTAATTGAAACTAGTCTATGCCATGGACCAGTTTATTTTGATGTATCTCCTAATTTGACTTTATTTTTATCTGATAGTAATTTATTTGATGCTATGCAAGTAACCATTCATACTAGTGGTTATAATTTCAAACAAGGAAGTGAAATAATAGCAATATGCTATAGGATTTATTATAAGGTTTTATATACTTTAAATCCAAAAGTAAAACAAATATCATTTCCAGGAACTACTACGGTAGTCTAAACTAATTTATTAACCTCAAATATAGCCACCAATATGTTAATTAAATGGAATGAAATAAATTTCCCTACCATTTGGTCCCTTTCTCAGAAAATAGAACCTGAATCAAAATTAAATAATCAAATAGATCAAATAATTCAAACATCCGAAGGAGATGTAGAAATTAAATTTAGTTCTCAAAGGACTATAAAATTACCTAGGTCAATGTCGGCAAGGTATTCCTCCTCTAGTGAATATTATAATATTTCTAATGAGTCTTTTAGAGCTTCCACTTCTCAGATGCGATAAGAAGTTGAATCTATAGAAGAGATAAGAATAAGTCAAAATAATATTCCAGAAGGAATTTATAATAAAGTTGAAAACAAGAGTAGGCAATCTCCCACTCAATCAGAAATGAGTTTTCATATATAATGGATTATTCTCCAGGAAGTCATGTAAGAGGAATTCTTAATAGAGAATTTCAAGAAGATGACAATAAATGGTTTCGTGACTGGTATTTTAATAAATACTCACACGAAGAATTAATGAAAAATTCAAAAATAAATATTATGAGTATTTAGAGAAAAATCAGAAGCTTACATACTTTGTAAAATGGTTTTTAAATTATCATATAGATGAGATAAATAATGAAATTTTGGTAATTCATAGGACTTGGAATACTAAGATAGGGGAAACGATTAAGTCTCATTTTCCCCCTGAACAAGCCTTTTTGTTAAATAAAGAAACCGAGGTCACTGCCTATGAAAGTTTGAATAAACTTGAAAATATTCAAGTAACAATTAGAGAATTAAATAATCTAGTTAAAGCCCAAAATTATACTAATACTTATTTGATTTGTTTAGGTGATCAATTCGTATTACTAGAAAGAGAATTGACTTCTCTTAAGGATATAATTGAGAAACAAATGGATCAACAACGAGTAATAATTGATCAATTAAATCGATTAAATAAAGTTAATCAAGAAGAGTCATGTTCATCTGTTCAAACAGATGTTCCTATGATTCAACCTCCTATCCAGGTTCAAGAATTTAAAATGGAGGATAATACAAATGAGTTTGTTAAAATTTTTGAGAAAAAGTTGAGAGATTTGAATCTCAGTGTCCTTTCTAAAGAAGGAACATCAAATCAGAATGAGTCTTCTGAAAATGATGAGACTGAGATTGAGATTCAATCTAACGCCTCAGAAGAAACTAATAATATTAATCAATTAACTAATATGTTTGCTGATTTAAACACTAATAATAATATTAGTGAATTAAATCCTATATATGCTCCTAAACCTCTTGATAAATATTATTATCAAAGACCCTCGCCTCAAGATCTTCTTTTTGAAAAACCTGAGCCATTCCAGAATTCTTACTCTGAAAAAGCCATTTATGAGTGGAATATTGATGGCTTGAATGATAAACAAATATTATACGTAATACATAGAATAATGATGTATTCTACTGTCTATAAGCAGCATGGCAATAGTGATACTGCCATAGCAAATTTTGTTATAACCGATTTTGTAGGTCAATTAAGAGGTTGGTGGGATCGTTATCTTACGGAACCACAAAAATAGAAATAAGAAACCATAAAAAAAGTGGTTAAAACTGAACTAGGTAGTACAATGGTTACTACTGAAGAAGATGCAGTGTATACATTGTGTCTTGCTATACTACAACATTTTGTAGGAAATACAATTCCAATTGCTGAGAAGTTGCATACACTTCTTCAAAACCTAAGATGTCCATCTTTAACCCATTTTAGATGGTATAAAGATACATTTTTATATAGGGTTTATCAATTAACAAACCCTAATTCAACCCATTGGAAATCTAAATTTATAGATGGTCTTCCTCATCTTTTTGCTGAAAAGGTTCGGCAATCTTTAAGGATGAAGAATGTGGTATAAATATCAATTATGCTGAATTAACTTATGGGCAATTAATTAGTAGTTGCATAAATGAAGGATTAGCTTTATGTAATGACATTAAGCTTAAAAATCAATTAAAAAAGCAAAAGTTATCAGAAAAACACCAATTGGGTGAATTCTGTGAACAATTTGCTTTTGACTTAGTAAAATCCTTAATTCCTGAGAAAAAGTTTAAAATAAATAAAAAACATAAAATTGTTTATAAGAAAAATAAATCTTTTAAAAATAAAGAAAATTATTACGAAAATCCCCATAGAAAGAATTATAAAAGGCGTTATTATAAGACTAAGCCTAAGCAAAAGGGTAAAGCTTTTATGCGTAAAAATGGAAAAAGAAAAGCAAAGAAGCTTGAAATAAGTTGCCATAAATGTGGTAAAATTGGTCATTATGCTAATCAATGTTGGACTAAAAAAGCCCTAAATGAAATAGAAGATGAACAATTACGTTCACAATTAAAAAAGATATTGCTTGTTAATTCTGAAGATGAAGTAGAATCTTCAAATAATAATGAAAATTTCGAAATAGTGGAAGAAACTTCTTCGAGGGAGGAAGAGTTAGAGAAACCTAATAATAATTGTCAATGTAACGAATTAAGTAACGAATTAAGTTATTGGAAATCCATAGTTGATATGCATGGATTAAATGTTCTAAATACTGATCAAGAAAATGCATTAAAAATGATAGACACAATTAAGGATCCTAATTTAAAAGAAAAAATTCTTAAAATCTTAATTAAAGAGAAATCACCTTTAATAGTTGAAGCGTCTTACCAATTAAGTGAGGTTTTACATAGATTTCAACAATCTAATGTTAGAGAAACACCTGTTTCTATTAATGATTTAAAAAGAGAAATAAACTTATTAAAATCTGAAATTTCTCAGATTAAAAATAGTAACGAAGCCTTATCAACAAGAATGACTTTGTTAGAAACAAAATCTCTTAAATTAAAAGAAATTCAAGAGGATGCTTCTACAAGTAATAATAATGTTGCTTCTATCAGTAATACTGATTTAGAGGGATATTTAAATCTTTTAGATCAAGTTACCTCACATAAATGGTTTGTGAAAATAACTCTAGTAATTAATAGAGATTTTATATTAGAAAATGAAATAGCACTTATAGATAGTGGTGCTGATTTAAATTGTTTACAAGAAGGAATAATTCCTACTAAATATTTTTCAAAAACAACTCAATCTCTTACTCAAGCAGGAGGAGATAAATTAAAAGTTAAATACAAATTATCTGATGCTTATATTTGTAATCAAAATATTTGTTTACCCACTTCTTTTATTATGGTAAAAGGTCTTACCCATAGAATTATATTGGGAACTCCTTTTCTGCATAAAATAATGCCAATAATTAATATTGACCCAACAGGAATATCTACCATAATAGATGGTAAAGAAGCCATATTTGAATTTATCACAAATCCTCAGACCCGTATGCTTATTGAAGTAAGGGATATTCTTTTAAATAAAGAAAAACAATTATGTTTTCTTAAAGAAGAAATTGGAATTATGAATATTAATGAACAACTTAAAAAGAGTAATATTCAAACTCAAATTAAATTGATTGAGCAACAATTTAATAATGAGATTTGTAATAGTTTACCCAATGCTTTTTGGGATGAAAAGAGACACTTTGTTTCTTTACCTTATATAGATGATTTTGATGAAAAACAAATACCTAATAAGGCTAGACCGGCTCAAATGAACCGAGAATATTTAGAATTATGTAAAAATGAAATTAATTCTCTATTAGAGAAAAAATTAATTAGAAGATCTAAATCTCCTTGGAGTTGCACTGCTTTCTATGTGAATAACGCAGCTGAAAAGGAACGAGGTGTTCCTAGATTAGTTATAAATTATAAACCACTTAATAAAGTGTTGAAATGGATTAGATATCCTATTCCTAATAAAAAGGATTTATTAGATAGATTAAATGAAGCTTTAATCTTTTCTAAATTTGATATGAAATCTGGATATTGGCAGATTCAAATTAGTGAATCGGATAGGTATAAAACTGCCTTTACTGTTCCATTTAGACATTATGAATGGAATGTGATGTCACTTGGTTTAAAAAATGCTCCTTCTGAATTTCAGAATATTATGAATGATATTTTTAATCCTTACACTGAATTTATAATTGTATATATTGATGATGTTTTAGTATTTTCTAAAACAATTGAACAACATTTTAAACATTTGAAAATATTTAAGAATTTAATAATTCATAATGGTTTGGTGGTTTCTGCACCAAAAATGAAATTATTTCAAACTCAAGTTAGATTTTTAGGCCATAATATTGACCAAGGGAAAATTATTCCTATAGAAAGAAGTATTGAATTTGCTTCTAAGTTTCCTGATGTCATAAATGATACAAAACAATTACAAAAATTTTTAGGAAGTCTAAATTATATTTCAGACTATTATGCTAATTTGGCTAAGGATACAGCTATACTGTATTCTAGATTAAAAAAGAATCCTAAATCCTGGACTGAGGAACATACTCAAGCAGTTAGGATAATTAAATCTAAGGTTAAATGTTTACCTTGCTTATCTTTGACAAATCCAAATTATTTTAAAATAGTAGAAATGGATGCTTCCGATATAGGATATGGAGGTATTTTAAAGCAAGTGAATCCTGAGAATTCAAGAGAAATGTTAGTCAGATTTACTTCGGGAAAATGGAATCCCACTCAGTTGAAATATTCAACTATTAAGTAAGAAATGCTTTCTGTAATTAAATGTATTTCAAAATTTCAGGATGATTTATTAAATCAAAAATTTTTACTAAGAATTGATTGCAGTTCAGTAAAATCTATTATTGAAAAAAATGTGAAAAATCTTGTGGCAAAGCAAATTTTTGCAGGATGGCAAGCTCAGTTATCTGCCTTTGAATTTGATATTCAATATATAAAAGGAGAAAATAATTCTCTTGCTGATTATTTAACCCGAGAATTCCTACAGGGAAAATGACTACCCCTAATAGGGGAAGAGGTCGCGGTAATGGCCGTGGTCGAGGACGAATACCTTATCAAGAATCATCAACTGTTCCTCTAATTGGAGATTGGACAGTTTACCAATCAAGGTCAAGAAATGTGCAGCAATTACCTGCACCCTCACGAAGGGAAGAATTTGCTTCCATATCATCAAAAAAGGAAGAATTAGTTTCCTCATCATCTAATAAGATGATATCTTATAAAGAAATTGCCAATGCTGAGAATACTCAGGAGCAGGAATATTATGAGAATACTATCACAGAATTTGTGATGTATATTGAGGATGAGGACCTCAAAATTACCAGAAATGATGCCTGGTCAATTAAGACCAGATACCTCGAATCAAGAGGTTATCCAGGCCTCCATGGGCAAGCAAGACCTAATCTGGAAATATTGCTCTTAGTTACTGAATCAGTAACAATTACTCATCACTACAATAGTAGTAGTGAAGAAAAATTTATAAACTATAGCAAATGCCACATCAATAAAGTTTTGCTCCCTAGAGAGTGGGGATTAAATCCCAATAGGGATAAAGCGGTAAAAATAATTGAAGGCCAATATGCCTATTTTAATTATTGGGATTATATCCAAGCATTTTCAAAGGTTTTTTATTATCAAAACCCCAAGAACAAACATTCTTGGTTTTTCTCAATAAATCTAGAAATTCTGGAAAAGCCAGTTTCAAATTGATTTTATAACTAGTGGTCAAAATTTGGCCCTTCTTTGGAAATTTTACCAAAGGAAATTGGGGATTTATATAATCCGTGATGTGATAATAGTCCTCTAGTTGCACAATTGCAAACAGAGAAATTAATTTTTGGACAATGTCCCTTTCTATTTTTTGCAAGATTTCAAATTTCATGGATTTGGAGATGGACAGTATCCATTGCTCATGATGATCTTGATATACCAATTTTACAAAGAAATTTCTTTTTTAAATGGTGGGGTAGAATGAGTGAGGAAGATTTAAAAAATTTGACAGTTAAAATTCAAACTGTTATTAATGAGGACCGTAATAATGGATCTAAAGAGCAATGCTTCCAGCCAGACTCAATGAGTAGCCTAAAAATCTATTTTCAGAGAAAATATCGCAAAGAATCAGAGGAAAAGATAATGGTGAAGGTTCTAGATCATATGAAGAATCAATTCCTCTCAGCATTTCCCAATCAACGAGCAAAGGATGATGATTATATGAAAACAGTGTCATCACATGGGTCACTTGACTCTATTAATTCTTTCAATTGTCTGGCAGGCGAAGCTCAGCCTGAACCCACTCAAGAAGATATTTGGGACTCTTTAATAGAGGCAATTTCGCAACAAGCTAAGGCTGCAGCAAAGGGGAAATCTCCAGCAAAAGATTAAGGTGAAATTGCCAGCAATCCTATTAAGTATGCTTTCAGTAAATTAAACCTGAAGGAAATACAGCTCCGAAAAGAAATTAAGGAGCTTGATGAAGAAATAAAAAATGAATTAAGGAAAAATCCAAATAGGTGGACTAATTTGGTTACAGCCCTGGATAATGTGAGATGGGCTAGAAAACAAAAAATTAAATTAATATACCTTCAAAGAAGGATGATGCATCATAGGAAGAATATTACGGCATAAAAGTCAAGCCGCCGCACTCAATCATGTCGGCAATTGAAGACAAGGAATTTTAAGCAATAATGGTTGCTCTAGACAGCAAGAATCTTGCTTTATTAAAAGTAAAGTAAAGTAGTTTGTTTTTTATAGAAAAGTCATTATTGATAGTGACGATGGGGCCCAATGTGTACCCGGCTTCAATAATGTCCACTACTTTTGTAAAAGTTGTTTGTTTTATTGCTTTTGTAAAGAAGTGGTGTCCAAAATGGACAAGTGTCTGTAATAATTTCCTCTCTTCATCTATATAAGGAGAGTTTGTATTCAGTTGTAATCACGTTTTTGAAATTGATAGAAAGAATTTTCTTTCATACTCTCTCTCTCTAAACAATTCACCCACACCCACTACTCTCATCCAACTCTCATCCATCCAAAGTGGACACCACTTCTTTACAAAAGCAATAAAACAAACAACTTTTACAAAAGTAGTGGACATTATTGAAGCCGGGTACACATTGGGCCCCATCGTCACTATCAATAATGACTCAAAACAAACTACTTTACTTTAATAAAGCAAGATTCTTGCTGTCCAAAGCAACCATTATTGCTTAAAATTCCTTATCTTCAATTGCCGACATGATTGAGTGCGGCGGCTTGACTTTTATGCCGTAATATTCTTCCTAAGATGCATCATCCTTCTTTGGAGGTATATTAATTTAATTTTTTGTTTTTTAGCCCATCTCACATTATCTAGGGCTGTAACCAAATTAGTCAACCTATTTGGATTTTTCCTTAATTCATTTTTTATTTCTTCATCAATCTCCTTAATTTCTTTTCGGAGCTTTCTTTCCTTCAGGTTTAATTTACTGAAAGCATACTTAATAGGATTGCTGGTCATTTCACCTTAATCTTTTGTTAGAGATTTCCCCTTTGCTGCAGCCTTAGCTTGTTGTGAAATTGCCTCTATTAAAGAGTCCCAAATATCTTCTTGAGTGGGTTCAGGCTGAGCTTCACCTGCCAGACAATTGAAAGAATTAATAGAGTCAAGTGACCCATGTGATGACACTGTTTTCATAGAATCACCATCCTTTGCTCGTTGATTGGGAAATGCTGAGAGGAATTGATTCTTCATATGATCTAGAACCTTCACCATTATCTTTTCCTCTGATTCTTTGGGATATTTTCTCTGAAAATAGATTTTTAGGCTACTCATTGAGCCTGGCTGAAAGCATTGCTCTTTAGATCCATTATTACGGTCCTCATTAATAACAGTTTGAATTCTAACTGTCAATTTTTTTAAATCTTCCTCACTCATTCTACCCCACCATTTAAAAAAGAAATTTCTTTGTAAAATTGGTATATCAAGATCATCATGAGCAATGGATATTGTCCATCTCCAAATCCATGGAATTTGAAATCTTGCAAAAAATAGAAAAGGACATTGTCCAAAAATTAATTTCTCTGTTTGCAATTGTGCAACTAGAGGACTATTATCACACCACGGATTATATAAATCCCCAATTTCCTTTGGTAAAATTTCCAAAGAAGGGCCAAATTTTGACCACCAGTTATAAAACCAATTTGGAACTGGCTTTTCCAGAATTTCTGGATTTAATGAGAAAAACCAAGAATGTTTGTTCTTGGGGTTTTGATAATAAAAAATATTTGAAAATGCTTGGATATAATCACAATAATAAAAATAGGCATATTGGCCTTCGTAGCCTGGGTTCGGGTCGGGTCGGGTGTCATTGTGGTATTCGAACCCGAACTCGACGGGTTTTCAAAAATGGCTATCAAACCCGACCCTAACGAGTTCGGATATGCTCGGATTTGGGTCGGATCCGGTATAATTGCCATCCCTAAAGGTATTCACTCGGTCAAACTATCAAAAGAAGTCATTTCTTCATTTGGTAAAGTTGAATGCATCGATAATGCTACTGTTGAGTCATCTCATCCTATTATTGATTCTTGTTTAAACTGATCTTCCGACAAAATTGTATTTAAAAATATATACAGTTGTGATACAATGCCTGGTTGAATTATTATTTTTTATAAGAATTTAGAGTTCGATAATTTACCTTTGTATTGCAAAGATTCTTTTATAGCGGTTATGACATAACTAAGTGCAAGGTATAATAAAAAGAAGAAACATAGGAAATAGAGTGAGCAGCCAGTAGCGATGGCAACTGGTCGGATACAGGCCAGGTTTGGCCAAATTTGTACTTGACCCGCCAAAACAATTGAAGATACCGAACCCGCCCGACCCAATGATCAACAAACCCGGACTCGATCAGGATAAAATGTTGTTAGCCTTTTTTTGGGCTTTGACCAAATATTCTCATTTAGCTTAAACCCAACAACAGAATCCTTTTGATATAAACTTGATATAAACAACAACAATGTAATTAGGGATATGTGGAGGACTAAAAGGGTGAATCAACATATAATGTTACTATGCGGGTCGGGCCGAGCCGGGTCTCAAAGCATTACCAAACTTGGACTCGAACCCGCCGAGTTTCGGAAAGTTGTTATCAAACCCGTCCCGCTCGAGCCAGAATAATTCGAAAATGGATCGAGTTCAGAAAAATTGTCATCGCTAGCCGCCAGATGCAGAAAGTGATATAGGAGATAACGATGACTATATAGGTCCTCCAAATGATATGCTTTAGGGCTTAAACTATCCCCATCAATAACCCAATCAAATCTCAAATAAAATATTAATTTCTCTCACTTTCATATACACAACTCACAACCTTATATAATTTATACTCCCATCAGTGACCCAACCCAACCCAAACTTTTAATAAAATGTTTATTTTTCTTTACTCCAACTTACCTAAAATACTTATTATTTTATTTTTTTAAATAATTTTTTAGTAATAATATTTCTAAAATTACCCGTACAATTATTAAAAAAAATTACCAATACAATTATAAAAAAAATATGAATTTTGATATATTTTTTATTTTATTATTTTATATAATTGTATAAAATATACTAATTTTAAAAATATATTAATATAAACACATGCTATCCAATGAAAGGGTCACATGTATACAAAAATATGGGAACAATTTAGTGACCCAACCTAGGGGTTTGGGGGTTGGCTGGCCGCCCTAGGTTGCCCATTTCCATAACTTTTTTTTTGTTGACCCTAGTAGTGATCCAACAATGAAAGTCACCGGTGGGAGTTGTCTTAGGATAATGGCCCAAATGGCCTTAAGGATGATGCACCAAATGATGACGATATTAAGGATATTGTTTATAACAACCATAAAGGGGCGATTGGTTCGTTGTAAAGTGAGGGAAAGTGGGGGAATGAAATGGACAATTCATTTTAACTTTTTCATTGAACATGTTTGATTCATTTTTTTGAAAAAAATTCCATTCCAAAAGGAATGAAATTCCATTTCTTGAAATGGATTTTCATTCCATCCAAAATGGGAGGAATGATCAATTCCATCAAATTCATTCCATTGGACTCAAACTCAAATTACTTTTTTGTCCTCAATCCAAATAATAATAATAATAATAATAATAATAATAATAATAATAATAATAATAATAATAATAATAATAATAATAATAATAATAATAATAATAATAATAATAATAATAATAATAATAATAATAATAATAATAATAATAATAATAATAATAATAAAATAATACTAATAATAAAATAATAATAATAATAATAATAAAATAATAATAATAATAAAATAGTAATATTTAATAATAATAATAATAATAATAATAATAAAATAACAATAATAATAATAAAATAATAATAATAAAAAAATAATAATAAAAAAATAATAATAAATATAATAATAAAATAATAAAAAATAATAATTATAATAATAATTATAATAATAAAATAATAATTATAATAATAACAAAATAATAATAATAATAAAATAATAATAATAATAGTAAAATAATAATAAAAAAATAATAATAATTAAAATAATAATTATAATAAAATAATAATAATAATAAAATAATAATAATAATAATAACAATAATAATAAAATAATAATAATAATAATAATAACAATAATAATAACAATAATAATAATAATAATAATAATAATAATAATAATAATAATAATAATAATAATAATAATAATAATAATAATAATAATAATAATAATAATAATAATAATGTAATTATAATAATAATTATAATATAATAATAATAATAATAATAATAATAATAATAATAATAATAATAATAATAATAATAATAATAATAAAATAATAAAAAAAATAATAATAATAATAATAATATAATAATAATAATAAATAATAAAAATAATAATAAAATAATAATAATAATAATAATAAATTAATATTAAATTAATAAAAAATTATAATTATTATTATTATAAAATAATAATAATAAAATAATAATAATAATAATAATAATAATAAATAAAAATAATAAAATTATAATTATAATTATAATAATATATTATATTATTTGATGTAAAAATATTTTTTATGTTTATTTTTACTTAAATGGGACGAAGGGAGTACATAACTATTGAGTTTTTTACATGAAGTTAAAAAAGGGTAATCTGCACATTTTATCAAATATTAATTTCATTCCAACAGTTCTGTCTTGAAATCAAACATGAAATGCCAAGGAATTGAATGACAATTTCATTCCATTCCGTGTCAACAAAACACAAGGTTTGACCAGTTTTTATTCCTTTCCAATTTCTTCAGGAATTCAATTCTATTGACCATTCCATTCCTTTAATTTTTTTCTCCCGAACCAAATGCCCCCTAACACTCAATACCTTTACACCCTTGACAAATCCTTATCGATCAAGATGCAACCTCATTCCAACTGCAACACATGATTTAGTTAACAAATCCTTATTATTGATCATGGTCATATGACAAATCCTTGTCATATGTCTTTTAAATAGTTGATAAATCAATTTTGAAATTGTGTAAAGCTAAAGATTTAATTAATAAATAGATTTTCACATACCATTTAAACAATAAACAACCAAATTTATTTTATTTTACACTCGTAAACTATTGAAAGATTCGTGAACAACTGGTAACCAAATTTCTCGTTTGCACGAAGTTAAATATAAATGTGCTCACGTATACCCCAAAAAATGATATATCAATTTATTTCATCTTAAAAATTATTTACAATGGAGCAGTTATTTAATTGATAAATTCATTAACCACTTCTAATTGATTTAGAAGTATGTTTGTTTATGTATTATTATGGGAAAATGCAAAATAAATAAAAAAATCCAAATTGTTGGGTGTGTTTGAATTTGATACCTAAACTCATTTTTGTTGCAAAAAGAATACCTCACCTAATTTTCGTGTACATCCAAGGTACCTCATACTAGCAACATCCATTTTTTAACGTTAATTTAACATGTGCAATACATGGGACTTATTTTTTTGGGGCTAAAATCGGAACAACATGTTGGGTTTTGGGGTTACAAACGCAGCGAAAGAACTTTGAAAAACAACAAAACCCTAGCCCTTAAATCTGTCTAGCATGAAGAGATGAAGAACATGAAATAAATTTACATACCTTGAATGCAATTAAGTTTGTTCGAAAACGGATATTCAAATCGAATCTCAAAACGAATTTCAAAAATTGTTGATGAGGTTTTTGATCTTCTCCTTGTTCTTTACTTGGTGATGAATCAACGATTGAAGTCTTCAAGCTTTTGGTGATAAAGTAATCACCCTCTATCGGTAATCCACACGCGAACGGACCAAGAACACTTCTTGTTTGATTGCTAGATGATCTCCGATTGTTGAATCAATATTCAACAATCAATGGCTGTTTGGTAGAATGAATCTATGGAATTTGATCTTTGTTTCGTAATCAAAATCAACCAAATAGTGTTTCTAAAACTCTAATTTTTGTCACCTATGGCTGGGACAAAAGGATTCTATTTATACTTGTTATAAATCCCTAACCTTTAGGGAAAAGAGTCATTTTTCCAAGTCAAAATGGGCTTCCGGGCCGCTAGACGAGTCATCCCCCAGTGGCACGAGTCGTCCCATGTGGCACGAGTCGTCCCATAGGCATGAGTCGCCCCACAGGGACGAATCGTCCCTAATTCCTGCAGCCTGATACACTCGTCCACCAGAGCACTAGTCGTCCCAACCATTGGGCACGAGTCGTGCCGTAGGGGACGAGTCGTCCCTTGCTTTCAGCACTCTGATTCATTAGTCCCTTCACAAGGGAATAGTTGGGCCAACTGGGGACGAGTCTTGCCCTGACCCCATAATTCACCCTTTTAGCCATTTTCAATCCGTTCTTTTGTGTGTGACCCTTTAGGAATTATATTTTATGTTGGTAGTGAGTTGAAACATCAATCTCACAAGACATAAGTGACTTCTAGCAAATCATTATGTCCACCCAATTAAATATAACATCAAAGCTTGATTCCTTGATAGATCAAATGTCACAATTCCTTTGTCCATGATATCAAATTGAACATGAGTCATGGTCCATGTCAACTCACATGTTCAATGCTTCTCGATTTCGAATATGTTGATAATCCAAGTGCATTTGATCTCTATCAAATCTCTTGAGTGTAGCCACACATTTCATCAACATCATTCATCGAGGGGCCCAAGCAAACATCTCTCTCAATGAGAGGGACAAATCCCATCTTCACAATAACCAGGGACGCAGTTCAATATAATAAACATGTAAACATATAATAAACCAAATAAACTTTTCTCTATAATAAATGATAAAGACGATTACATAGTGGTTTAGATTATAAGTCAAACATAACTACACGCCTAGGGCATTACACCAACACAACATAACATTAGACATGTTAGAACAGAGTCTATTTAGAAGATAGAAAACAAGCAACAATCACACAACACAAAAGTATACGTGGTTCACCAACTTGGCTACGTCCACGGTCAGAGAGAAAGAATATTATTATCTTCTGGAAATTAACCGATTACAATCTCTAATCTAATGCACGAACTCTTGGCAAAGAATTCACAATTGTGCAAACTCTAGATCTAGAGAAACAGATGAACAAAAGGAACTACAAACATGGTTGGGGGTAGGCTCTATTTATATGCCCTACTTCTAACCCTGTAGGGTTTTTAACCCTAAACCAATTTCTGCTGCTGATAGGCCTCTTCCGGACTAGGGACGCGATCGCCCAATTGTAGGGCGCGATCGCCCCATTGTAGGGCGTGATTACCCCATTGTAGGGCGCGATCGCTCCCTTTTTGGCAGAAACTTGGCGCAGTTGCTCCTTTTGTCCAGTAACTTGGCGCGGTCGCGCCCTCCACTTGGCACGGTCGCTCCCCCTTTGGATGTGTCAAGAATTCCGAATTTGCTTGTTTAATCTCCTAATTTAGGCATCCCGAACTTAGATCGCACCAAACCCAACAAATCTTCACCTTGACATCTAACCTCTGAATCATAAACAGAACTCCCCCTCTGCCTCAGATGCTATCTAATAGCTGCGAACATTCAGCAAGTCCAAGCAATGTTGGAACTTGCTAGTCAGAACGGACTTTGTGAACATGTCAGCAGGATTGTCCGCAGTACCCACTTTCTTCATCTTGATCAGCTTCTCACTTCTCAGAAAATGATACCTCACATCTATGTGCTTGGTGTTATCGTGATGAACTTGATCCTTAGCCAAACAAATTGCACTCAAACTGACACAAAATATTGTAGCCTGATCCTGATGTAACCTAAGGTCGCTGATCAAACCCTTTAGCCATGTTGGGTATGCATATTTTAACCCTCCTATTTTGTATTAGATTTTATTGATACCATAACGTCCTGTATATTTTAAGGACTTTAGGACCCTATGTAATGAAGCTTAGACTTCAACTTTTTAGCTAAGTCCATTTTATAGAATAGGTTAAAATTAGGCTTGAAGACTGGCTCAAGAATCATTAGACCTAAGGATTGCAGTTCTGAGGTTTCAAAACCGCCTATCAAGGAACCGCTGCGTAACCGCTTGTAGCCTAACCGCCTTGTAATCCCCTATTTTGAAACCGCTTGTATCCCAAATGTGCAAACCGCACACTTGGAAATCCTATTTTCGTGGAACCGCCATGTCAAACCGCCTTTCTCCGTAACCGCTCCAATGATTGGCTACTTGAAGTGAACCTCATTGACCGTTGAATCCACGTCGCAATATCAAAAGTCAACTACCATATCTTGTCACGTGACCCAATGTCGAGCAGACCGCAAGGATCTCATAAAGGTGACAGATGTCCTAACCACCTTGACAAATGAGGTCTCGATCGCCTTTACCTCGCATCAACAGTTCCAAAGGACAAAAGTAGTTGTTGTGGACCAATGGGATTGCATCAAGGACTGTCCTTACAACATCTGTATCCAACGGCTAGTTTCTTGATGCTTGGGTATAAATACCCCCAACCTTCATCATTTGAAGATTGCTTGAAAAACTTGAGAAATTGCCGTGTTCATCGAAGTCAAGCTCCGCCCGTAAATTCATAAGTCCTTTGAATCTTCATCTTCTTACTTCAAGAAATATTCTCCAAATTCGTAAATCAAGCCTTAACACATTCTAAAATCATTGAGCTCTACATTTCTCAGATTTAAAGAGCCTTGGTCTTGAACACACACACACACCTCACTTGTTTAAACACATAGTTTATTCATTTGAGATACACTGGTTATAGTCTAGGATTTGTTCTTCATAGAAAAGATTTTATTGTACTTTGTAATCTCTCAAATACTCAATATAAAATCTCTCTTAGAAATCCAAGACTAACCATCTTGGTAGTGGACGTAGATCGTTTATCGATCAACCACTCCAAATATTGTGTTCTTACTTTCGCATTTATATTTTCTTGTGCTTACCGATTATCTACTTATCTCTCGTTTGATCTTTATTTAGATATCCATTATTGTGAAAAAGTGTTTGGAGTTAACATTGTCTAGACTTCACTTTGCAAACCGCACTTTGGCAAACCGCACTATCAAAACCGCTTTGCAAAACCGCCTCTCTCAAAACCTCTTTGTAACTTCATTATTCCGCTGTGCATTTTATAACTCTACTTGCAGTTTCTTACACACTGCAAGCGGTTTTGTAAGTATAGAGGATTAGTTTTAAATCGAGGGCGAAAAATTTGTAAATGCCTATTCACCCCCTCTAGTCGTATTTTCACCCTTGTTGCCACCTTTGGGACCAACAAGTGGTATCAGAGCAAACACATTTTAAAACCACTGTTTTTCAAGCTTAACAGCTTGTGTGCCGATTCGATATGGCAACCTCAAAGACAATGACTACTGTTAACTATTCACACATTCCAATGTTGGACGAAGACCATTTTGACATCTGGAAGTGCCGAATGCTTATTCATTTGGAAACTATAGATGAAATGCCGCGGAGCGCGTAATCACGGCCCTCTAATTCCAATGAAGGCTAACACCGATGCAACCACCAATGCCGAAACTCCAGAGGTCAAAAAGCCAAAAGATGAGTGGTCGGATGAAGAGAAGAGATTAGTTGCCTTGACAAAGAAGGCAAGGTTCATCATTTCGGAACCCTCCCCGTTTTAACTCTTCAGAAAGTGATGTACCTCAAAACCGCAAAGCAGATGTGGGATGCCATAGAGAGCTACCTCGAAGGTGACGAAGAGTGCAAGGAAAACAAATTATACACTGTTGTAAGTACCCAAATCCGGATCGTCCAAATCCGTCAGAAAGTTAACCGAAATCCGTTAACTGGCCCGCTCCAGGTTAACCGGAACTCGTTAAACTCCCCGTTGATGTGCCAACGAGACGCCCGGATCGCCTGCATCCCGACGTCGAACCGTACTTAGCACGTGACATCTCACGTAAAAGTATGGCTTTCCCAAAAACGCATTTTCCCAAGCACTTTCCGGGGCCTTTTCTGACATTTCCTGATCGTTATTTTAAAAACGGACAAAACCGGGACCGAGGGACAAAATCCCACCTCGGTGACTCAGAGGGCACGTGGCAGCCATGCCACCTCCCTCTAGTCACCCTTCAATCAATTTCGTAGGGAAAAGACCAAAATGCCCCCGGTTTGCAAGCCAAGTCCCACGGACTCACCGTGCACTTTTCCCGAAATTGCCAAAGCAAGTCCCCCGCATTTCCAAAATTCCCAAAACCCCGAAATTCACCCAAGTCCCACGACTCCTACTGCAATTTTCACCCTATAAATAGAAGTTGACGTCAAAGGCAAGAAAAGGATTTTTTTCACACCAAAAAATCACCACCCCACGGTCCAAACTGGTTTTCACCCTTCCCGAGCTCCCGTTTTGTCTCGATTCGCGTGAAACCTTCGTATTTCGATCAAATACGCACCCTACAACTTCGAAACAACCTTTCGAATCACTTTCCGTGTCCCGTACACACCTCCCGAGCCAAAGGAGTCGACCCTAGCCATGTATAACTCCCTCTCTCGAATCTTCCGTTCCGCCTCGCTTACGCGCCAGCCGCTATAATCAAGCTTTCGAACGTCCGTTATCAAAATGTAGACGCTTCGTCTAATGGGGTCCGATACGTTTTAGCCCTCGATCCTCTTTCTCTTTCCGTAAGAGAAGTAATCACGGTTAAAACGGCGTTCCGACCCCGTTCCGTTTACTTTCATGTCATTTACAATTCCGAGCCGTTTGGCCCAGTTGATCGTCATTTACAATTCCGAGCCGTTTGGCCTCGTTGATCGTCATTTACAATTCCGAGCCGTTTGGCCTCGTTGATCGTCCTTTACAATTCCGAGTCGTTTGGCCTCGTTGATCGTCATTTACGAATCCGGATCGTTTGATTCCGTTGACACCGCTTTAAATACCGTCATTTACAAGTCCGATCCGTTTGGATTGTGATAGTATTTACTTTTCAAAGTCCGAGTCGCAACCCGATTCGTTGATCGCATGTCATTTAATACGTATTTTTCCCGTAAAAATCGTTAACAATGTAATGCCCGGTTCAAAACCGGAGTTCGTCCGTCGAACTCTCTTTCAAAACGCGCGAAATGACGTTCGGCCTCCGAATGCTCATCTTCAAACTCAAAGCCGCCATTTGACACTTAAAATCATTTAATACGCATTTTTCCCGTAAAAATCGTTAACAATGACTCGTATGGCTCAAAGTCGACGCTTTGCCACGCAAACGCTCATTTCAAACTCAAACCGACGTTTGTCATTCAAACGCTCGTCTTTTCAAACAAAGTCACCTAATCAACGTTTGTCATTCAAACCAAGATTAAGCTTGTCATTCAAGCCCCCATTTCAAAACACACACACACACACACACGATTTCGAGAAAGGTAGAAAGACTCGCCATGCGAGGCGTTTCGGCGATCTCGTCATACTCTACCCGAAACGTAACTTGACCTCCGAACCTAACAATCTCTCGGTACAAAAAGCTTTTACTCGTTTTTGCTGCCAATAAAAATGATCCCCTTTTTCAAAAAAAGCCTTTTCCTAAGTTTTTGCTACCAATAAAAACGACACCTTTTCACAATAGCCGTTTCTCAACGTTTGGGCTCAAAATACAAAAACCGCGTGGCGACTCCTCATTTTGTTCCTTCCCATGAAGCGAGGTCTCAGACACCAACCCTCCGCGAAAGACAACCGCGTTTCGCGTCCGCGCGCGAAATCCCGGTAATTTCAGTTGGCGACTCCGCTGGGGAAAAGATACTTTTTTCAAAACTGCCGATGTTTTCTAAAAAGCCTTCCGTGGGTCAAACTTTCGTTTACCCTTCCTCGTTTTTGTGTGCGTGTGTTACTTTAAACCTCGAACGGTTTTTGTTTCGAAAGGCATTACATTGTCAACTTTTCAAAATCTTACCATGTTTGTGCATCCCCATTCATGTTTGATTTTCATTGCTGTCTTTTGAACTGTGCATCATAAATTCTTTAAGACACATTCTAAAAATCTCGTTTTACTCGTAAAAGAATTTTAGTGACCGCACACTACGCGCACTTGCCGCTTCTAACACCGCACTTCACGTGCACTTGCCGCCTGTACACCGCACACTACAACCCCTAACCCGGGATGGCCTTATCGCTGCACTCCGATTGGTCTCGCTGTACACCTTTCGGGGCGCACGGGGTCGTCCCAAACATCCCATCCTAGCCCGTGTAAGCCACGCACTCTTTGTGTCACACTTTGTCCAAGACCCCGCTGGTTTTTGGCCTAGCTCGTGTCATAAAGCCTAAGTGTATGTTTTTACGCCGGGCCCCGCTCCGAGTCGCTCGAGAGTTTGAGACCAAAGGTCGTTCCCGACCCGAAGTCTTGAGCTTTTCAAATTTGACTTTGACGCGGAGCTCGCCGAAAAATATACCCGAAGGTTCAATGTGACGCCATGTCACCAAACCTCGCCGTATGTACCGTGCCGCCCACAACTTGGCCAACGCTAAAAAGCTAAGGTCTCTCGCACAAGCGAGTCAGAGAGGTCATGCCCAAATTTTGGCACGACTCCCGCCTTAACTTAAGGACGCGACCTCGACCGTGGCCCGTACGCCGCACACGTCGAAAGTTTGCGTGATCGCCTAGCCTTAAGTTCACTTTTTCCTTTGTCGGTGGAACTCGCTTGCCTTATCGACCTCGCCGGATAGTCCGTCCCGAGAAAGATGATCTACAATGGAAACGAGGGGCTTATAAGCGTAGTGACGAGATCCACCGATTAGAGCTCTAGGATTAGTTGCGAAAAAGAAGACACGCTCTTTTCCAACCAATTAGGACTCGAGAAAACGCGCTTTAAGTAAACTTTAATCGGTAATCGCACATTGCACAAGCCCGAAAACCTTGAGCCAAATACCCTTTTCCGAAGCCTAAACCCTTCCTTTCGTTCCCCGCAATGAGCGTAAAGTGGTTCAGATTTCCGGCCGCCGCCTTGCCAGATCACAAGAATCTGGCCGCTGACAGCTTCTTCGGTTCCCTCGCCCTCACCTGAATTTCCGACATGTCTAGCTCACCGAGAAATCGTGACGGGAAGGACCCCGCCACCGGTAATGTATATGACATTGGAAGAAGCCATCCCAAGCCAGCGAGGTTCACAAGAGGCGTAAAGAAGATCGCAGAATTTCGTGGTACAGCCTTCCGAATGAGCGAGGTATAGCAGCCTATCCCCTGGGCCGACGGCATTTCTTTGTCCCGGGTCGAGGATGACGATTCCCCGAAACCAGCTTCACCAAACCTTCAATCAAAGTTCCTCCCCGCCAACTTACGGGATGCCTCCCAACCAAGGAAACAAATGACCTAGGCTCCATGTTGCCACCTCTCGTGGCAACCCCGTCAATTTTGGTCACCCTGCTACACCCATCACTTCAATATCACCAACAAGCACCGCCGACCATCTCAGATGCCAATATCCTCAATACCCTCCCGGTTCGTCCCCGCTGCCTATACACGAATCCCTAAACACCGGGACAAACCCCGATACAGCCGTAAAAGGCTCCCGTATATTCTCATATACCAAGCCTTCCACCTCCAATCACTACCGCTCACGTGGTAGCACCCGCGCCGAGCCTCACAAACCCACCACCGGACCCAACCTTAGCCTCGGATGGTCGAGCGTATGAAAGACCCGAAAGCCACCATGAGCAGCTCAAAGCAGAAACGCTCAAATCCACGTATCCGGAATGGTCACGCCTCTCCCCGCCAAGTTCGTAATGCCGGAGATGGACCGATTCGATGGAACCGAATGTCCTCAAACGCACGTCGACACTTACGTTCTCTGCATGAGAGCAAAAGGAGCAACCCTCCAAAGAAATGGCCGACCACTTCCAAAGATACGCTCAAAAGTTCCTGCTACGATGGTTTCGAGGGTCAAGCTCGCGGATCGCCACACTGGGAACAGATCGCAACATCTTCCCGGAACGGCATGCATCCAACTTAGAGTGGGAAACAAGTCGCGAGGACTTAATCACCACCGAGCGTAAAGCGGATGAAAGTGTTGGGGAATTCTACAAGAGATGGAGCTGGAAACTCTCCGAAATCATGGAGCCACTCTCCAAAGACGAACAGTATGCGGATCTTCAAGTCTTGCTTGAGACCGTCCATCGAACTCTCATCGGGCCACAATTTCTTCCTGCATCTCCGGCCATGGTCAATGCCGGCCACAGCTCGAGAAGGATCTCAAGGAAAAGTTGGCTACCGCACAGCCCATACGTATACCGCTCAACAAATGCATTCAATCCCGCACCGGCCCCCGGCAAAGTGGAAAGATACGTCTGTCAACTACGTCCATCGTGGACAACAGCCGGGTAAATGTAAAACCTGGCCCCGCAAAGCAACAATTCTACTCGTATGTACTGTCGTACACTTCGACAAGTTGGACATGCCACCGAGCAAGATGCCGGAAGGGTTAATCAAGGAGGGTCTCCTTAAGCCCGCGGCCAATTACAAACCCAAAGTTCCCGTAGCCAATGCGGACAAGAGCAAATATCGCGCCTTCCATCGCATCACGGCCATACCACCGACAACCGTTTGGGGTTACGATACGAAATCCGTAACTTGATAGAAGAAGGCAAGTTAGAGCGCCCCGTGGCCCAATACACGGAATCCCTTTCCGAACAATAACAAGTGAATTCCATTGAGCGGGTGCCCAAGAAGCGTGCCACGTAACCGCTTTCTCCGCCTCTTTCACTGGATCCTCCTCTAATGTCCACATCGCCTACGATGTTTGTGATTGCTCCGCCGCCCGGGAGTACGAGTCTCGAGAAACCGTCCTGAGCAATCCTCCGAGAAAACAAGAAGAAATCCTCTCAACAAAGAATCGAGAGAAAGATACGAAGCCGGAGATACCAGCCGTAGGTACACTGGGAGAACCCTCCGGAGGTTCGACTACTACGTACCGTACTCCACCCCTCTTGCTCTCCAGCCATGCAGCCTCTAGAGCGCATGTGGGAAAGCCGAAAAGCCCACCGAAACCGTAATGCACTCGAACACCTAATACCTCGCATCTTGGTAGTCTTATCGCGCCGTAAGCCTAACCTCCACGGATCGCCCAAGATTCAACTTGTCCAAATTTTCCGAGCCCTGACCGGTAAAGGAAGATCAAGGTCGCCTTGGCAATCGCACTCGATCAATGTGCTAACCAAGGGCGGCAACCGCCACAGTGCAAATTTCAACATACTCCCCGAGGTTCCAAAGAAAGGCTTTACCTCGCAAAGAGGAAGACAGAAACGGATGGCCGGATGACTCTCCTTCTACTGATAGAGACGAGATCTACGACTCCCGCCCGTATGGCAAAGATGATCACGTTCGTGATGAAGACTTACCGAGAGACGCCTGGGCACAACGAAGCTCGTACATCACTCTCAAACTCAACACCATATCACTCCCTGAGTATTGGTAGATAACGGGTCAGCCGTTAATGTCCTCCTCTCAAAGATGATGCGAGCTCTCCGCATCCACGAAAGCCATTTGATACCGTCTACTCTGACTATCAAGGCCTACGACAACTCGTCTCGCCCCATCCTGGGACAGCGACTCGAACTTTGGTTCGAAACCCAAATGGTGCCAAGAAAATTCCACGTGATGGACATTCCATCCGAGTTCACAGCCTTCTTGGGACGCCTGCTACACCACATGAAAGCCATAGCTTCCACTCTCCATCGCGGCCAAGTTCATTAACCTACAGGGAGATCTCGAAGTCATCCGAGGGGACAGCTTCTCATAGGAAACGAAGCCGAGACAAGAGCCAAGCGTGTCCGCACTGTGCACCGGGTTACCTCCTTCGAATCAACCAAGGGACTACCGGGCAAATCTCATCGTAATCCTCGTAGTCCTGGAGATGCTAACTATGTAAACGTACTCGAGCAAAGTGCACTCGGCAGCCCGATACATCAAGTTCAACTGTCGTTTCCAACACTTCGGAGGCAGATTGGAAGGAAACGCCGAATATCGCCATGATACGGGCACATAAACCCTCAGCCTTCCAATCGGAGATTTGTCAAGCATTCTCCAAACAAACTCTCGGCCCCGCTGTGCGAAGAGGTTTTTGTGATAAAGGTCAACAAGCACCGTCATTCTCGGGATGAATGCATGGAAGTTGTATGGGACGTCCTCCACGAGGAACTACCCGCCGCACCCCTCTTCTCCAACGAAGAGCATGATGTTTTCCTAGCCGCTTCCAAAGAACGCAACCCGACGCAATACGTCCCTACACCCGGATTGAGCGATCGATGACGATGAATCCGGGACTCTCCGGAGTCGAGGACGCGTGCACCCGCAAGCGCACCTCCGCATTCACATGCTCGCTGAGGACGGAACTCCTTCCGATCGTGTCACTTACGACCAAGGTTCCAATACCATGGAAATTGTCAAGCTCAACGTCCAAGCATGCATGCCTATCCGATAATTGGAAGCACGTGATTCACGCAACGAGGAATCCTCTCGATCAAGTAAAGGACGACGACTTCGTCAATATCATCTATTCCTGTGTATCCCGATGAAGCCAAGGATCCCGTCCTTGTTATCGATTCTCGCAACACCAAGGTCACCTCGATGACCGCTCGCTCACGGTAAACGAGGCCCCGGCCAAGCGAGCTCGCAGCTCATCACTACTTCCGAGTACCAGCTCTGCCGGCAACCGGCCCGTGCCGTCGCCAAGCTTATACCCTCAAACGCCGCCAAGGCCAAGGGCAACAAAGAAAGGAGACCAAGCTCCTCACCCCGCTACAAGTCGATCAACCTCGGGAACGCTTCCACAGCCCACCCCGAAACATCTCGTGAAAGTTTTCCCGCAAGGCGTAGCCGCCTTCCGACACAGAAATGACCACCTCAAAGATCAACATGCTTCGCTCGATTCTACTCCTGGCCGTCACGGCCCCTGATTCGTACATCCCGCGCCGACCGCTAGCTCGATAGACTTGGCGATCGAACGAGATCACGAGACCGTCAACATTGCGTATTCAATACCCCGGGGGTCAATCAAGCGTATATGGGCAAACTTCTTGGTGATCGAGATTAAGGAAGGACGCATGGAATGTCCTGGCCCGACTTCCTTCGTCAATATAATCCAAGTGTTCCCGCCATTCGGCGATTTGAATGTAATCACGGCTCGGACACTAGCCGACGATGCGCACCTACGGAGATCGCCTAGGTCTCGCAAGGAAAGCTCTCATGGAACTAGCCGCTCAAGAAAGTCGTCTTTGGGACGAAGACCAAGCTCGAAAGACCTACAGGGACCAAGCCCTTAAAGTGTCACAGCAGCCTTCGTACGTAAAGCTAGAGGCCACTCTGCACCGCTCGACCTCAGTGAGTTTTGCCCATGGCAACTTCCCGACTACCGTCTCGTTCTCATCCAACCCTCTCGCTGTGCAAGGGTGGTCAACGGTCCCGATGACCTAGGAGATGGAACGACACGGCAGTAACGAATCCCGCCGCTTACCTTCCCGAGGAAAGCAAGTTCTCTCGTGAAAACGACGACGAAGATGATGAAACCATTCTCTTCCAAGCCGGCATGAAGTCAACAAAACCGGACTCCCAAGTGGTCCCGGGAGGATGGGAACGGATCATTACCGCACTCAAATTGAAAGGCCAACTCAGTGGAGGAAGGTCTATTTAAAAACAAAGGAGGATGGAAATTGCCTCGAGCAACTACTCGTGGAAATTCCACAGCCTACTGCCTCTTCATTTACGTAAACGATCAACCGGGACAAAGAACCAAATACATGGGCAGTATGTTCGGGAAGCCGTGTACTCACCTTCCGACATACCCGCCACTCGTATAAAGCGTAGAAGAAAACTCTCCCCGACGGAGGTTTACCTAGATTGCCGCACGCAGCTCAAAGAAGCACCGGCTATTCTCACATGGGAAGAAACGCAGCATTAACTCGACGCAGCTCCGCCGCAAGAAGGTTGATCCGGGGCCCAGAGTGGAGGAAAACTAGCCAACCACGAGTATCGCTGCACTCCAACCTGCATCGCCCGAGTATGCTCAAGAAGAAGGAAAGGAACGCGATATACCGTGAAGAGATCAAGGAGACCGTTCGCTTGAGCCGAGAACTCTCCAACCTCCCCGAGGGTCGCAACGCACGCCCGCCAGTGCAATCACCAGTTGTGCACTTACATTCGAACAGCCTACGTCAAACCGTAGGCTACCTCCCCGCAGAGGCACCTAAGCCCGTATCCCGGGACAGATCCGTCAAGCCGCCGAAGCTCCCGGAATTCATCCACAATCAATGAGTTGAGGGAAGACATATGGCTCCTATGCTACGAGGAATCCTCCTCTAACTATGGCTCAACTCAGAGCACTGCTCGTAAGGGACCAAACCCGATGTCGCCGTTCTAACCCGATCGGGTCAAATCCATGCATTACCACCTAAGGCCACCAAAAGCCGACGGAGCTGAATTGCACCGGCCAGCCCGAAGACACAAGTTCCTTGAAAGAGGACCCGATCCTCACTCACCAAGCGCACTGTGCAAACATTTCCTCGTCTCTCGGCCACCTCCTCTTATCCTCACAAGCTCAAGCTAGAGGAAAGCCCGGCCCGTACCATGGTCCCCGTGGACGCAACCCCGCATGAAGTCATTCGATGATTGGTAACATCCACTATGGCAACATTATCACCTTCACGTATTTGGACCTTCCAAAATTTGGGGCCGATCACAATGAGCCGCTCTACATCACAGCCCACTGGACGAGCGTCGCCTTCCCCGCGTGTTGGGTAGACTGAGGTTCCGAATGAATGTCTTGCCGCCCAAGATGATGGACCCGCTTGACATCAAGCCCACGCATCTTAAGCCTTCACCCACACTGCCAAGGCCTATGACTCTACTTCCCGTACCCTTCGGGGTTGCTACTCTCAACATCCGGTTCTGCAAGCGGGTGATCCCCACCGAATTCCAAGTGTTGACATTCCAATCACTTTCACAGCCCATCCCGGGGCGTCCCCGGCCGCATCAAATCAATGGCGTGGCATCCACCCTTCACTGCCTCAAGTTCATGCAAGGCAACGAGCTAACTACGCCTACGGCGCGATGCTGTCACCACCGAGGGGACCAAAGACCAACGACATTCCAAAAGATTGGAAATCAAGCATAATGATGACATGCCATTAATCGGATTCACTCGAGACCTCCAAGATCCAAATATGCAACGTGGACCTTCCACTGCCTCACGATCGATTCCTCCCGCCACGAGGATGATGAAACTCATGAACTTCATCCCAGATCGGGCTCGGCAAAAGGCCGCAAGGCCGCACCAAGTTATTGAAGTCAAGGACCACACCACGGTCCAGTGGGCTCGCTACGTGCCAACACCGCCGACATCAAGGAAGACAAAAGGCTCGCCCGCACCAAGGCAAAGCAGCTCGCAAAAGGGGAACCTCCGACGGCACACCCACCTCCGACCTACAGCCTTTCGACCTCGCTCATTACTTCACCAAGTGGAACCGACAGCCAGAACCGAGGGGACCGACAAGGGAACCGACAGCCAGAACCGAGGGGACCGACAATGGAACCGACAGCAGAACCGAGGGGACCGACAAAGGGAACCGATGAAGATGAAAAAGAAGCAGTGGATAGTCAACGCCAAGACTACGTAAAGAATGGAACAGCTAGCACGGACCTCAAGCGTTTCGCAGGACTCAAAGCTAATCCGATAAGGGAGCGTTCTCGACATCACAGCCTCTACTCGGACCAACCGCCACCACGGCCCAAAGATGAGTACACATTCAAGGGAATCCTGCACTTGGAGGAGCAACTCAAGGTACTCTCCATGGGAAACAAGTTGTTCTGGATCGCCCGCCGAGGCCACATTCGAGACAAGAAATCCAAAGCTAAGGAACCGTAATTCATAGAAAACGCTCTCGCTGACCAAATTACGTAGTCTCTGTTTGAAGAAGTCATGGAGTTGCCCAATTTGATCGACTGGGCTCCGACAACAGCATGATCGCCATGATAGGGACAGCAGAGCCAAGCCTCTCGATCCCCGCACCCTCCTCAAGCATCCAAAGAATGCCACCGAAGAATTGGGTAACTTTCACCGACCAAGGGCAAGCTGTGCAGAATTGGAAGACAAGCCGGGCCCGCACCCACATCTCCCTAAACCCGGTCTCAAACCCTCTCGAGCCGCCTCCTGTCGAGTCCGGGCCCTTCCGAGTCATCCAACGGCCTTACGCCGAGGACTATAATGTTGTAGCTAATCATGTATTCCCGTTCTTGTGTAATGAAAAGTCCGACCTTTCTGAGTATCCTCTCATTGCCACTTTAACAACCGATAAGTTAACAAACAACTTAAAAGACGTTAATAATTCAATTGATAAAGAAGCGTACACATTAAACGAACAATACATTAGAGAAGTTCTCGAGCGTGTAGTTGACCAAGAGGACAACCGGCCCAAGCCGCCAAGAGGTTATGACCAAAGTGAACCCGGGGTCCGCGCAAGAGCCTAAAGAGACACAAGGGCGCTTCGCCGATGCGTAAAAGGAAGCCCCGATAAACCTCCTCCGGAGTATGTTGACGTGTTCGCCCGGTCATACCAGACATGCCAGACTCGATCCTCAATCGTGGAGCACGTAATTCCCCCGATCCCGAATCCAAGCCTCGTCAAATGTAAGCCGCGCAAGATCAAGCCAGAGTGGTCCTTGCAAGTTAAAGAAGAAATTGAGAAAATGCTCCGAGTTGGTTTCATCCGAGTGATTGAGTACCCGACTTGGCTCTCCAACATCGCGACGGTCACCAAGGCCAACGGAAAGGTCGATGCCGCGTGGATTTCCGGGATCTCAACAAGGCCACCCTAAGGATGATTTCCCACCGCCTAACATCGACATGCCGGTCGACACCACGGCGAATTTCAAGTAAAGTCCTTCGTGGACGGGTTTGCCGGATACAACCGCATCAAGATGTCCGAGGAGGATCGTGCCAAGATCGCTTCACCACTCCACGGGGACATACTGTTACACCTGGCCATGCCGTTCGGTCTAAAGAACGCCGGGCTACTTACTGGGCCGCAATGTACTCTCTTCCATGACATGATTCACAAAGAAATCGAAGTATATGTCGACGACATGATCATCCACTCCAAGGGATCGTACATGCAAAGACATGACGTATCTCGAGGAAGTTCTTTAACCGTACTCGTAAAACACTCCATGAGGTCAACCCAAGCAAAGTGCACCTTCTGGCCAAGCGCGGCAAGGTACCGGGGTACATGGTTACGTAAAAGAGGTATCGAAGCCGATCCCAGGAAAATCAAGGCCATCATCGACATGAAGCCGCCTCAAACCCCCGATGTAAGTGAAGAGCTTCACGGGAAGACTTCGCACATCGCCGCTTCATCAACCGCTGACATCTTCTCGCGAGCCCATGTTCAAACCGATGAAAAAGAATGCCGACATCAAATGGGACTCCGAGTGCCAAACAAATTTTCGAGAAGATCAAGACCTACTTGGTGAATCCCCACCCCGTGCCCGCCACATGAAGACAAGCCACTACTCCCGTATCCGACAAGCAATGTACACGTCTATCTGAGCAATGCCGGCACAAGAACGTAAAGATTCCAAGGTTGAGCATGCAATCTACTTCGTAAGCCGAAAGCTTCAAGGAAGTGAACTCGCCTACTCAAAGATCGTAGAAAACCCGTACCGCCTGGTATGGGTAGTCGGGAAACCGAAACACTACATGCAAGCCGCATTCTGCTCCCGGTCTCCAAAGTGGACCCCGTCCGATATCTCTTTGACAAGCCATCCCCGTCCAATGCGGCTAGCCAAGTGGTCATTCTTCCCGGCCGAAGTTCGACATCAAGTACATGGTCGAAAATCAACAAAGGGCGTAGTAATGGCGCATCGCCTGCCGACTTCCCGAGCAAGAACCTAAGGGTCCCGATCCGCAATTTCCTGGACGACGGAATCTTTTCACTGACAAAGGCAAACCGCCGGCAACTCTTCTTCGATGGGGCAGCCAACAAGAAGGGGAATGGCATTGGAATGCTCCTTGTCGATCCCAAGGACGAGCATACTCCCATAGCCATCAAGCCGAATTTTGAAGCAACCAACAATGCAAACAGAATACGAAGCTCGTGCAAAGAAGTTTGGAAGCCGCCTCGAGCGCAACATCTTAGAGCCGGATGTATATGGAGACTCAAAGCATTGATCATCAATCAAGTATCCAACAAATGGAAGACGGTAGATTCCGGCCTTCGAAGTACCACGCGTACATGGAGGAGCTCATTGCTCGCTCAAGGACATCTCTTTTCACTATTTGCCAAGAGACAGAACCGCTTCGCAGACGCCCGGCAACCTCGCCTCTCGTCGAAATTCCCGAAGGGAAAGCAAGAAACCCTCGTAATAGGCAGACGGAAACACCCGCCTATTGCACGTGAGATCGAAAAAGAAAAAGAAACGATCGACGAACCCCGGTATAATCAAATTTACCAAGCATTCTCCAAAGCGGAGAAGCTTCCTTCACAAATGAAGATGGAAAATACAAAGAAGGGATCAAAGCCAAAAACATGATGGCATTAAAACGCCCGGCATCCCATTTCGTCATTCTCGGGGGTATGTTGTACAAGAAGCGCCACCAAGCGGCCACTCCTTCTGTGTAAACAAAGAAAAAGCCGCCGAAGCTAATGAACGAAGTTCACAACGGAACCCGCGGTCCGCACACGAACGCCCGAGCATTGACACTGCATCATTCTCCGTATGGGATACTATTGATATCAATGGAAACAGACCGCATCCAGCTCGTCCGAAGCCGCGACAAATGTCAACGGCTTTCCAACCTCAATCACATCCCTCCTCACGAACTCTACCGCATGACTACGCCTACGGCCTTTCGCCACATGTGGGGAATCGACGTCATCGGCAAGATCACTCCTCCAGGAGCAATGGTCACGAGTTCATTTTAGTCGCAGCCGACTACTTCACCAAACGGGTAGAAGCCGATCGTACAAGGTACCGAATTCTAGGAAGGTGGCCGAGTTCATCCGAGAGAACATCATGTGCCGATACATGGGAGTGCCCAACGAGATCATCTCCGACAATGGGACTCACTTCGAAGGAGATTGTGACCAACTACCGACCGAATTCGTAGTCACACGTCACAGTCTTCTCCTTACGTACTCACAAACCAATGGTGCAAGAGAGGCACCAACAAGACTCTCGCCATGATAATCGAAAGATGACCACTGCAGGCTCGGGACCGGCCCGAAAAGCTACATCTAGCCCTCTCGGGGATACCGAACATCGCCGAACCGCCACAGGGGAGACTCCGTTCGCACTTACCTACGGAATGGAAGCAATGTTACCCGTGGAATTGGAAATTCCATCCCTCCGAGTCCTCTTGGAAAACGGGATCAATGAAGTCGAATGGCTGCGTAGCCGCCACGACGAACTTGCTCTACTCGACGAGCGCAGATTGAAAGCCATGGAACACACTCGAGCCTACCAGAGCGTAATGGCACGAGCATTCGACAAGAAAGTCAAGATCCGAGACATCGTAGAAGGTGACTTGGTGCTAAAGGAAAAGC